>VXAZ01001670.1:1702974-1809024 GCA_013399875.1 Gymnorhina tibicen
CCGAAGGGGGTGGTGGGGGGGGGGGGGTGGTTGCACTTGAGTCTTTAACACTTTTTGCAAAACCTCGCCCCTTGATGAAGCATTGCTCATCTGCTTGGCAGGGGCGGCAGCAGGGGTGGTAGCTACGAACCCCTGGGTTCGGGTTTCTACGGGTCTCGTTCCTGCGGAGGGTCTCTGCGTTCTCAGGAATGACCAGCAGGACAGACAGGGACCTGACCCACCAAGTGTGAAGGGGCACTGAGAGCCTCGTTTTCCATGAGCATCCCAGCCTGCTCCCCATTTCTCCAATCCGTGACGATGCAGGCAGTGCACTCTGTGCTGGAGAAACTGCCCGCAGCACCCTCAGGGCTGCAGTACTGGGTGTCTCGAATGGCCAGCACTGTTCCCAAGTGATGGTCAGAGACACACCTGCAAGTGGGCTACCAGGGAACAGTCACCAGAACGTAGCAGAGAAGTCTCACTGACGTGCCAGGTGCTTCATTGGTTCCGCCTCATATGGGAGGCCTGGGGTCCCACATTTGTGGCTTCTCCAGATGCTGAGTAAATAGTGTTGTTCTGCAGCACCCTTTGAAGGCTTGTTTTGGCTCATTTAATCTCTTTTGGGCTGAAGAAGCACAGTCCAATGGTTAAATTCCAACCATTTAAGTAAAACACCTTCCAGCCTTACAAGCACAGCTATGAAAATTACCAGGAGAAGCATCAGGGAATTAACGTATGGTAACAGCTGCCAGTGAAGAATCTTCATTCATACTGCAAGTGATGCTTGAGATGGCCACCTAAAACAGACACTAGACAAGAATAAGAGAATAAAGGTAGGTATTTATTTGAAGGGCCTTCAAAGGTACACCCTGGGCAGTCAAAAGCTACACCCAAGATAGACACCGGGTCACAGGTTCTTCACACTTTTGTAAGTTTGGTTCATTTGCATATCAGGGTCAATTCTCCAATTACAACCTCAGTTCATGATGAAATTACCTCAAGTTTGCCCCCCTTCAGAGGCTTTTAGTTTACACATTTTGGGGCCTGGTGTTCTTGATGTGGAAACCTAGAGAGGTTTATTATGTCTAACCAGCATGAGAGAACAGCAGCTAACAGGCCACAAGAAACTTCAGAGTTACACACTAGGCAGTACAGGATTTGAAAAATATAAACATTAAAACCTAAGGCATCACAAGTAGAAATGGCTGGCACAGCTCACAGACCATGAGGAACCAAGGGGTGAAAGCCGTGTGTCCCCCACAGTGTCTTTCCTTTCTTTTTTTAGGCTCCCCAAGGCTGAGGTAGCACTCAGCTGACTTTTGGTCTGCTGGAGCATGGTGCAGAGAACAGGTTGGCTACAACATTATGTCTTTTGATAAAACTTCAGTTTCATGTAAATGACTCTCATATAAATGAGACCTTTATCTCCAACTAGTGACTTCTAGGAGCTACCATAGCCCAAACAACACATGCCCAAGACTTTAGGGAACAGCCGAATAAAAAAATATTTCCAAATCTCTTTCACTTCTATCTTCCTTAGCCATATGTATGATGTGCAGAAGCCACACAGTTTGCCCTCTCATTCCAGACAAGCCAGTGGCAGTCCTACAGTATCACTGAGGTCTGGAGACCTTGACTGCTGCTGTGCATCAGAGGCTGCTGCTGTCTACCTCAGGAGAAAGCAGAGACGACCGTGCCAGCTTAGTGCAACCTGTGCTCTGCAAGCCCTGAGTGATGGGAGCTTGTGGGAGAAAAAAATCCATGGGGATTTTCTAAAATGCCTCACGACTGTGATCTGCCACTGGGTCCCCAATATTTTACCCCCTATTTCTCAGCAAGTAAAGACTATTTTTCATAAGCCATGGCTTCTCTGACCTACTGAACTGGAAGCCAACATGTTCAATCACTTAAATTGGCAAACACTACTGGGAAATCTTGAATTCTGAGCAGATCTGGCAACCTTGCTGCTGGTGAGCTGCCCCAGTCCCAAAGGAGTGAACACCCTCTCCCCTTCCTTTGGCCTGCCAAGACATCAGGGATCACACAAAGCTGGACAAACCCAGCCTGTGTGTAAGTCATTCCCTGGAGATACTTGTTTCTTCCTGCCTCTGGCACAGACTGTGCAGAATAGAATAGAATAGAATAGAATAGAATAGAATAATAAACCAAAAAGGAAATACAGAGAAGCCCTAAAAGGGAGAAAAACTCCTTCATTTTCTGCTATGTACTGGGCCTCACTGGCCATGATTTTGGCCCAAGAAGAGCCTTTCAGGTGTGGTCTCACAAGGGCTCAGGCATCCCATGGTTTTTAAGTCCTCCACATGCCTGAGAAGCATGAGCGGTGTGTGGCTGAGCTGTAGCTCTGTGTGTGAAGGAGCACAATACCTCCTTCCTGCATTGCTTATAACCCTGCAGCAGTGCAGGAGAGATGTGCAGCTGCAGCCAGAGGTAGCAAGAGGATGAGGCACAGGGAGCTGCTTGGCAGCTGGGACTGTAGCACTGCATCCTGCTGTGTGAATCTCCCAATTGTAATTCTGCTTTTCCATCATTTTTGGCTTTAATATTTACACTAAATTTCTCCAGGCAGACTGAGGGACTCAGGCTGAATTTGTCTAGACATATTTCGAGCAAGATGGTGCAACTGTTCCTGAGAATGATATCTGTAGAAAAAGGCTATTGCATCTATGTTTTTTAAAAAGGCTGTTGGTTTATCCTTGGGCAGCACCAGTGTCTCTGAGCTTCAGAGCCAAATACTGGCAAAGGTGTGGCCTTTAGCTGGAGATGTGCCTTTGAATACCCCTATGGAGCTGATGCTTGTGAAACTGGAAAACTGCAAATTGCCCTGACCAGGGGCAGACTTGAAGGGTCAGGGAATGAAAACACCCTTTAGTCCCTGATCCCTGCACCTGGAGCCAGCTAGACTGTGTTTGTGTCCCTGGCTGACAGCCCAGCTTGGCATGGCTTGGCACTGCTGGGATATCCCCATGCTGGCTGCTCCCCACCAGGATGAGTGGGCCAGCTGGAGTGTGGTGAGCACGGCATGCAAGCCCTTGGCAAATGGTTGCCTGTAGGCAACCGTCGAAGAGAGCCCTGGCCTCCCTAGTGCAGGGGTGGGAGCCAGTGCAGGGCTCCATGGGGCTCTGCAGTGTGGGCAGGCCTGCATACAGAACCTGGGAAGAAAGGCTTGAAACGGGCAAAAGCACAAAATGGCATAGCACAGCCCTGGATGTGGCCCCAGACTTTCTTACCTGCAGACTGCTTCTAGGGCAGGATTACTTGTTTCCTTGGAGGGCTGATAGAATCATTACATTATTTTCATGCTGCAAAAGCAGGAATAAATTTCTTCTCATCCCTGGAGAAGTGGGGGATTAACCCCTGGGAAGAGATGGAAGCTCACGCCTGCGGAGGTCGGAGCTACGCTCACCCCGCGGTGCTGGGCGTATTCCCCCTGGCAGGGAGCTGCAGCCCTTCTGTGCCGACTCCAGTCCCGGCCGTGGGCGCCCGGCATTCCTTCGATCTGGACTCCGGGGAACCGGGCGGACACCCGGGAAACGGAGCCCAGGCAGTTCAGACACGGCGTGAGGGGCTGGTGAAGCCCGGCCCCGCGGGGCTTTCCCTCCCCAGACCTGCCGGCCTTTCCTAGCGCTGCCTGCCTCCTTCCCGAAATATCTCCTGCCTGCCGTAACTAAGGAAACGGAGCTCCTGTCGGCAGCAGCTCCTTGCAGCGCGCACATCGGAGCGCGGGGGAGCTGCGGGCACCACCCCGCGCTGAGGCAGCGCCAGCGCCAGCGCCAGCGCCAGCGCCAGCCCCAGCCCCAGCCCCAGCCCGGCCAGGGAACTCCGGGCTGCCCCACAGCCCGCGCCCAGAGCCCGAATGCGGGGCAGCACCTCCCGCACACCCCCCTGGCATCCGGCAGAGGCGGCTGCCGCAGAACCGCAGCCCCCGCACCGGGGAAGGCTCTGTGCCCTCCACTGGGGCTCCTGGCAGGGACCCGCGGCCCAGGCAAGGTGCTTCTCCCTTCCCACAGGAGACCATGGCACTTACGCCGTGCAAAAGGAGAGGCTGAAAGACCTGCAACAGAGTCTGAGCCAGCATCACACCAGCCACCTCAGTTCCGTTAATTAAAAAAGTTAATTTCTTAATTTTCAAGTGCTCACCCCGGACCTTCTCAGGGCTCTTTGAAGGCAGCTTGCCATTGGGAATAGCTGAGAAACTGGGGCCGCAGCTGTTACACTGGGAAATTGTCTCTCCCCCATGCCAGCTCCCTCGTGGTTTGGTGTCTGCATGCTTATAATTTCAAATCTGCTCCAAAAATCACCCACCACCCAGGCTGCGTGACCACGCACTAATCAGTTGCATTAAAATATGCTAATTGGCTCTTCCCAATTGCCAGTCAGGTGGGGCAATGTGGCTCAGTACTTGCAGGCACAAGATTTCTCTGTGACTCTATATCTGTGTTCTTTGGCTGGCCTGGGTAAGCAAGATCTTCCCATGGTGCTGCCCAGACACCACCAGCCCTGCTCCAAAAGACACCATAGCTGGGCCCTCAGTGCAGGCAGCTCAAATTGTCCAAGTCTCCAATGCAGCCTAAACCCAACATGTTCATCTTCACAAATACCATTCCCAGCCCTCCTGGCTGTCAGCCACTACTGCCTGCAGCAGTGTCTCAGTAGATGCTCCCACCAGCTCCTGTATCACCACAAGCAAATGGTGCAACTTCTTGCTTGGGACTTTCCTCTCTTCAGCCCAACATCCTGCCACTAATCAACTGCTCCTCCACTTTTCCCTACCCTGATACTGCCTTAGCAACATGGAACACTTCACTCACCTCCTTAAAGAAGGACCCAGTGGAGAACTAGACATGCAGGCTTGCATGTGATAGCACAAATCCAGCTTTTGTGCATCAAACATTCTTGCATTATTCTGAAAATAGGTAGTCTGCACTTCCTCAGAGGTCAGGCCTGCTGCTCACCTACCCTGTCAACACCAGACATCCTGACCTGGCCCCCCGTGTCTGCTCTCAAAGCCTAGGACGTGCTGTGTCACTTCCTTGGGGAGATGGATGGAGAAAGGAACGTGGGTTGATTTACTCTGTGTAAAATACATCTCCCTCTCTTAGGCAAATGTGTGTGAGAGAGAAACAAAATAAATACATGGTTATGTGGAACTTGAAATGGAGGTCATGGATCAGAGTGAAATGTTTTCTGGAAGTCTCAGTGAAATGACCCCTCGGCTTCAAGAGGTGCAACTGCTAATTCCTGATATAGGAGAAAAAGATCCAGGATGAGCACTTGACCTTCTGAAGCAGAAAAGGGCATTTTTGATGATGTCTAGAGCAATGAAAGACTGATTGCAGATAGACCAGGGGAAAGTGATGGTAGTTTTAATAAGAATGTCAGTGGATTATAGGGGAAAGATGTAAGCTAACAGGCTGAGCTGGGAGAGGCAGTGAGGAAGATGCACATCATGTAATGAACCATACTGTTCTGGCCAAATGCAGGGCTCTGCATGCAGGCTGTGTCTCTGCCCACATGCCAGCCTTCCTGGGAGCAAACACTCAATGCACTGATGTTCTCCCTGGCTAAAACAGTTGCCAGCAGCGCAGCTAGCTAATGCACAGTGGCACAGTCCTTTATGAAAGTCATTAACTCTAAATAGGCTGTCTCATAAACAAAATATTCAACCAAAACCTTATTTTCTAAGTAGCTCCTTGGCCCTTTTTCTATGTAGAGAATAGCAACAGAATGAAAAAAAAAAATACAAAAAGGAAAGAAAAAGGAAGGGCTGTTCTAGGTCAGAAAACAGGTTTGTGTAGGCTATTGTTCTGTTTCTGGAAGTGGCTGGCAGCAAACACCTTGAGAAGAAATTAAGAACAGAGCAGGTGGATGATGCTTCTTTAGTGTCCTCTCCCATTCACCAGCAAACACATTGTTCTTGAAAGAGATTCAGAAGCATATAAATTGTGGACATCCACAGCACTTTGCAGCAAGGTGTTCCCTGCTGAAGCCACACATTGTATGAAGGACACAATGTCTCCTTGTGTCTCTTCTGAGCCACTGACAAGCTACTTTAACCCATTTCTCTGCCTGGAACATGTGGTCAACATTTGAGCCTAGTTGACAACAAATAATTCTTTATTAATTTCCCTGCTCGTGCTGCTGGCTTTACCTATGGTTTTACTGTGTGTATAATTTATCATCTTCAGCTTCATTCATCTTCTATGAAGATGGGCTGAGAGAGTTGGGGTTGTTCAGACTAGAGAAGAGAAGGCTCTAGGGAGAGCTTATAGCACCTGCCAGTACCTAAAGGCAGCCTACAAGAGAGCTGGAGAGGGACTCTTACAGGGGCCTGTAGGGATAGGACAAGGGGCAGTGGCTTCAAACTGAAAGAGAGTGGGTTTAGATTAGATATTAGGAAGAAATTCTTTACTGTGAGAGTGATGAGGCACTGGACCAAGTTGCTCAGAGAAATTGAGGCTGCCCCATCTCTGAAAATGTTCAAGGCCAAGGCTGGATGGGGCTTTGACCAACCTGTTCTAGTGGAAGGTGTCCCTGCTAATGGCAGGACATTGGGACTAGATGATCTAGAAGGTTCCTTCCAACCCAAACCACTCCATGATTCTATGGTTCTATTCTTTGCACCTCTTTTATCCCTCCCTTCCCTTCCACATGCACTGAAATGAAGGCACCACTCAGGTGGAGATAATATGGAGTTTATCAGGCTGGAGTTACACCTGGGAGAAGCTGGGAACACTCAACTGAACTGAAACCAGAAGGGAAATGTGAGTGAATGACAAAAAATTTATGGCTAATAATGCCGTCCCACGACAAGCAGAGTCCTAAAACACTGGTGGTCACTGCTGATCACAGCCCTACGTCTGGTCCCTCATGCACCTTCCCAGGTAACTCTGCAACCAGCAGCTCTGCCACTGCTTCAGCAGATGTCCCAGAGCTGCAGGGAGAGCTCCATCATACTGAGACAAGGCAGATGCAGCAGCTCTTTTGTTGGTGACCAATGTAATACGTGGCATAATAAACAAGGAGAAAGTACTGCACCTCCCAAGCAAAAGCTTGGAGGACTCCTGGAGCGACTTAGCCATGTTGCAAAAGAGCATCCTACTGCAGCGGGTAGGATTCAGACCTGATGTATCTTTTATCCTCCTGTACTGAGGACTGCAGTCCTCACCAGTGGCAGTTTGGGGAGCTGTGGGTGGGGGATGCTGCTCTGCAGGTGGGTCCTGCTCGGGAAGAAAGCGCTGCCCTCCAAAGGTTGATCACAGCTGCAGGGCTGGGGGCTCCCCGGCGGAGCTGGTGAGGGAGACAAGGCAGAGATCTCTCTTGGGTAGGGATGGTTGACTCCCATCCCACGTCCACAAATATCCTCGCCCTGTGAGACCGCAGACAGGCCACGCACTCCTCCCCTCGCTCCGCTCAGCTCCTTCCTCCGCTCCCTCCTCCCGCAGCTCCCGGCGGCTTCCCAGCGCCACCTGCCGGCCCGGCCCGGCATCCCTGCCACGCCCAGGGCCGGGCCGGGCCGGGCCGGGCCGCGGTGTCCCTCCGTGTCAAAGCCCGTACCCAGCACTCCGCCGGTCGTTCCTCAGGAGCTGACAGACTCACCTGTCACGCGTGGACCTGCAGCTCTTCCTTGGCTGCAAACGTGTCGGAGAGGGGCCAGCAGCAGCTGGAAAACCGGGCAGGGGGCGGGTGCCCGAGCAGGTTCGACGAGGAGGGTCGGCGCCGGAAGGGTGCCTGGGAAGCCGGTGCCGCCTGACCCTCTCATCCCGGCGAGCACCCCAGCCTCTCTGCTGGCTCTTTCTGACCCCGACCACCCTTGTTCTTTCCAGCTTTCATATCGCACCGAAATCCCCTCCATGCCCGCATCTTCATCTCTTCCACTCTTGTTTCCCAGCTCCTTTACGTCCTGTCCTCCACTTCATGCCAGGATTCCTTCTGCCTGAGCTCTCCACAGGCTCTTCTTGGCCCTGGTCCCCTTGAAGCCCCGAAAGTGACCTTGTCCTTGCTGTCCACTGTGCAGCCACTGCTCCCTCTGCTCCCAGAGTGAAAGATGCCTGCTACCCCCTCCAGTTCTATGGGACAGCTCCCTTTCCCAAGCTGTGAGTGAAGCAGATTCTGGCTTCTGCTTCTGGCAGGCATTTTGGAAACCTAGCTACTGGCTGTGCTTACCCCAAATCCACCAGACAGGAATCCGAGAGAAGCAAGTGAAGACAAGTCTGGAGAAAGTCCAAGTCTCACCGCTATGGAACTTCTCCCTTATATTTATTCCTCATTTTTCTGTTATCTCCCCTAGCTCCTCAGTGGGTCTTCAGATGGGTATAATTCACCTTTCTTCTTGCTGTTTACACTGTGGTCCTCAGTAGTTATCCCTTACAATCCTCCCCTGAGGAGAACCACTGCTTCTCCAGTGCAGTCCTCTGGTTTTCCTCACGCAGTCACTACCCCTGTAAGGAGGGAGAATATGACTGAAGGAGTTGCCCCCACAGCAGACACACACTGGCTCTGTAGTCCCTGGACTATCACTGGCCTTTGGAGGTGCCCAGAAACTTGGGGATGAGGGAAATTACCATCTGACAAATGCATGCTCTTTCTTCTGACAGACTCATGTGTAGTTGACCTTGATGAAGTGCCATCAGCTTAACCTTAAGTCTCACTCTAGTGAGTGAGCAGTGCTAAGGTCTTCATTTCTTTGATACCAAATACATCAGGTGGTTCCTGGAAACTGACAAACAGCTGTCCATGATCGAATAATGGCTTTCTTTTCCTACAGCTGAGAAAAGAAAGTAGCATCTCAATTATTTTTCCTTGGCTCATCTAGGGAGATGGTATTCCTAGAGCAAGGTTTACCCTTCAGCCCTGCCTAGCCCAGAGGTAGTATTGGCCTCAGGGGCCTGGGGTTTGCTCCCAGCTTTTGTAGGGATAGCTTGCTCAGTCCCACCCCCACCCCCATCCATATGGCACAAAGAAAGAGTTGCCTCCCCTGAAAGTTCAGGTCACACAGGGGCTGGGAAAAAGTGAGTGTGGGGCTGCCTCCAGTCTCCTGAGAAGAGGACATGCTTCTGCCTCTTCTTCCTGAACAGTACTTTGAATTTCTGCTGTTAAAGCAAGCCAGATTTGCTCCAGGAAAAGATGCTGTTCTTCACCAGTAGAGACAGAGAGCTACCCAGAGGATTCCCTGGCTGGTGATGGAGCTGAACAGGTGTCTAGCTCAGAGCTGCACAGTATGCACCTTGACTCAGGGATCAGTGTGGGAATCCCTTCCACGTGGGCACCTGACTGGCAGAGATAATGGTCCTTCTGCACCAAACCTTGGGCTTAAGCTTGTGCTTGGAAAGTGAAGTGCCTGGACTCAAGGTCCTCCTAAATCTGTCATGGTTTGAGCCCAGTGTCTTTCATCCCAAAATATGAGATGAGACGGGATGGGATGGGACCATCTCCTCCAAACGAGCTGGGCAAGCTTATTAGTGGTATTGCATGTGGGGACAAAGAAAGGCAAGAAGTGAGATGGTTTGACTTGGCATTGAGTGGCTGAAGGCCTGGTGTCTGCTCCCAGTGCTGTTAGTGCATTTTATGTAAGAGATCATAAATGAAAACTGCAGCCACTAGGATGGGTGGAAATGAAGTAGGCAGAGTCTGGCCCTCCATGTAGCAGTACATAGTAATCAGTTAAAATCATTGCCACCTGCAGTGTGGCTGGGTGCTGGCCATGTGCAGTACATGTAATGCACTGGCTGCTAGCTAGCATTTTTGAAGTGCAAAATTAATTTAGGAACTGCTCTTACAGACTCAGTGGAGGGACATCTTGATAGCAGAGGCAGCAGCCGTGTGGCAGTGGGGAGACAGATTTCTTCTCCCAGAGCACTGCTGCAGCAGGCAGGAGGATTAATCCACATCTCTTTTCTGGAATTGATTTAACACTGTGTTCATTTATCTGCAGCTTCTGCTGAAACATTTCATATTTCAGATCTGATTTCAATGTTTCCAAAGCTGAAAGGGTTCCTTCTCTTGGGAGCAGCAGTTCTACAAGAGAACAACAAGTAGGAGCCCTAGGGAAACAGTAGAGGGAAGGAAAATTTTATCTTTAGCAACTGGTCATTTCCATTTTGGAGGCAGTGAAAGAAGAACCATCTGGTGTGTGCTGAATATTCACTACGTAAACAATGACTTGGTTATGAATATGTGCATGTGTTATTGTTATTTATTATTTATAGGATTCCCTAGGTGTGCTTGACACTTCACAAGCAGAAAGGAAGACCAGGGCTCCTGCACCTTGATGTGCCCAGTATAAATTTGACACAATGCCCAAAGCATCCAACGATGGCAGATGAGTGTTGGGGCAGCCAGCTGGGGGTGGGAAGGCAGAACCAGACCTGTGAAAAAGGGCAGTGCATGATTTCTGGAGCAGGAGCTGCTTCTGCTGACAGAAGATTGCTTCGGATGCCCATCCTCACATAGTCATGCCTGTTAGTTTGGGGTTTAATCCTCCCTCGCAATAAACACCATTTACATTTATTAGTTTAATTTTCTGCTCCTTAAGAGCTCTGTTCCTGCAATGTCCTGCCTGGAAATGATGCAGAATATCAGGAACCTTGCTCCAATAACTTTCCCTGATAGTCACCTGGGAGTGATGGGTCTGCTCAGTTGGCTTGAGCTTTATGGCTCAGGAGCTCCAAATCAGTCAGCTGGGACAAATGTTTTTACAGATATTTTATTGTGTATTTTACCTGATAGTCAAAGTATCTTGAAAGCAAGGAGAAGAGTCCCATCATGACACCTTGTTGTCGGGATGTAACATCTGATACTGAGGCCTGCTGGGGTTGATGGGAACCCAAGAGCACCCAAACACCTGCAGAGGATGCTCAGAGCTTTGCAGGAACAAAATGCCCGTAGTACTTCCTCCTTCTCTTTTCCTTCTTTTTCTTTTCACTACTGGAGCTTTTCCATAGCGGGTTTTGCTGCAGCGTTCAGCCATTCTTCTGGTGTTGAGACAGTATTATGGGCAGGGTTTGATGAAGGGAGCAGCTGTAGGCACTTGAAGGGAAGCATCTTGAGCCTCTTAGGGGAAAAATTCCCACACCATTATGGGGACAGAGCTCAGGGGCATTTGCAGGGCCAGGGGGATGGAGGAGAGAGTGGACCACGGCCAGGGACAACAACCCCGGCCTGAGCTCAGGCCCAAGAGTGCCTTCCTTCTTACAGCACTCCCTTCCCACCCTTCCCACCAACATTTTCTCTTCCTGCTGTTATGCTCTGACACACTGAACTTTACTTGACTGCAAAAGTTTGTTTCTTGCCACCACCAACAAGCAGAAAATAAGTGAAATGTTGATTTTTGCAGCAGCTTTCCTCACATGGCGGGGCACATCATAAATTGTGACTTAGAGCCCTTGTTTCACACAGGCCTGTTGCTCCGTTGCATGGGCCTGCTAGAATGGACCAGAGCACCATGAACAATGTGATATCCCAACTCCTTGGAAACACGTTGGCCATTTGGTCTTTCTCCTCCGCTCCCAAAAAATTATTTAGATGTTTATATAACTCCAAGAGTGAGTGAGATGGGTTGGGAAGGACAATGAGACATGTAAGGACTTTCACATAAGGAGAGACAGTATTAGTGGCTGCTCTGAATTTTTGTGGCCAGAGCTCTGTATTCCTGTTGAACGCCTGTAAACAGCTGGTACCTCATAGGTATGGCACTCCCCCTGTTAGTCACCACCAGCATCAGAGGAATGTAGCCATTGTGGCAGCTCCATGCTTGCGGGAGGAGAAGCAGGCCACGCAGCCAGCACCAACTGAGGCAGAGCATAGCAAGGCAAAGCCAGCTAATGTTTTGAAGGATGGCCTTGCTTGTACCTTAGGAATCAAGTCCTGCTTAAAAAGAAATACTATGATTAGAAGACCACTAAGACACATCTTAAAAACCAGTTAGTTTTTTCCTTGTCTATATATACACCCTTGGTGTTCACACTACTGGGGGCACCCAAGTCTAGGACTTTCTGGCAGAAATAACAGCAGCCTGTGGGGAGTCATTGCTATTCAGAAGTTCAAAAGGTGTGTTTTGTTTGATATACATAAAACATCTTTTACAGCCTACTCAACAACTCATTCGTTATTTGGAGGCAATTGACCTTTTGCGAATAAACAGTTCACTCTGTCTTCTGAAGTGCCGCCATTCTCTAAAGAACATTGGCACGGGGAAAAGTGGAGAACAAGCTCTTCCAGAGTAGGGTTCCAGGTGTATTTCCCCCCACCAAATGGGAGATTGGCCAGACGGGAGCTGAAAAAGAGGTTCAGTAGCTGAAGTCATAAATTTGGATCCAGCACGTGCTTGACAGCATGCTAAAGTCATGTCTGCGGGTCACCCATTTAGTTACCATCTCTTCCTTTGTTAATAAACATTCTCCTCATCAAACCCCTCAGCACAACTGAAGCAGCACAATGGGCAATCTACATCAATTAAAACCCAGCTGCCTAAAACCGTACTGTCAGTCTGCCTGACCTCAGTGCTGGATGCCCCTCTCAGGTGCTTGTACAAGAGGAACAATACCCCAGGACCCTTGCTCTTTCTTTCACAGGTTTTCGAACACAATCCAAGAGGTAGAAAAGGACTTGGATGGCTTAATCTAGAGAAGACATGGGAGCCACTTTCAAGTACGTAAAAGACTGCAGTGAGGAAAAGATTTATCTTTCTCTGAATCCACTGGGATAAGGACTAAGATCTTAGACTGCTGCAAGGGAGTGCCACATTACGCCTGAAATATTCTGAATGGATAACAAGTAGCTGAATGGACTGCCTGGAGGTGGTGGAGAATCTCCATCACCTGAGATCTTCAGGACTTGATCAGACTTTTGTCTGCAAAGGACAGGTAAACTTGGAGCAAGGATATGGCAAATTGGGAAAGATGGTTAAGTTGGCCTCTGAAGGCCATTTCTCACTAAGAATAGAAGCTTAGAATTAGATTTGTGTTTAAGGAAGATCAGGTCCATCATGACAACCTATGCAGTATAACCCAGAACTGAATGTGGAAAGGGCTGAACACCCATTTGCTCTCTCATGCCTCCACCTAGGCAGATTTGAAGCGTGTCAGCATAAAGGCATGCAGCTCAGCCACGCTATATTTGTTTTGTTGCTAAACTGAAGACATCTCCCTGATACTCCTCCCCTGATACTTTTCATGGCCATTCAGCTTTACCTAATCAAACAGGAAACCTCTCCAGATATTGTGGGTGTTCAAATTTTGAAGGCTAACTACCCAGAAAAAACAAATCAAACCAAAACCCACTTCATAAAACTTGTAGTTAAGTGATAATTTAAATCAACCAGCACCTGGTTTACCATGGAGAGCATTCATTCCTTTAAAAATGTCACAGCAAATAGCAGAAGTTAAATGACTAATTTCAGAGAAAAATCACCATCAGACTGTATCTCAAACAATAAACTAATGGTACGGGCTAAGACAATGCACATTTTGAGATGGAAGAAATTATACATAATTTGGGATTCAATTTAAAGTGAAACCCTCAAAGATGTTGGGCAGGCTGTATCAGAGCATGGCATCAGTGGAACAGTATTTTATTCTGTTTGAAATCTCTGAGCAAAAGGATTAGGAGATCTGGGGACAAAGCTATGAAAACTGTCATCTGCCAATCATCAAATGTAGCCCAGACGATTAAATGAGAGGATGGAATCACCAGCTGGCTGACAACTGTATAGATCATGTCAGTGGCTTCCTACCCTGCTTACTAAAGGGACATATTGGGAAAAAGTCCATACTAAGGGAAGTCCCTGCACTCAATTGGCCAGCAGGGGAGAGTGGAGTGGTGACCCTCAGAATCATCAAGGCTGGGGTTGAGAGAGGGACAGGCTGCGGTATACTGTGCTAGTGTCTGGAGAACATCTGCACAGTAGGTAATGAGAACAATACATTGCTCTTACACGTGTTTCTTATGCCCAGCTGCCAAGTTCTTCCAAACAAAGGCAGATAGCATCATCCTTTCCCTACTCAAAAGACAAGAAAACCTTGACATATGGGTGAAGTGATTTTAGCTATGGTTGAAAAGCAGGATGGGGAAATACTCCATCTCCTGGGTCAAAACCAGACTCAGAGAAGAAAAAGGGAGATAATATTTCTGAGTGTCACACACCCAAGTTGTCTCATGATGTTAATTTCACAGCAGGAGAAAACCCAATTCATGCAGTAAATGTTGTTACTTTTTAATGCTTGCTCCAAATTAACTACTGCTCCCATTTTTTGCTTACTTCCTGTGCTAATCTCCTTATTTACCCATCTCTCTCTTATATACATGCATATACATAGGCAAATTCATCCCCAGTCAACTTCTCCCCCATCCTGCAAACAGCTCGTAATATCAGCACAACAGCACTGAAAGAGGACTTTTTTTGCTGTATTGTAAAATATGAATCCACTATTTTGACAGTGACAAATCATAAGCATCAATGTGCGGAAGCATTTTAATGAGAACGTGGGGAATAATCTGCCTCACCAATCTTACATTCCAGTGGAAACGAATTCTTCCCTTCCCTTCCCTTCCCTTCCCTTCCCTTCCCTTCCCTTACTCCCCCCGCTTTGGCTACAGCTTTTGATGTTCCCTACGCAGGCAGGCTTGATGTCTTTCATGAGATGCAGTCCCTACAGTCGGGAGTCTTTCATGACATGAAAAGATTTCTCTGTAATTTTTTTTATTATTATTGTGATGTAAGCTGTTAAAATATGGAGAAAACACTGTCTGATTATTTAAAGATAAAACCTAGACTGGGTCACGCATCTCTATTGCAAGGCTCAGTCTACTTTAAATTGATGAGTTGAGGGAATATTGGAGGATTTTATTCTCAGTAGTCGTGACAGGAGAATGAGGGAGGTGGGAGTGAAAACTAGATCCGTTCTGAGCAGCTTCCCCTTCAGTTCTGCCAGAGGTGTCTCTTAGCTGTTTGTCACTGCAGATCCAGTGCCTACAGGCTTGCTTTGCACTTGCTTGTGTTATTGCCACGGCTTTTCTCAGAAATGGTGAACCATGAAAGTTATCTGGGAGAAAAGTTATTTCTAATAAAGAACCCTTGAACACTCAGTTGCTGTCATCACCTTCCATGCTAGTGCACGTGCAGGAGACAAGCACAGCCGCTTTCTCCTCCAGTCCTCTCTCCCTAGAAACTGAGACATAAACACACTCATTTTGCTCTGAACCTTCAGGCAAAGTAAGAGTCTCTTGTGGAGTAGCGCAGTGTGTGCTGAGGGGCTGGCCAGTGAGCCTAGGACCTAAGATTAGGTAAGATGCATTTTTCTTTGACTTTTCACTAGTGCAGAGTTTGACTGTGTCCACGGACACAGCTGCAGCCCAATAGCCCTCTTCTCTCCCCTTCTCCTGTCATGGGTGGCTCATCTGTGGAGGGAGACAGGGATGCTATTCATCAGAGCTGGGAGGGTGCAGCACGTAGGTGTGTAAGAGAAGGAGAGGCTGTGCACAGAGCCTGTGTAGACAGTACAGGGATAGCGTGGGTGGGCAGAGGGGGGTGAGGGTGTGTAGATGTCAGAGAGCAAACACGTCTGCAAAACTTCTACCAGCACCAGGCTACTTCTACTGCCCAGGCACCACCTGCCCAGATCAAAGCCTCTCCTGCTTGTGTTAAGGGAGGCTTTGAACCTGCAGAGACTCCCTCCCACATTTCCCCTTGCCTCTAATGCTGCTTCCAACAGGGGCAGCTTTGGGGCGGCACGGGGACACATAGAAACCTCACCTTGCCTCCCTCACCCACACTGTGGGAAGGAATGGTGTTCTTCGGGCTGGAGCAGCAGAATGCCTCTTCCCACCCTTCTGCTTTCCCGTGGGACTTGTCAGAATCTCAGAGGCCCAAGAACACCTTTCTCTTCCTCTGGCCCGGGTCGTGCTCGGTGGAAGGACCAGCAGCAGATGCGCGTGGTGCTGAGCGGACAGCTACGGTGGGGACGGGCAGGGGCGGGGGCAGGAACACGGGGAGGCTCGGGAAGGGAGAAGACCGGACAAGAACAGGACGGAGGAGGGAGATACAGAGAGGGACGGAGAAAGAGAAGTCCGGGGTTGAAAAGCACAGGGAGAAGGACAGGCACAGGGAGAGACAAGGAGCATTGGACGGAGAGAGACAGACACGGGGCAGAGGCAGAGAGAAGAGGGACAGGAAAAGAGCAGGAAGGGAGAGGAAGAGGAAGAGGGAGAGGAAGAACAGGGCAGACTCCGGGCTGCGCTCCGGCTCGCTGCCGTGGGGATCTCGGCATGGCCGGCTGTAGCAGCGGCTCCGCCGGCGCCAGACACGCCGCGCCTGGGGACAAGGGGACTGCAAGGTGGCAGCGTGCAGCCCGCAGCGCCGCGGGGCCGAGGCGGGTCCGGGGCCGCCGGGGCTCTGCAGACACCGGCGCTCGGGAGTCTTTGGGGCTGCCGGCGTGGGTGTGCTCGGGGTGTCGGGGCACCCACACCGCCACCCAGCTCGCTGCCCGCCGCGTGTGGCCCCCCGGGCTATCCTGTGCCCTGACGATGCAGGCTGAGCCCCGGGGCCGGGGGTGCCCGCCCGTCCGGCGGGGATGCGTCGTGCCCGGCCAGAGCTGCGGCTGCAGCTGCGGGGCTGCCCCGGCTCGGTAGCCGAGCGCCGCAGGTTGCATCCGGACAGCACTTGACCAGCTGTTTTGTATATTTTCTGATTTCGTGCAGAACAGGGCAGCGGTCATAGAGGTAATCTGTAGATCCGTGGCTTTAAGGGATAAATTAGAGCATTGGATTTGATCCGTATTGCAGTGGATTAGAGCAACCTCTCCCCCCTCCCCTTCTCCTCCTCCCACCCCTCCTTTCCAATTCACTCCCCCCTCCTCCAGCACCACCTTTTTTCCTCTCATGCAATACCAAAACTGACCCTGCCTGGCAGAGATACTCTGCTAGGCGAACAGAGCAGTGCTCACATCGCCAGCACGCCGCGGGAGCCGCCTCTCCCCTTCCAGCCGCTGCAGCCCCTCCGGGGCACCGCTGCTGCAACTTCCCGGAGGTTGGCGCTGGGGCCGGGGTGTCTCCTCCGGGAACCGGGGAGAGGTCGCTGCACACGGGCTGTCCCTTTGCCCCGGCCCGGCCGGGGCCGTGGGGTAACGGCGAGGGAGAGCGGCCCCCGGAGGGCATTTCCCGAAGGCAGCGGGGCCAGGACCCGGCAGGAAATGGAAGGATGAAGTGTGCAGCCGGAGCGGTGATGTTCCTTCTCTCCTTGCTTTCCCCCGCAGGAACGTAATCCGCAATGCTAGTCCTCAGGTTGCTCAATGTTGTCGCTCCAGCCTACTTCTTGTGCATCTCCCTAGTGACCTTCGTCCTCCAGATCTTTGTCTTCATCCCCAGCATGTTCAGAGACCCTTCCGCCACCCCACTTTTCTCGCCTGCTCTGCTGCATGGGGCCCTCTTCCTCTTCCTCTCAGCTAATGCTCTAGGCAACTACGTCCTTGTGATCCAGAGCTCCCCCGAGGACTTGGGCAAGGACTTAAACTTGGGCAAAGGAGCCGAAGTGGCAGACTGGCTGGATGGAAGCAGGTCCCCTGGCTCAGCCTTGCCCAGCACTCACTTCTGTAGACTGTGTGCCAGAGTCACCCAGAGGCATGACCACCACTGTTTCTTCACAGGGAACTGCATCGGGAGCAGGAACATGCGAAACTTCATCATGTTCTGCCTCTACACCTCCCTGGCTTGCCTTGACTCCCTGGTGGCAGGCATGGTTTACATTTCTGCTACACTTTCCATGTCCTTTGCGGACCCACTGGCCTTCCTCACTCTTCTGCCTCACTCCATCAGCCAGTTCTTCTCAGGTAAGGACTCCTTGCTCAGAGATGAGGAGCATGTTCCTCCTCCAGGGCTCCTGGGATGGGGGGACCTGATCTTCCTTGGATAGCTGTCTGTGTGGAGGTGTGGTATGGAAATGGGCAAGAGGGGCAACTGGCCTTCTTTGGAGGCTACAGCCAGCCTTCTCAAAAGACTTTGCTTCACCTGAAACAGAAGCTGGGACCCACTCCAGGTTACAGCTATAGCCATATTCCTAATGCATTAGGCTCTAGAAAATGCCCCATAACCAACTTGGTGGTGATACAAGAGGGCTATCTGTTGTGCAGGACATATGTTGTAATTAGACAGAGGAGATGGATTTCACTTCAGGTATGGGGGATCTTTTGCCTGTCCTACAGGTAGAGGTGGGGGGTCTTGTATAGGTTTTTGTACCCTATAAACCTGCAGATTCCCCATATCCCAGCAGGTATATCTTCATTCTCTTCATCCAGGTCCACTCACTCCCTTCGCTGTCATCCACCTCCTGCCTCCTGGCAGTGCAAACTTACTGAGATTTTTTCATCCTTCTAGCACAGGAGAATTGGGGTTCAGGCAATAGGAACTGAGAGAGGAGTTAATGTGATACGATTAGGTACCTGTCTTGTGACCCGAGTCTGGGACACAAGTCCACAGAGAACCAGGGGAAATTCTCTGTGCTGCTCTTTGCAAAGCTCCACACCAAAAGTAAATACCCCCTTCTCCTTGCCACCATTCCTTACCCTTCTTTCTACTTCCCCTTTCCCCTCTCTCCCTGCCTTTCCATAAATCTCCACAACCCTTCTCCTTCCCTCTCCTGATTTTGCTCCCGTAACCCATCCTCTGCTCTTGCAAAGCAAGAAGCCTTGCCTCTTCACCTTTCGACACACCCTCAAATTCTCCAACCTCAACCCTCTCTCTGTCCCAACCCAAGAGTTAGACAGATCCTGACCTCAGAGAATGGATTGTGCAGACAGCCTAGACTGTTACTCTGCCCTGAGAGCGACTGCAGAAAATTGCCATTTCCCCCCTATGCAGCTCCTGCCTCACACACTTACATCAGCTTTTACTAGACTAAAATAGGTATCCCATATATTTCAGCTTTGCAGGTTCAGCTGAGCTCAATAAGAAGGGAGTCTCTTCTGGCTTGTGCACTGTCACCATAAGTGTTGATTAAGATCTGAGTGTGGAGACTCCACTGCTGGGGATACAGGAGCCAGAGAGGCCCCAGCTTGCGCTTTTCAGATTCCAGGCTGGGTTTGCAGGGTTGCCATCTGAAAACAAACAAATATCTCTCTACTTGGCAAATTAGCAGATTTGTCATGGTAATCACTGTGAGACAATAAACATGAAATCCTGCCATGGCATTTTTATGGAATAATTTTTTCCAGCTAGAAGAATTTTTGTAAATAATGTTGCATGAGCTTTACTAGCATTAAAAACACTGGGAATGATTTTCCCTTATGCCTAAGCTCTGCTCAGTACAGCAGTCTGGGAGCAGGGATGTGGGAGGAGATTATCAAGGAATTAGTTCTCTCTGACTCTGAGGGCTCATCTGCACAGAGGTGGGTCCTGGCATATATTTGCAGAGACACCGAAGTGCCCCAGCTCTGGTGTCAGCAACTGTGGTGCCAAGATAACATGTGGGCAGTGTTTGAGTAGGACACAATGGGGCTGGGTGCAGGGCTAAGAGCCAGAACACCCTTGAGAGGCAGCAGCTTCCAGCAGCTCCCACCAAACCTCTAGTTCTGCTGAGAAGAGAACTGATGCCTCACACAGCAAGGTACAGGCATGTGGTGTCTTGCTTGCTTGGGAGGAATGGCCTACTGGGTTTCTACCAGCACATTTAACCTCCATTTCAGGAAAGAAAAACAAAGTCTTGAACCTGGAAGGGTTGCTCACACAGTACTTTTCAGCTAATGTAACTATTACTTAAGGGTTGTTGTTTGATCCAAACAGAGAACTGCGATAGCAGGGAAAAAACTTTATCTTTCTTCTTCTCCATCATGCCCACTGTACTGCAGAAGTAGTAAAGGAGGATGAAGGGTGAATCTGCTGGTCTTATGTCAACCTAGTGTTCCCTGCTTTCACGCTGGGAAAGTTTTCAGCTGGCTCATTCTGCCCAGACTGTACTCAGGCATGGATTTCAGAATCTGATCCAAAGTCTATAACTGCAGCCTACAATACAGTTTTTCTGGCATGGATAATATATGGCAATATAATATGGCAATGTCTTGAGATCACACTGGGTCACTTAGAGCAAAAAAGAACCCGAGACTAAAAGAGACTGTGGGGATGAGGGACAAATGTAGAGCACTATTGTAAACACATCAGAGTGGATCCACAAAAGACATGATAGAAAAAGCTTTATGTAGGTAACCTGAAGAAAAGGTTAAAAAAATCATGTATCTGGAAAGGATGGCTCAGAGAAGCTTAATATTTTCAAGGCAAAACAAGGGTAATTACTTCCTGGATGTTGAATTTCAGCAAGTCATATAAATAAAGCTTACAGCCGCCTTGCAAAGGGTCTGAAGAAAATGCCTCTCTCCATATCCCATCTCAGTATCAGCTGTAGGAAAGAACAAATGTCTGTCACACTCTGGTCCAGTAAAAGAGGGATAGAGAATCCAATATTTGGCTCTGGGCTTCCTACCTGGTAGATTAAGTTATTCTGACAGAATTGGCATGAGGATTTGTCATTATCCTAAGGGGCTTGTTCTTCTCTTGCTGTGTTGCATACGGAGCCCACTGAGCTGAATGGGATCTAATAAGAAGGGAAAGATGACATTGCATTTAGGAAGAAAACTGAATGATTCCTGTGCCTTTTTCAAGTGAGGACAGTCTCTAAAAGCTTGAGGCTGTAGTCAGTGTCCTTACAAATTATCCTCAGAGGAGCCGGCCCCAATCTCTCACAGCACTGCCAGGTGGAAAAGATGGGATTCACAGATTGCAAAATGAGATGATACCACCTAATCCAGCCTTCTGCATAAGGGAAGCAAGAGATGCATATCCAGTGACCCTTGTATCGAACTTAAAACCTGAAGCACACATGTACATCTTTTAGGCAGCACACCCCTATTGTCCATGCAATCCCCGCTCTATCACAGTTGCTCTTGTAGGGCCCATGGTCTTCCAGAGGAACAGAAGGATGTGAGAGCTTTTTTATTTCTAAACCTTACAGGAACCAGTGAAAAGATATCAGCTATTTATACCAATATTGACACACATTTCATTTCCTTTGTGTAAATATGCCTGTGTGAAAATATGGGTGTTTAATAATATACCAATATACACAAAATACGTGCATAAACATCATATGGGCACACAGAGAATATTATATTAATGGGTTTAGATGTGCTTACACACTGAAAGGTCACTCAGTGACACCTGCTGTTATACTAGTATTTCCAGAAGGAGTTCTAAAATCGCTGTAGAGGAAAGGGCCTGCAGAATATTTTTATTCCAATATATTCATCATAAACATGTACTAAAAACCCACCAGCTGAATTAGGAGCTTCAGGCATTCAAAGTATTTTGAGTATTCTAGCAGCAGCTAATAAAAGGAATTTGGATTGTATTTTAGAAAGGTTTCTGTTTCTTTCTTGCATTCACATGAAAACTGCCTTGCCCCAAAGGTAGGAAAGTAATTATTGATTTGTTTTTTCTTTTTTAACCTTTATATATATATGTATGTATGTATTTGTGTATATATATATATACACACATACTCATATAGTAGAGATGGAGAAAAAGAGAGAGAAATCTCAAATATTTCTGCCTTGTGTTAATACAAACAGTAAGGCTTCTAGAAGGATCTACATGCTGTAGGATCCACTTTTCAAAATCCTAGAAATCTTAGATTCAATGTGATGAGCAGGTAAATCCTTAAATAAATTAATCATGGTTCAAAATAGTGCTGAAATCTTACAGATATGCTTTACTTGTGGCTGAATTTGTCCCTGTAATCTAGATCCTCACATTAACAGCAAAAGGAGAAGTGTACAGAGACCATTATCATTTTAGTATTTCCCCAGCATGTCCATTGCATCAAACACTATGAAGGAAATAATTTAATATAGTTAGAGCAACCAGCCTGTCTTGTTCCTACCTCCTCACTTGTAGCCAGAGAAAACAGGTGTTTTGTTGGTTCCTGGGGCTGTGTAACACTGCATGTGAGGTATGTCTAAGCTCTTTTTTTTATTGTCCTCCCTCCCCCTCAACTCTTGGTTTGCAGGAGCTCTCCTTAGCTCTGAGATGTTTGTCATCCTCATGCTCTACCTCTGGCTTGGGATTGGACTGGCCTGCGCCGGCTTCTGCTGCCACCAGATGCTGCTGATCCTGCGTGGGCAGACACGGTACCAGGTGCGGAAAGGAATGGTGGTAAGAGCCCGGCCCTGGAGGGAGAACCTGCAAGAAGTCTTTGGCAAGAAGTGGCTGCTAGGACTTCTCATCCCTGTGCTGAACGTGGAGACCAACTACCATAGGCAAAAAGAGAAATAAAATCCCATGCACACAACACCTTCCCTGTTCTCTCCCACTGTCTCCTGGATCACTACAGAGCTGGGCTACTCCATCTCTCGGGATTGCAGCCACTGTGGGAGGAAAGGATGGGCTATCAAACAGAATAAATTTAGCATATTAACATGGAAATCACAAACCATGTAGATGAGATACTGCAACTTAGTAGTCACATCACTGCACCTGCATATGTGGCAACAGTCTTTGAACTAGCAGAAAAATTAGTCAGACCCTCCTGTGGCTTCCTGAATCCTCCAGTCCCCAGCCTCATTAGTCACCCTATATAGTCTTAACAAACTGCAGCAGGAGCCTGGGTTGTTGTGGAAGACTGTAAAAATGGTGTCTAGCCCTTGGGAGGGTTTTGTGGGATGCCTTTTTAGCTCTTACATACTTGAGGTAACTTCACATGGGGGCATCATTCCAGATATGTTTGGAGAGTGATCTCAGGTACATGGTGTGATTCTTGGGATTGTCCTGTGCAGGGCAAAGAGCTGGGTTTCAGTGATCCTTGTGGGTCCCTTCCATCTCAAGATATGATTCTTGATTTGCAATACTGAGAAGCCCTTAATGACAGAAATGCAATGCAATCAAGTTGTCCTAGGAACAGGCTATGAACATGGTTAATGCACCAGGTAAACCTTCTCTCCACAGGCTAGAAAATCAGGAGGAAAACAAAAAGAAATTGAGAATTTCTCATTTCTGCTCTTGATCTGTTCCCTACACAATGATAGGTCAAGACTGTAGCTCTGCTACTTATTTTTAGCAGTTCTTTGTCCAATGACAGAGTCCAGGCAAAGCTGCCCTTCTGACAGGGAGCAGCCAGCAGATAAATCACGATCAGATGGAGGGACAAGGAGAGGAAACCACAAAGGTGAATGGAAATGCTGTATTTGAGAAGCTGTGTGACGAGGCAGGCTATGCATACCTGTGAGAGAGACAGAAGGAAGTGTGGCCACACAGCAAGCAGTTGGGAGGGTGCCAAGAGCATTGCTGCTGTGTCAGAGCCCTGATGCATCACCCTCTCACAGGGGACACCTGCACCATTAGTGCTGTGAAGAGTTCAAAATCCCAGAAGACAGGGAGGTTTTCCAGCCCATCAGGGCACTTCATTTTGCACTAAAACAAACAGAAAAATGTTTTTCTCAGACATCCCTGCCACACTTCAGTTAGAGGCTCTCCAGGGTAATTCCCTCTCGCATTGCTGCAGAGGGGTAAATTCATCCATGTTATACCTCCATTAAAATGTTAATAGAATTACTACAGGGATTAATCAACTTAATGTGTCAGTTGTTTTTTAGCTGCAGCAACAGCCCATTAGATCAGTGCTAGATCCTATGCTTATAGATGCCTTAAGAAAGGATACCATGACATCTCTACCAGGATCATAGCACTGGATTCCCCAGCAGCTGCAACAAGAAGCCTCTGTTTTGGCAAACTGCATCAGCTTATGTGGGCTGGATAGGAATCCATTGCTTCTCTTTAAAAGGCTTGGGAGTATGCTGACAAGACGTGAAAAATGTTATTTCTTCCTCAGAAATGCTCTTGGTGCATTCCCAGTAGCGGAATGCACCTTGCTTTCATCCTTGCATTCCTCACAAGCCAGAACGGAGGCACTCGTTCCTACAGGCTTTGTAACCGTCTTTGACCGCTTTGCACTTGAATACGTTTGAATCAATAACAAACAAAGTCTATTGTGATGAGCAGAGTAACCTTGAAAATATACTGGAAAAACCCTTAGCTGGATAATTAAAACATGGAGGATATACATCCTTCCACACTGTGTGTGTTCGCATGAACACACCATTGTTTCTGTGTGTAATATGCTGTATTTTCTCTAACAGTGAACAATAAAAGGTGTTCTGATTTTTTACATGAGCTGTATTGTGCTTTTTGACAGTTAGCTGTCATTAGCTGTCTCTGTGCATTTGTTACAGCACACACGGATGTGTCAAAGGAAGAAATTAGGATTTGTTTATTGGCTTTGCCAAATAATTCACCGTGTGATTTTTGACAAGTCCTTTCATCCTCTCTACTTTAATGTAATGACCAATCTAAAAATGCATCTAATAACCAATTTGCAGACCCATTCCAATTTCTATTTATAAATTACACTACCAAACTCATAGCTTGTCAATTCAAAGCTATGGGAAAATTAAGCTATTATCATCACCCACAAACAGCATCTCGACATAAATTATTCCTTCCTGGCAAATGGTGTCAAGGTGAGCAGACAGTCACCTAGACACTGGAATGAGAGCCAGAGTCTCACGCCATACACTTTGCCTTGGAAGGATTATTCTTATTCCACAGACTTGCTGATCCAACTTCTCCCCTTTTGTAGACTTCAAAGACAACAGGCTTTCAAAATTTCAGCCAGAAGCTACCTCCCACCAGCAGAAATTATGGTTTGACATCTTTGCCCTCTGCTTTTGGCTTTTGAGGGACACTGCAGTCTCGGGCAGCTCATGGCACTTGGCACCTGCTGCCACAGTGCCTCGGGCCATAAAGCTCCTTAGGGCTGCACACTGAGAAGGGCAAAAACCATAGAGTTTCAGAGGGCCACTCTGCAAAGACAGAATCCATCCAGTACAACATTAGTTGCCCATGGAGCCTCTTGCCTCCTCAGGGCTGGATTATGTCCGGCCCCTGTGTCAGGGTTACAGCTGTCTGCCCTCACCACAAAATTTCAGTCCTTGCAGAAGCGCAAATAGATCCCAGTTTGAGTCACTGCAGCACAATCACGCACAACTATTCTTCCTGTCAGACACCTGTGTTCCTGGCTGGAAATTGCTGCATCACCATTTTATGCAGCTAAATGGTTCATTTGCAGCAAACTACTGGATTTCAGCAGTTGTGGTGGGACTTTCAGATGGATACAGCCTTTATAGTTATGATCCTCTGGGATGGAAAGAGCTATAAAATTGTAACATTAGACTGACCCCGTATATTGGCTTATTTCTCTGCTCATTCCCAAGTGTGCAGACTGCCCTGTTTGGGGTAGTGGTTCTTCAGGAACAGTTAAGAGTATTTTTTAATTAGTCAGCTGCCCTGACATTGCTTCTTTGTCATACCTTTCTATACTTACAGAAATCCTTGGCAAGAAAATGTAACAGGGCTCAACAATTGTGAACAGAACCTTTGCTCTTAGCTATGATTTAGTAAGTGAAGGCTGAGCTCAGTGGCAATGTCACAAATTCTAAATCTGTTCAATGGCTCTAAAGTTTTCTAAGGATAAATAGTAAAAGCTTCTCATCTTCTGTGCTTAAAGAGTCATTACTTACTATTTGCATTTCATTACATAGCAGCTGCAATAGCAAATATATTTTGGAACATGATTTCTTGTGACAATGTCTAAGTACTTGTAAAGGTTTTAAAAATAAAGCACTTAGGCTTCTCTGGCTTTGGAAAATCAGATGACCACCAGATTTCTTCCCTGGTAATGCTAGTGGCTGAACTAATAGCTCCCTGTTGCTAAAGACCTTGCACAGAAACCACAGACTTTTGCTTAGTGGCTTGTCTATTTTAAGCGTGACTATCTGGAAAAAATGGTGTCGCCTCTAAGGTCTCAGAAGTCTTTGCAATGGCAGTCTAGAGGAAATTAGGGGAAGCAATTCTGAAGTAAACCAGAAGTCTCTTCTTATGTATAGTAAGAATCTCATACAAAGTAAGTAGTAGATGGTGTTCCTCTTCATACTGCACTACTGGGCGGCCCTGAAGGCCTGCATGCCCAAATGTCTTCATTAGATATCCTCAGAGGATATAGAGTTAAAATGTAAAAGTCTCAAGTAATAAGGCACAGGAAACATAGGAGAAAAGATGACGTGAAATAGCATTTATCTTAAGAAATAGCCAACTCAAGGGAGATGATCACAGTCTAAAAATACATTCAAGGAGACAGACTGAATGAATGAGAAGACTCATTAACTGTAAGGATATAACTGGAGGAGGACAAGCAGTCCTGGACTGAAAGAAAAGCTGAGGTCGAGAGCAATCAGAGAAAGTGGCCCCAGTGAGAGCAGAAGTGATTTGATGTGCGTAGGCATGGTGAGAGCCATCAGGAAGTATGAGGTATGACAACAGAATTCAAGTTAACTTCATTGATTTTTGGCTGAATGGACACAAAGAAAGCTAAGAAAACTCATTGCTAATCACTTTCTGCTCAAAAAACCTCAAAGCCCCAGCAGAGCCAAAAGGGTTTTTCTCTCTTGAACAGCAAATTATGTTACAAGAAGGAGATGCACAGATAGAAACCATAAGCAGCAACAGCAGAATCCATATAGTTTTCTTTGAGTTATTTAAAGACCAGCCAGAACTATCATAGTTGGAGTAAAGCAATGACCTACTTGCCCAATACAAATAAAGGGAAAAGAAAATTTAAACCTATGTGTAGTCTCTGTGTCCTGCTAGATATTTAAATCTATGGAAACATGTCAGACAACTTAACGAACAGCAAGACGGTCTCTAATAATGACATGTCCACATGCAGGTTTTTTGCTATTCCAGCTCTTTTCCAGAAAGCCAGAGGAATAAAGAATCCTTGGAGATTACACCAGAAGTCAGCAAACATGGACCAAAGAGTGCTTCATGGAGCCATCCTGGCAGCACCCTTGTCTTCATTATACCAAAGAGCTTCTAGCATTGGCTGTCCTACTGAATCTAACTGGCAAGTGATGTCAGAGCTCCAGCATGCCAGTCCCATGTCTCTTAAGGTTTTTGGAGCCAGATTTTTCTAGTCTCCCCAGATGTTTACAAATAAAGGTTTTAAGTTCTCAAGTACCAGTGTGTAGTGGGTTGATCCTGGCTGGACACCAGGCACCCACCAAAGTCCCTCTATTACTCCCCTCTGCATCTGGACAGGGGAGAGAAAATATAACTAAGGAAGGGTTCATGGGCTGAGATAAAGACCGGGAGAGATCACTCACCAAATACCATCTCGGGTAAAAGAGATTTGAATTGGGGATATTAATTGACTTTATTACTAACAAAATCAGAGCAGGATAATAAGAAATAAAATAAATCTTAAAAACACCTTCTCCCCACCCCTCTCTCCCCTCCTTCCTAAGATCTACCTCCTCTCCCCCAGAGTGGTGCAGGGAGATGGGGAATGGGTATTATGGTCAGTTCATCACATGTTGTTTCTGCTGCCAGTCAGAGAGGGGAGTCCCTCCCCTGCTCCAGTGTAGGGTTCCTCTAACGGGAGACAATCCTCCACAAACTTCTCCAACATAAGTCCATTCCATGGGCAACAGTTCTCCATGAACTGCTGCAACATGGGTCACTCTTCCATGGGGTATAGTCCTTTAGGCACAGCCTCATACAGCTTGGGTCCCCATGGGATTACAAGTCCTATCAGCAAACCTGCTCCAGTGTGGCCTCCTCTCTCCATGGGTCTGCAGGTCCCTGCCAGGAGCCTGTTCCAGCACAGGCCTCCCACGGGTTCACAGCCTACCCTCAGGCATCCACCTGCTCTGGCATGAGTCTCTGCCATGGGCTGCAGGTGGATCTTTGTAACCCTGTGGTCCTCTATGGGCTGCAGGATGACAGCTACCTCAACACGGTCTTCACCACGGGCTACAGGGGAATCTTGACTCCGGCACCTGGAACACTTCCTCCCTCTCCTCCACTTGGTGTCCTGTAGAATTGTTCCTGTCACGTATTTTCACCCCACACTTCTCTGGCTACAATTACATCTGCTCAACAACTTTTTTTTCTTCTTAAATACGTTATTGCAGAGGTGTTACTATAATTCCTGATTGGCTCAGCCTTGGTCAGCAGCACATGTGACTTGGAGCCACCTGGCATTGACTCTGCTGGACACGGAGGGAGCTTCTGGCAGTTTCTCACAGAAGCCACCCTGTAGCCTCTCCACTACCAAAACCTGGCCATGCAGATTCAATATACAGTGTCATACACTGTTTGCACAGTGCCTCCTTTAACATGTTAGTCACCTTAATAGTAGTTCCAGAGTTGCTATCAATTAAAAATAAATGGAGCATGTTGATCAGTTTACTTCACAAGAGGCAAGGCGGGGGATGGCAATAGCAAGCTCTATAGTTGCCAAAGTTTCATTTGTCTGCTACTGATTTTACTGTATATTCACCAGCTTAGGGGAATGCACAGCCTCCAGCCTGTATTTCAGCTCTTTTGCTCAGTCTGTCTTTACCACCAGTCATTCCAAAATTATCATGCCTAACTGGAAGATTTTCATTAGCTGTCAGGTCAGTCTTTTAGCTGCTTGTGTTGGACAAGAAGAGATGAAGACCTGAACGTATGTATCATCAGACTGCTGAAAGTACAATAGACTGGTTTGTCATCACAATACCCTTAATAATCTTATATATTCACTGGGCAATGGAGTTAACACAGTGGACCCACACAAGAGTCCCTAGGAGTTAACAAGGAACTGCTGAATGCAGCCTTCTCACAGAGGCTATTATCAAGGAATTATGTTATCATCCAGAACTGCTTGAGACTAGAGATGAACTTTATGGTCAGTGACAGGAAAAAAGGAGACAGATCAGCCAGGACTACTAATGGTTTATAATTGCCAGGAGGAAACACCTGAGCAGTACAACAGAAGCAATCTTTGTAGGTCTAAACATGAACTGCCAAAGTCAAACAGTCCCACAAAGTCCAGATGCTATGAAAGCTGCCTTGAGAAAAAACTTCAACATAGCATTACCTAAAGGAGAAAGTGATTCACTAAGAATTCCCAAGAACTCAATATTAAGATCAATGTTTTGAGTTCTTCAAGACTTGGAGAGCCTGTCCCCCTACTGACAACTTTCAAGAATCAGTTCTTTATTAATGTCCACTGAGTTTGATATTTAAAGCTGTCACTAGATGTTCTGCCAAAACATCCAGTGCTATGTTGAGTGGTTTACTTAATACTGAAGACCAACGTAGGTCATCCCAGTAGCAGCCATTGATACTATGATCTTCTTCTCCAGGGAACACCTGTAACACTCGGTGGGATGGATTAGTCTGAGAAAACCTCGATTAACCAAGCAGTTTATTACACTACAGAAAACTTGACTGAGATTATTATTGTCAAGAGAAATAATTTTTCCTTTTCTCTTCAAGCCACAGTACAGGTATGAAATAAATCTTTTGGACTGATCTATCAGTAGTATGCACAAGACTGCAATTTACTGACAGCTGTTGCTGTCTTCCTTTATGCTTCCATTGTCACTAACCATCCAAGGAAATAAGTCAATTTGTGAATATGAAGCTACTGAAAGAAGACTAAGAAAGCAAAATGTGGCAACACAATTCTACCTAGGTATCAGCTATACTGTTCATGGAGACTTTAAATCTCTTTTAAAGCTCTGGAAACAAAGCTCCAAAAAACAATAATTTCATGCCAGGAGAAAAGGTGAAATTTCAAATCAAACTCTGAGACCCAGTTTCTGTCTACCAGAACTGGAGTGTTTTCCAGGTGTATGGATTCACCCCACAATCACCTCAGATCATTCCATTGCTTCAGGATAGACAGGCATGTCAGAAATCTGACTGTATAATCAATGCAGCTAGAGGCACAGACAGCCTGGGCAGAGCCAATGCCTGCTGCAGGAGATGCCATCAGCTCAGAAAAAAATGTTACTATCCAGGCTGTCAACAGGGCACTAAAAGCCCTCTAGTTCAGACAAGGATCTTTCCTCTAGGACAGAAGCTTCCTATCAGATCCAGCTACATCAGACTACAGGGCAACACCACATTTCTCCCCTTGACCATCTCTTTTTGGCTATGTGTACAGACTACTTCTCATGAACTAATTTGGCCAAAACTTGTCCAGCATCATCCAATCGGCTATTAGCATGTTCTGTGAACAGATGAATTTCAGCAGGGGCTTATTAGGATATGTATTATATTGATGGGAAAAGAGAAGGAAAGTGTGAAATACGTGAAGGAGCGTGCCAACCTAGCCTGCAAATTATAGCATGAAGGACAAACTGAGATGAGCCTGCAGAATAAGATAGCAGCATTTTAGACTGCATATGGACTTGAAGCAAAAAATTACAATAAACCTTTTCCATAGTTTTGTAATGCAGAAAGACATGGAATATTATACTCAGCTTTGCCTTTATTAGTCAACCAGATGGAGTTCAAAGAAAAGACACAAATGATTAAGAAGCTGAGAAATGGATTTGTAAGATTTAAAAAACTGTTGTATTTATCTAGCTCAGGAAACTACAACTAAAGTGGATGTAAGGAAAATGTGGCAACCACCCATGTATTTTGGAGGGTGGGAAAAATAATTCATGTTGGACAAACAAGCATCAACTAGAAACAGTGTTCAGTTTAAGAAAAGGAAATTATACGTTAACATTTCAGGAAATACTTCTGAACAGCAGTTCTTCCACTGTCAGCCCTTGGAATAAACTTAGGTTGGAGAAGCTGAAATCTTCGAATCTAGGGAGCTACAGAATGAAGAGGATAAAAAACAGTGAATAGGGAAGTGCCTGCTTTTGCTGGAAAAATAAATAATAATAGTGGGAAAAAAACCCTAGAGAAGCTTCCACTTTTTACCTAGACAGTTGTTCAAGCTTAATCCAATAGGAGCTATCCTTTTCTATTCTGTGTTTCACTTCTTGCCATCTCATCTGGGTTCAAAATATTTATTAGCACCAGTGCAAATTTATTCAATAAAAGTAACATGAAACAGAAATAGTTGTGTAAGTAAATTATATATAGGTGATATGTGTTGAAAGAAGCAAAAACCAGTGTTTTGATCTTCTCTTCATAAGCATGGTATTAGAGCTTGATTCTCACATGGCTTCTGTTTGTAAATGCTTCAGCAATGATTGAGAGAAGGCCAAGAATATCACAATGTTATATTCCTACAGGAGTTTTTGTTCAATGATGAGTTATGGTGTTATTTCTCAGGATTTCAATAGGACTAAGAGATACCCAAGCTGCTTATGTTTTTACCCTTTTTTATACTTGTATGGACTGTCAGAATGACCACTCAGTGTCTGTGCAAACTGAAGAAAACATATTTCTGTTTGACTTTTTTTAACCTTGAAATGAACAGTTAGGTATGTTAACTTCCCATAACACAACTATCAGATGGTTTGGAAAAACGCTGCCAGCTAAGAACTTCTGGTAATGTCAAGACTCTCAAATAGAGCAGCTACATAAACACTCGCAAACTGAGATGTCATAGAAGATTTAAGATCACTTTTAAATTCTGACATAATTTTAAGGCAGTCTTTCTTTTTCTTCTTTACTCTTGCTCCTTTTCCCCTTCCTTCCAAATAATACGTGGAAAGACTTTTGATACAACACAGCAGGTCATATAGAAATGATTTACATGGAAGAACTGGGAGACCTTTACAGCATGTGGGAAACACCGAAGAGGAGAAAGCAGACATTTCATTAGCTCAGCTACTATTATTTATGAATCAACTAGAATGACCTTTTATACTTGTTTGATAACATTTACTTACTGAAACCCCAGTGGAAATGTTTCCAATTCATAATTTAGATTTCCAGCAAAAGCCTAAAATTAAAGTTCATATTTAAGTGGAAGTGTTAAGAGGCTGTACAGATTTTCACTCCCCACAGGAAGTCCCTGAGGCATAAGAAGCATTACTCTGGTGGTCAGAAGTCTCCAGCACTACCTCAGAAAAAGTAATGATTTTGCAGTTAGCTAGCCAAATGTTGAGTCTTTTAACAAATGTGAATTTTGGGAGGAAGGCTCAATCATCTGCGTTATACAGGTGCACAAACGGCAAGACTGTGCCCCTAAAGATTCTTTAAGGCATACAAAAATTCCACTCGTTAATGCACTACTATAGATTAGAAGCCATCTGAGATTATTTCAAAAATTTACACTGTCTCAGAAGTCAGTACTTACAAGTCCTGATCCTTTTTACCTTGGGCTCTGACAAATCCCAGCATCTCTCCAACAAAACAGTGCATACTATGTAAACACATGCAAGCAAGCAGGATAGAAGCTTCATGGATGAAGACAATAAAGAAAACACTCAGTCCTACAAGTAGCAGAGAACTGTAGCTCAGTCCAGGAAAAAAGCTTTGAGCATATTCTTAGCTTCTAGCATGGACATAATCCCATGACTGAAGATGCACTACTCACATCCTTCATTTTACTCATGTATTTTGCAGGTATGCTGGTTAGACTGCAGCACTCAACGTCTTCCAGGAGTGCATTGAGGGCATTTTTCTGATTTCAAATATTGTGACTTTTTAGACAGAATAATGTGACATCTCATAGGTCTCCAGGCTTTTGACCCAGTTTCATATGTTGTATTATTACAGTTACATGAAGAGGTTTACATGCTGGAAAGGAAAATTACATGCATGGGCATAAATTAATACATGAGCAGGGCACAACAGATGTCTGTTTACACCACAAGAGGGTTTTTTAGTGTCTGCAACAGCAGCCAGCTAGCACTCTATCCAATCCTCTAGCCTTATCAACCTTGAGATATTTATAAAAGTTTCCCTGGATAGGCATAGAAGTAGAGATTTTAGTCGGCTATATTTTTTCCTTTCAGTTTTCCAAACCATAAGAAAACAGTCTCTATACTCACTTGTGGAATTACATTAGGCAAATTAACCCAGTGAGTATGTAGTTTAATTTATTAATGTGAAAGAAAATGTAGGTTAGTATAACCACACAAATGCTCAGCCTTTAGAAAATCTAGCACCAGAACCACGACAGCCCACAGCCATGACTTGTTGTTCCAATTCTTATACAAGAAGCTTGAAGCACTTTATAATAGGGAACAAGTTTTGCTTTTCTCATTTTTCAGCTGAGAAGATCAAAGTGCCTTCTACAAGGGAAAACAAGAAAGTGAGCCTGGGGCCATCTCAATTCCAGCCATATGTTATTGTTTGAATTATTTCATGCAGCAGTAGCAATGCCAGTGCCAAGTGCTTTTGAGGTGGGTGTGATTTGTGGGATTAAAGCAACAAATTTAAGCCTACAGCATATTTTTTGGCTGGAGGACAGGAGGGAGCACTCAATGAAAGAAGGAAGTTAGTTCCTCTTCACCACCAATATATATTCCAGCTTATACATTTAAATCAAATGGGGAAAAAAAATCTTTGTGTTTAAAAACAGATTTTTAAAAAGAAACCCGGAAAACTGGTCTCCTGTGTGGACAGTTACCTTAAAATCTATTTTTACACATCTGTGAGAAAAATCTTTGCTAACATTGGTGTTGAGTATTCTTTTCCTTTCCTTTGCCTTTGTTCTTGCTCCTTTACTAACAGCTGCCACCTACTTATTGCAATAATTTTGGGGAATTTACTTCATCTTTTTCCATTTTCTTCACGTCAAATTGCCAAGATTTTAGGTGTCAGCCATATGGCAACCAGCCCCTCACTCAAAGTTCTCTTATTTTATCTTCTACCTGATGTGACAATTTAGACTGTAGAAAAGCAATGGAAAATTACAGTGCATTGACAACAGTGTGTGATTTAAAACAAATGCTTTCTCATGCCAAGGAAATACTGAACATTAAAAGTAATCACTAAAGTAAGACTGAGAGCTGATGCTACACATCATAAATATCACATTTTCATAGAGATCTTTTTTGAATTAATAAGAAAGAGACTGGGGCAAATCTCAAAATAAGGAAGAAGTCCAAAAGCATATGTTAGATATGTCAGTGCTAATGGCACTTGTAGGACATTAAATGTGAACACAATTGCCAGTACCAATTGCATGCTGTTTTGTGTGCTTAGGTTACAGAAATTCTCACCTGGAGCTTGGGTGCCATGGAAATGTATGAAGATCCAAGAACAACTGAGTGCTGCTATACTTGTTCTCATCCCAAACAGAAAACTATCTCAGGCAAATTGAGACTTATTTTTACTCATATTTATATTTTGAAGGGACCTAAAATGGATGCAGTAGCCCATTTACTGGAAAATGATGTGTTAAGGACTGATCTTAGATCAGAACAGGGTGTGATAAAGAAATAACAAAAGCGTGCCCAAAGATAAACTAAGCTGTGGAGAACAATGGAGTGTTTTCCTCCCTCCCCGTACTAATATGAGAGATAGGCAGTGGCTTGTTATTGCTATTGTCATTATATTTTATGAAATAGTGAATCTCTGCATGGCTACTGAGCACTTGGTTGTCACTGAGCTGACTGTCAGAGCAGTGAGATGAAGCAAGAATGTGGGCATTCCTCTGAGGCATTCTTCTGCAGATAAACAGATGTTATAACATGGAAACAGGAAAAGTGCTATCAAGGCATCACTTGCCCCCTGGAATAGAAGGCATCCATCTTCTTCCACTCACCCAACAAAGCTCACTGATACACATTCCACATCAGATGGCTGTAGTGTCTCAGGCTGGTAGGCGCCTAGGTGCTGGAGAAGCAGTGGAATTGGAAAAAAAAGCAAGCCTTAGTAACTGCAATTATCCTTCCCACAACTTTGCTGGCTCCAGGATCAGGCAGAGGCTGTGTATCATTCTGCTTCGCCTAACACCACTGTTTTATGTTTGGCTGCGGAAAAAATTGAATGGGCTAACAATTTTAACATGCAGGCAAGTTTGACCTTTGCATCCCAGTCTTTCAAAGAAATAGAGCCTTTGGCTTTGGCCATGAGGTGCATGTTCAGACTGCCCAGCTTGTTTCTGAACTGCTAGAAGGTAGTCAGGGCCATTGGTTTATCTGTGCACCAACATCTCACTCTCAGTGACAACATCTGTCATAACTACAGTCTCTCCAGTCTCTACTCAAATGCTGCTACTGCACAGGAGGAGGAGCACTACAGCAATAGACCTCAGTGCAGTTACCTGCTCTGTTCTGCCCCAGTTTGGGTTGGCTGCAGCTCCCATTATACATGTGGAGACATTTCACTATTTAGATGATTACCATCAAGCTCAGACTTTCATCCTTGTACAATCAGTTGCAATAAAATGTTTTGGAATACTTCCTGGCCATTTATCACACAATTAATCTCAGCAACCCACTTTCAGAATGTTCTCAAAAAGCATTAATGTGTAAGTGTTCTACAAGCATGGTTAGTGATACAACGTTGAACAGTGAGAACCAATTTCACTTTGATATAGACTATCCTATTCTGACTTTCAAGCATGTTTGGATATGTATAACATCATCTGCATGGGAGGCAATACTTAGCAAGAACACAAAACAACAGGCATTGCTAACATTCACGCCAGGTAAAACAGTTTTCTTACTGTCCACTTGTATTTCACACTTTGCACACTAAACACTGCCCATTTCACAAAACAGTCACTGCACTGAACTCTGCCTCTGGCAAACGTAGAACAAGACCTATCCGGCAGCATGATGTTTTATGCCAAACAAAACCCTTAGTTTTTTTTTTAAGTAGAATTTTTAGGGTGAAAAAACAGTATTTGTACTCACTGAACCAGTGATTTTCTCAGGAGATGCTGTTTCATCCTCACTCACTCGGGATCTCTCTATCGGTCTCGACTCTGCCACTGCAAACAACTGAGCAAGTTTGACTGTCTATGTGGGCTTCTGCTTCTTCAGCATGAGATGGTGGAACCACTCATCAAAGCTGGGGTCCTGTTTCTTGTACAGGCAACCCAAAACAATCCAGGTGAAGGAGATGAAGGTTTACCTAATTTCTTTAGAGAAATAACATCTTCAGCCTTTCCCACAGTCCAGACTATCTCCATAGTGCTTGAGATTCACTGAAAAATGAATGCTATGACTAACACTGAAAACCACTTAAGCTTTCGGCCAAAAGACCTCATTTTCAAAAAAATCACCTGTGTTTTCCATTGAAAACATATTAATTTTTCAAACAGTCCTATCTGTTAAAACCAGTAAGGATTGGTTTTCTGTTATTGGATTTCTTAGTCCTGGCCTAAGTACGTGGCCTAAAAAAAATCCGTAATACTGCTACGGAAAAAAAGTAAGATAGTGTTAAGTGAGAATGGTAAGAAGCATTTCAGTTCCAATTAACTAAATTAATTTAATCACAATAAGAACATGAAGAAAACAATTAAGAACTTGATGAAACTCCCCTTTTGGCCCTGGAAAGTCTATTTCCTCCATTTCTTAATATATATGAGATGCAGAAGAAATCTTTGCTGGCAGAGCTTCAGTTCAAGATAAAAATTATAATGCTGCAGTGCACAACGGCAAAAGCATTTCACAAAAATTCCTGTTGAGCAATTAGAAAAAAGATGTATTATTCCTCTCAGATCATAATAGTAGCTTGATTTCCACTTCAAAAAGTAATTCAGAACATTTCAAACAACAGTTATTATGCATTTTAAATTCAGCAAGTCGGAATAAGTTGTGACTGAAAATTTGACAGAGCTAATCAAGAAGCTCTCTGGACCACCAATACTATTTAAATGAATTTCACACTACTAGGAAAGATTTCAGAGGACTGAGGTGAGGAAAGAACTAATACAACATCAGCTTTTCAGTGAGTAGGCAGACTGATTTAAATTGACATAGCAGGACAACAGAAAGAAAAATAATGGAATAACCCATAATTTTTGATTATTCCAGGACATAGAAAGCAAAACTAATTCAAATTACTGAAGCTTATAAGAAATAGACCTGGTCAGATAAAACTGACTTCTTACATTGATCAGTTAGAATTAAAAATTGGTTGAAGACAAAGCCAACACACATGTAGTACTTATACTACTGAGGGGCATTTCAAAGTGTGCTACATGACAGATTGAAGCTGGATTTACACAAAATTAACTGGCTGCTATGAAATATGTTGCAACTATGGTTTCTGAATTGTATACAGACATCCATTAAGCACAATCTTCTATTCTTATTTTAAAAATTGGTTCTTTACTATAACATTATTTAATATTATTTTCAATAATTGAAATACAAGATAAAATCACCTTCAAAATCTCATCTAAAGATGAAAATGTCTCAAAGGAGAGAAGCAGAGAAAACTAATGAATAGAACTGGCCACTTCCTAAGACCAGCTTGCTTTGTTTTCTGGCTGCAAACTGCATTCAAAGGAATGTGGAAACATACAGGACAGGGGTTCACCAACCACAGAAGCAACAGGCACAGGGATTACTTAGACTCCCAATTGGATGTCATGACCAAGACTGTTATAAAAATGAGGTAGAGTAGCAGTAGGGAGAGTTGATACTGTACAATTGTTTTAGCAGTCCTGTTTTGCTATTAGTGTTCCAATTAAAAATGCATTTAAATTATTTTAAAGGATCCAAAGAAGAGTGCCACAGACAAACAGGATCCAAAAGACTTGAGTCTATTTATTTATTTTAAAAAAGAAAGTTGAAGAGTGACTTGTTCAGTTTGTAAATGCCTGCAGTGAAAACAGCAATGTCACAGCATGCACTTCAGTTTAGCAGACAACAGACAAAAGATCTGACAGCTGGATACACAAAGACGACAAATTCAGGCTCAATATAAGAGATGTGTTTAACAGTAAGTAATGATATTTTAAACAATTTGGGTGGATTCTTAATCTTAGGAGCTTTCAAATCAATGCAAGATGCTTCTTCTAAGAACAGCTTTAGTTCAAACAAGAATTTGATGAAGTCTTGGAAACAGTGCTCTGCAAGAGAGCAGACTGAACACATGGTGTTTCCTTCTGCCTTCTGAATCAGATTACACTGGAACTGCTACATTTTTTTCATGGAAATACCTCAAAGGAGGTAGATTTAAAAAGGGAAGAGAAGTGGACATGAGCATTTTTGACACGTAGGACCATGCCATACTGTTGGGGCTATATGGCTGCATTACACCGCCACCTGAAAGAAGCATCACCTAGGTACAGCAAGAGTGTAAAACTGTGTAGGTAGGGAGGGACCCTACATTTTTGTACCAGAAATTATGAAAATGAAAGCAGTAACAGCATGCTATGTTCAATCTACTGGATGCCAGAAATTTTGCATGCCAGGAGATTGCTCAGCCCAAGCCTGCAGGGGTACTGTTCCTTTCAGACCATTTTTATCATGAGGAAGAAAAACAAGACAGATGCAATACACCTGAAAGAAGAAATTCACCTTTTTGACCTCAGTGAAATAAACATGAAGAGGCCTGACATGCAGCAGATAGACTTAACCATGTAAAGGAAAAGGTAGTCAGAAGAGACAGACACCCGAGAATTTCCTGCTTGAACTGTATCCATAATTTTATGAACACAAAATTTGCAAACACTGAGTTTCCAGTCTCAGGAAATAAAATTATTTTAATTGATGGCACTCCCTTTTGGATACAAGGCAATGAGATTCAAGTTGTCTTGTCTGGTGCCAAGTAAAAGCTTTGACCAGAATCTCTTGTATCTTAGAACAAAATCTCATGCCACGAGGCTGCTGGATGTTTTGGGCATGCCTGCCTAGTTCTCCCTGCAAGAGTCATGTTTGAACAAAAGAAAGATCATGGAAAGACAGCCACATTTTGAAGAAATGTGTTTTGGTGAAAAGGTGGTATACAGATTTAGTTGGAGAGTGTTCTTCAAGAGAGTGTATAAAATTTTTTACTCCAGTAATTCTTTCAGTAGCCAAGATTTTTACTTCACAATTTCAAACTTCTGCATACCCAGATGACAGGATTAAGACACAGCGTAGGAGTTCACCCTGCACAGACGGTGAGCATAATGTACAGTCATCACGGAGACAACAGTTCAGAGATGGAAAAATCCTTCCAGGTTGTTCATGACAGATCTATGGCAGCGGTCACCCACGACAATATATTTTTAGAGTTCTGTACAGCCCACTTCTATGCATGCTCCTCCCAGAGACCCTTTAATTCATACATACTGTTAAAGTTCACATGACTCTCTTCAGAGAGATACATCATAGTATCACTTTTGGAGCTGCACTTTCCCACATGGGCAAGATGCTGCTGTGGAGCTGTATTTAAAGCATGCTTTGGAACCAGGGACTTTGCAGTTCAACAGCACTAAATAACCCACAAAGTTTTCAAGTATATACTTTATTTCATTCATATTTCACAGTCAGTTTCTGTAAAGTTTTAGCAAAAAGGTCATGTTCTATAACAGAGGTGTTAGGCTACTGTATTCAGAGCTAGCAACAGACTTTGAAAGTACTGAAAATATTTACATTCCGACTAGAACAGCAGAATTTCAAAAAGACGTAGTAAAAGTAATCAAAATTACCAACATTTATTAAAACTTAATACAAAAACCAATCTGTCTGACCCATCAAGCTACCCCACTTGTAAGTTGTCAGCAACAGCTGAAGCTGTAGCAGGCCACCTGACTGATTAGACCAAGACAGCTGTCTTCAGCTAACTTCTTAATAGCAAGTCTTGCTGCTTCAAAGATCAAAAAAAAATCTGTGAGTTCATTGCTTACAGTTTCCATTCAGAGGCTAACATTTCTGTTCAAATCTACTGGACCACTTCAAGATCCTGCCCAGAATCTGGACTTATCCTGGTCCTGATGTAGACAACTCATTTTCTCAATGCACTTCCAAGCTAACCTATTTTATTACGTTGCAGCCAAGAAAGGAAAGCCCTTATTGTTTTAAAGCTTTATCAGGGCTCCCAGGAATAAAGGCAGCTAAGAAAACTGAACAGAATGGTACCTGATGACATATTTATCACCAGGGACCTTCAACATCCTTTTTTTTTAACAGATGTTAATATCCCATTATCTAGGGATATGCTTCCTAAGGGGCCCCAGATTTAAGTATGAGTTCCAGAGTGGATTTTTCTAGTTGAGTAAATACTTTTTAAGTCTGGACTGATGCCCAGTAGGAGATTTCTAACCAGCTGCTGGACTTTATTCACAGATTTATTGAACATATATTTATACAAATTACACCAGCTGAAAGGCCCATTAGCTGTAAGCACACCCACTTCAGCCCACCCTCTGTACTGTTAGGGAAAAAATACATGCAGTATTATAAGGACTAGGAGAGATTTCCATCAGCTAAATCTCCTTAAGTCAGAGGGCACTGCCCTGCAAGGCAAGTTTTTCATTCTTTTATCCCTATCAGAGCAGTGGAAATAGAATGGAGAAGGTCACCGGTAGACTCATCTTCCCTTGTCTCAAACAGCTACAATTTGACTTCATTTTTTCTGCCTCCCTTTCATCTCTTGGTATCTTGAGCCCATCATCTTGTTTTCTAGGGCAATCACTTCCTATAAATACATATTCTGAACTTCAAATTCTCCTCTCTATTTAATAGGTAGAATAAGAACTTCAGGAAAAGTAGCAAAAATATCCTATGCACTTCCTCATACCTCACACCTCTAGGCCTATTACATGTATTTGATCAATGGAGCTGCCTCCTCTCCTTGTAAGAAGTTCAGATGAAAACAAGATCTTCTTTCATAAATGGCCTGAGGTACCATCACATCTATCCTGCCAAATGTCATTTAGTGCAGATATCACAAGCGATAGATTGTGTCTATATTGGACACGTCCTACACTATTACACTGCACTGTGCTGCCTTCTGGGTTCGCTGGCTAAGTTTCAGTATCGCCAGGCTGCGAGTTACGAGACATGGTAGTACCACAACTGTATCAGGTGCATTAAAAAAAATAAATGCCAGATCAGTGTCTAAAAACACTTTTAAAGAATTCCCACATACTGCACCAGTCTTCAGCAGGTAGGCAATCCCATGAAAGGCATGGCTACTAGTTTGCTACAGCTCCACTAAGGCAAACCCTGCCACAACATTTCTCTCTAGGCCCATGCCTAGTACGAAGAGGACTCACACGCCTCAACTTGGTAAGACATGTAAAGCATTTCTTTTCATTATCGTAAAAAGGGTGAAATCCCTCACAAGAGAGAAGTCCCTTACAATTTCTCTAATGCACCTATTTGAGGAAGGACTATTAAAGTATTCTCTACAGTCTTCTGCAACACTGGTTCCTAGAGGCATCAGAAAACGTAAAGGTCTAGTCACAAATTAGCAAGACATCCACTCTACTTTCAAGTTCCTTTTTTTAACAATCTGAAACAGATGACAGAAGGAATCACAGCATCAAAATACCTAGTCACCTAGATGGCACAAGTTTTTGAAAACATTGTCAGAAAGGAACATATCACAGATGATCCAGATTCCTTAAATTTCTTAGACAAAGCCGTTCTCAATTTTCTACACAGACTGCCTCTGAAAAAGATCCCTTCAGATTGCAGGGAGTGATGTAGTTAAGTGCCTAGAAAAACTGCAAGGAAATAAATGTCTGTAAAACAGCTTTTGTAACATGACTACCGTGGCTCTCCACTAGCAAGGTCAGTATCTCATGCACACAGTGCTGTCAGCAATATCTCAAGGCAAGCAGCCTAGGAATGCTATCAATCTATATGGAGGAAAAAATGTTTTGGAGTTTGTTTGTTGAAGTTCAAACTTAGGTAGATAAAATTTTTAGAGAGTTTATCCAAGCTGACACACCTCCCACCCTTGCTACATTCATCTGATTTCTTTAACTAAAAAAAAGAAGGAAGGGGTTGGGAGAAGGACTTATTTCACCTCACACCAACTCCCTTCACCTCCTTGGAACTGATGATGGCCCAACAGTGGGGCCTGTTCTGCTGCTGCACTCTCAGAAACAATATGAAGATGGGATTAGGAAGATGCTTGCAGAATACTGCAAATTACTGTCTTCACTTCAAGAATGGGAACATGCCAGCAGAGCACATCCAAGCTTCTTCAGTCCAAGGAATTACACAGAGTTAGCATGAAATTCAAGGTCACACTCCAGTACTAAGTACCCATTCTGTCTAGAACCCACCACGCTATTCCAGTCCCACAGCTGGCTCTAAAGACAAATTGTTAATGGCAATTACAAGTCTTGGACTCAAAAAATGCTCAAGTAAAAGTCTGAGACAGGAAAAAGGAGGCACAGAAATAACTTGACCAACATCTATGCACAGTTTTACTACATGTTGGGATAAGTGGGGTCTTCAAGGTTGCTATCAGCTTTATCAGATCCTGTTAGAGATGCTTCTAGCTCTGCCCATGACTGTGGAGCATTGTTCTTTATTGCCTCTATGAAAAGCTGTGTTTGGTGCTTCAGCCGGTCCAGCTCGGCCTGAGTCACCTGGTTCTGATGAATCAGCTCCTTGGTTTTTAAAGTGATCTCCAGCAATCCTGACCTGCGTAGCACAACAAGTGTATTCTGAAAGCGTCTGCACTTGCTTTGTTGTTGCAAGAGCAGCTCAGGGGTAGTGCAAATCTCTTCTGGTATCAATGGAGGGCTCCACACTGCAGACGGCATTGTAGTCTGTGATGCACTCTCGCTCTCATGAAGGGTGCACTTTGTTGCCTGCAGAGTTCCAAAAGGCAAAAGGGGAGTCAAACCTGGCACTTTCTGAGTGTCACTGGAAACACGATGAAAACCAGGAAGAGCTGACAGTTTTCCACTTGTCACCAGAGCTGAAGAACTTTGCTGGTTAGAATCCTGAGGGGTCTTAAAGCTAACTGGTATGTGGGCAAAAGGACTAGGAGGCAAGCCTGTGCTCATCAGTACAGGCGGAGTCTCCATCTTGGGCGCTTCTGTGCAGAGTCGTTTATGGCAAGTGGTTTCCTGACATTCTTCTAGATCAAAGGAGTGATCTCTTTTGCAGGGCTGTGGTGCTATTTTGGGATAAGAATTCAGGATGGGCAGGTAATTAGTGGAGTCATTTCTCTTTTTCCCAACAGAGTGAGGATTAATGGGAGGTGGGATTGATGGACGAAGCAACACTAGCTGTGGCTGAGCTGGAATCACTTCAAAGGATGGCTGCACAGTCCAAGACTGGAGCTGTGACGAACTCCCCTGAGAAGCACAAACAGGGAAAAACCACAAGTCTTACAAAAGCATTGCAGAAGATGATTAAAAAAAACTTAAATGAAACAGGTGGACTGTGCCATTTTTCCATATTTGATATATACTGTCCAATTAATGTGTTCTGAAGAGTTTTCTATCAAACTCATCCTTCTCTTTCTCTGGCAATAGAGCATAACGCTGGAAATAAAGCTGTAATCCAAAGTCCTTTTACTATGCAACAGCAGATATATTTAAAAACAATTCAATCTGAATTTATACATGCTTTCCTAAATGAGGATTACAATGAAAGCTTATATTGTACAATGTTCATTAAAAAGTTCGACCCAGACTTGGGATCAAAGTACAAGTGCACAAGAGAGCTGAAAAAAAATTAAGCTTTGTGGTTATGAAATACATTAAGAGTCAAGGAAAGACTGCAAAGACATTTTAGGAACTATTCAGACTCCCTCTTTGTTGAAAGGTAGCAACTCAAATCTTCTCAAATCTATTCTTATAGCAAGCTTTTGAAATGGTTATTTAAGATACACAACAGATGTTCAGTAAGTCTTGTAATTTGAAGTACAGTTTCAATAAATTTAAAACTATGAAGCAGAAAAAAAAAGGCTGAATATCAACCAATGCAAGGAGAAAAGCCTGCCATAAGCCCAAAGGGGTTTAACTTCGTACCTCTGGTGAAATAGTGTGCACTGATAAACCTTAAAAGCATTTTAGTTCAAGAACAACATCCACGTTTTTACTCCCTCCCGCAAGCCATACTCTGGAATACAGGGGAAAACATCTGTTTTTACAAGACATTACCTCTTTTTCCTCCAACACCTTACTACAGATCTTCATGAGACCTTCTGGCCAAAAACATGACTGCTTTTCTCCAAAGATATCAAATGGTCTAGTAAGAGACACTATTTCTTTCTAAAGCAAAATCTCACTTCTTGATATATTTAAGCCATCACCACTACAATTATACTAATACACTGTCAGCTGCTTTTTCAATTCCTTACAACTTGGGACAAAACTGGCAGGCCTGCTGAAGGCACAGTTTTTAGCTACCACAAATACATCTCATTCTTTTTAGTACTATGTTGAGTCATCTGAAATCCATATCCTTTCCACCAGTCTCCTAAGTTTTAAACTGGCAAATGCTAACATGCTTTACTAAAGTCCATTCCCCCAGTAAAGGACTTGGAACTTACCAAAAGCAGGTATTACCCACTGATTAGGACACTGAGACTTGGAGATAAGATTCAATTACCTACTCTGACACAATGTTTCTTTGGTTCAGTGGGCAAGATGCTTATGGAATAGGGGTACAGCTACCTGTAAAAATAAATATTACTACCTTAACACATAAGAAAGAACATTCAAAAGAAAAGTATCTGGAGATGTAAGGAGTGAGGAAGCATATAAATACTGTAGCTATACATACACAGGACAGAACATGTAGCCTTAAGGAGCAAGGGTTTGGAGTCGGAAGTTGCCGTTTATTGCACTGCTGAACAGCACCTAGCACAGCAGAGCCCCACAATCATTGAGACCAAAAGAGCTGTGGTAACTGTTTATCTTGCTCTTGGGTTTCTTCCTACTTCTGTTGTTTCTTTTTTTCCTTCTCACATTGCACTGTGCTCTTGTTCTCCTACTCAAAATTTCATTTTCAGTAGAGGACACCTTTATTTTACTAATCCTGCAAATTGTTGTGTGTTTTGTTGCCTTTTTTTTAATGAAAGCTATCAAAGCTGACTTCCTGATGTATCAGCGTCACTTGTCTAAAAAGCCTTCCTACTTATTAAAGACTTTCACAATAGTTACAGAAATCTTACCACAATCAGCACGGTGTTTTAGAGAATTAATCGCCACTTGATATTTTTTTTAGTAGCATTATTGCTAGCTGTTTACATTCTGAAATTGGGCCAGCAGATAACAGCGGGTAACCATCACTGTGGAGGATCACAGTGGTTTCAAGACAGAAGGATGACGCTGATTGAAACTGAAACTGGAAGAAATAAATAGCAGTAACTGGATGCCTTTTTTTTTTTTTGGTCCAGCAAGCACAACTGAGTGCTGTGTTGAAAAGACCATTTTAAAAAGACGACCATCTGAGATAACTAGGCAAAATGAAAAGAGGCAGAAAGACATTTCATTATTGCTCTGACCTAGACTTGTTGCTTTTCTTTATTGTAGTAAATGTTTTTCCACTTAACAGTAATGTCTTTAATCAAACACAGACTTAGATATTATGATGCACTGCTCAAGAGAGCCAAGTGTGGTCATTTTATCCACCTCCGATGCTTCCTTGACAAATTTCTTTTTTGCTATATACCAGGGGTTTTTTATATATATGTATGTGGTTGGATTTTTTATATATATATATCTCTATATATAAGCTACTTATTATTAATTGCTGCTTCCTATTGCTTGCAACACAACTTGGAGTTTAACACTGGAATCAGTGCAGGTAATGTCTTAATTCTTGAGCACTGGGCCAAAGGCTATCAGCCTTTGGTGAAACTTGCCTATACAAAAACTATATAAAAACTTCAGCATTTTTTTACACAGTATTTTGTCCACACATCTAGGAACGTGACTATAAAATAAAATAAAATTGTTTCTTGTCAAGATAAAGCATGATGCTCAGAGAACAAAAGCACCTCCCCCACAGCTGCATAATCTGCTAAATATTAACAGTGTATATTAGGTCTTGCTTGCTGTTGTAACAGATTCAGTAGAAAAAGAATCAGGATCTATATTCTTTTTCCCCCTTCCCACTGTATTCTCAGAAGTATTCTAGTAAAAAAAAAAAAAAAGCACTGAAGAACTTTTTCTCTGCTCCAAAAATGAGTGAGTACAGAGCAGGAGATCTACTAATATGACAGTACTTTGGACTTCTCACATTTTCTGTTAAAATGTAAAAGTTACTCAGGGGGGTCTCACTCGTGCTGGAGGAACTATACATTACAAAAATACTGGAGAACATAAATAGGGAATGTAATTGTTACAATGTGAGCCATCACACGCAATTAAGAGAAACAACTATTAAAGCAGAAGTAGCACAGCTAACTTTGGATAAGGTTTTAACTTTTTCATTTATAGCATTCTGGATTAGTGTTTCCCATTGCATATGAAGCACTTCTAGGACCTAAGAATGAGGAAACAAACCTATCATCCTACTTAACCATCTTTATTGAATGAAAAAGGCAACAGCAGCTTTCAAAAGCAAATCACCCTTTTCTGTTTAATCTTTGGTGCTATTTACATAACATTCTTGAAGATGTATTTTGGGGAGATTCCTTTGAGAAAGACGTTTAGTAGATGGAGCAGCTTCCCAATTTCACATTCCATCTTAGTGATTTCAGCTGCCTCTCAAAAGAGCAGAGAATCACATTAGAACTTCTTAAATTACCAGTTACTTTCTGGACTGCAACAACTTTGCAAAACCTTTTTTGAAAGGAAAAACTTGTTTAAAAAAAATTAAGAACATGCAATATTTTTAAAGATATTATTTCTTCCCTACCTGCTTAACCAACACATTTTTCATAACAACCATAGGAGATAGTGCAGGAAAGGAGCTGCTTGTGGTCCTCGGGCATTGCCAGGGTCCATCCTCTGCATTCCAACACAGCGCATTCAGCACATCCTCCGAGTCCGTCTGCTCCATGCACTCCAGAGCACTTGGGCACTCTGAACTTCCATCTGCCAGATGTAGAATTCAGCTGTTAGTTGTTTCACATGCAATATGCTTATTACTGCCTTTCAGTGCTTATTATTCTGCCTCCATTCAACCAAGTCACAAAGAACAATAAAGTTTAGTTCTGTAATATTAACAAAATTAAAGCTGCTGTGACAGCTGTCAGACAGCCTTTAATAAATGGCTTTGTATTTCAGGTCAGTTCTTACAGACATTTTCTCCCCTGAAAATCTATTACTTTTTGTTCTTTTGTATTCAGTCTCCAAGGGACTGCACAGTATCATGAAGGTTGCTCTAAAAACTGATGCAGGAAAGCACTACAGGCTCCAGCACTGCCACATCCGTAGTTTGTGATGCAGGCATTTCATGTCTTCAAATTCTCTACCTAAAACCCCAGTAAAGCAGGTATCTCTCATAGAAGTGCTTTTTTCCTCCTTTAAAGGTCTTTTTTGCACACTTTTGTTGAGTATTAAAATAGCACACCGTGTCTATTATTTTTACTGCTGTTATAACCATTACTCTCTGGTTTATCAGGCTATACTGACAATATGGTCAGATCGTAAGAGACACTGAGCAGCATAATCCAAAAATTCATTTAGCACTGCAAAGAACAAAAAGCAATTTTGACATCTCCACTTCTAGACTCTGAAGTCTGAGATTCTTCCATTAATTCTAAATTCCCATGCCATTCAAATTCACAGGATGAACTTTATAACTTGGTAATGTTCCACTTCAAAAGACACTGGTGGTAGGATGATTGCAGGTGAAACCTATCTTGCATAGAACGGCCCTCCAAAGTAACGAGACACAAACTCTAAGGGCTTACTCAGATTTGTTAAATATCACCAATTAAAGCACAGCCTCAGCATGGTGACACACAAAAAAGGTAACACAGTGGTTTTCTAAACCTGAATATCCAGAGTCTTTGTCAGATTCAGCTGCCGCCATACTGAAACGATGGTTGAATCTCTTCATTTCCATCACTCTGCCCAACAATTCCTCAAGGGTGTCAGTAGATGACTATTTTGTCCAAGTGCTTCCATAGTGCTGCAGGCAGTTTTTAACATCTTTTCCACTGAGGAACTACAAAAACAGTTAAGAACAAAGAAGGACTTTATCTGAATCTAAAGAAAGTTCCATTAGTATAACACAACAACAGTGGATAGTTGCATATCTCCTGTTATACTGCCAGTGAGCTAATTGGAGACTTTAACAAATATCTCAAAATGCTGAAAGAACGAAATTTAGATCAAAACCTAATGTGCTGGACATGTCTTTCCACTCCAAAAAAGTAAAACTAACTAAAAATTAAAGGCTATTCACAAAGAACATTTATTTCAAGAATTAAAATTACTCAGGGCATCATTTATCTTACAAAAGCTTTGTTGTCCCAAGGGCTGAATTGCAAAACAAGACAGTTGTGCTGGGTGAAGCTCTTACAACAAATAGAGCTGAACCTGCAAAGCTGTGGTTTTGCTAACACAGTTTGTTTCATTCTCAAGGGCAGAATAAGTCATCAGAGAAAAGAATGAGCGATCAGTGAACACACTAGGGACTAAAGAAACCCATGCTGCTAAAAGAGCAACACATACCGCAATACACTCCTAGGGGAGACAGGGCCTTAGAAATGCCCACACCCAGAATGTAAACACTGAAAGGCTGAAACTAAAAGCTATGAAAATCAGAAAAATGTAGTAACATTACAGCCTCCCACACTACATACTTGTCACAACCTTCAGTTGCTTACTGAGGGTAGGCAGCGTCTAGAGAGACAAAGTTTCTGCTTCTCTTAAAGAAGGTAACTGAGAGTTTTGCTAACAGAATGAAGCGCAGAAATTATTTCTACTATTATTTACTGAAATTATTTTCCTATAAAGTAACCCACTGAAGTTATGTCTCATGTTAAGTTTTATATTTAAATTACAAAACCAGGAACTCAGGAGTCTGCATCATAGTCAGGCCAGCAGTCCATCAGCAGCAGTATCCAGTACAAGCTGCTTCAAATGACATTGCAACAGACATTCTGAAATAATCTACCCAAAAATGCAAGTTTCTTCTTCAGGTCCTGCCAAGTTTGTCAGAAATGTGCTCCAAAATCCTGAGTCTTAGGACCAGTAACGAATTCTGTAATGGGAATATGACTATCTGTTACAAGAATGATGGAATAATGGTCAGTAGAAGAAAATTTCCTCAAGTAGCTACTTGCATAATTTTTACTTTCCATCTTCAGTCACACCTGCCTACTAACAGGTATGGAACAAACAAGATTACATAAGCGCAACCTAGATGTTATCCTTGCAATGGAAGAAGTGGTTTAAGTCTTGGTCCACACTTTCATTACTTAGCTCTTTCCAAAACAAATGTATTTTTTAAAGAAAGTGATACACAGAAATGCTAATCTAAAATAAAACCCCAAAACACCAAAACCCTCTCAAACCAAAACAAGAAACAGAAAGAGGGCTAGAAATAAATAAAATAAGAACACCTTATCTACCAGCTTTGCATCAAGGGAAGCTTTGAGAAGGGCTGACACATCATCTTCTCTTACAGAAAAAAACAAAACACCACAACCGAAAATAAACAAACCAAAAGTGCCACTCCCCCGAGGCACGGGCGTGAGAACCCTCCTGCCCATCCCCGGGCCAGAGCTGTCCCCTGAGACGGCGGGCAGCACCTCCGCCGCGCACCGCATTCAGAATCGGGCGCCCACGCCGTCGTCCAGGGCTGTCCCTCCCGCTGATCCCACCCAACCGCCTCCCGGGCCCATACGCCAGACTCCTGCGGCACGAGGAGAGCCCGCGCAGGCGGGCCGAGCCACCCGGTTGCCGGGCCTGAGCCGCCGCCCCGCCACACGGCGAGGCGCAGCAGGTACTGCACAGTCCCGGGGCCCCAGGGCCGCCTCCGCTCCCTCGCGGCTGCGGCCGCCGCCTCCCGTCGGGCCGGGCCGAGCCGGGCCAGGCCGCCCCTCNGGGCACGCCCCGCCCTCACGGCCGCCGACGGGGAGCGCGGCCGGCTGGGCCCCGAGCGCGCATGCGCGGAGCGGGCGGGCGGGAGTGCGGGCCTGGAGGGTGCTCATTGCCTCACCCGGGCGTGGGGAGGAGCCGGGCAGCGTGAGCAGAGCCAGGAGTTTGGGATAGTGCTGGGCCTCCCGAATACTGTGCAAAACAGTAGGATTTTTCCCCACACAGAAGGTGAGACTTTTTTGCAGCCTCTCTCGCGCCGTGAATGAGAGATGAAACACAGACAAATATGAGAAAAGCAGCGTCAAAGAGGTCTCAAACTTGTCTCAAAGAGGGAAAACACGGCAAAAAGAGGAATCACAGAATCACAGAAATCAATTAGGGTGGAAAAGACCCCAGATCATCGAGTCCTACCTATGACCTAACAACCACAATGTCAACTAGACCATGGCACTAAGTGCCACATCCAGTCTTTTCTTAAGCGCTCTCAGGGACAGTGACTCTATCACCTCCTCGAACAACCTGTTCCAGTGTCTAATCACCCTTTCTGTGAAGAAATTCCTTCTAATCTCCAACCTGAACCTCCCCTGGCACACCTTGAGATTGTGTCCTCTTGTCTTGTCACAGGTTGCTGGGAGAAGAGGCCAACCCCGACGTGGCTACAGCTTCCTTTCACCCTCCTTGTGAGAGTCGTAATTTCACCCCTGAGCATCCTTTTTTTTCTGAGCTAAACACCCCCAGCTGCTCCTCACAGGATTTGTGCTCCAGATCCTTCACCACTTTCATTGCCCTTCTCAGGACTCCAGCACCTCAGTGTCTTTCCTGAATGGAGGGACCCAGAACTGGACACAGAACTCGAGGTACGGTTTTACCAGTGCCAAGTCCAGGGAAAGAATCACTTCTTCCTGTCATGAGTAAAACCATAAAACCCAACCAACTTTTACATGGTTGGAAAGTGTGAAATATGTGAATTTGGTTTCCATGAACTGCACATAAATCAAGGGCAAATAAACAGGAGGAAGTGAGTCCCTGGTTCAATGAATATAACTAGAGTAGCTATTCTTGTTCTGAGAACTGCATAAACACTACCAGCACCCAGAAATCTGTCAGAATATTTTGCATTTGGACATGAAAGCCATTTCATTAGAGAAAACGGAAAAGGCTGTGTGGAAGACCTGAGCAAAGACACAATGAATTCCTTAAATAGAAATGGAAAGAAACACTTCCATTGTTATGATAGTCTTGTTAAAGAACCTGAAATATGATGATTAAAGAGATCAACAAGATCTAATGAATTCCTGAATGAAAAAGAGAAGGGCCTTTAATCTCAGCAGAGTCTCATAAACAACTTTTCAAATACAACAAAAAAATGTCTGAGATTACATGAAATGGCATCTTCATTTTGAAAAATATGGCACTGATGGGTTCCAGTCCTACCAATCTGAAATGCTGTGAGAGAACACTAGTGTCTCTTATTCTTAGGATGTATTTTTGAGCACTTAAATACCAGAGTTAGCTCTGATTACATCTAAACTGTAGTGTGAGATGTGTGATCTCTAGATTCTGGATTTGGATCCCTTACTGTTCAGGAGTTTGGGGTTCTGAGGAAAAGCATGCTAAGAATGCTGTTGTATCATTTTATTTGCACAAGCATGGTCCTGGGTTGCCTTATACCGAGAAACAACCCTTACTGTCCTCCACAGAGACCAGATTTCTCAGGATATGGGAGTATGTGTGGGTGCTCAGTGAAAACAGCTCACCAGAAGACAAGTAGCCTGCGTTTGGGACAGACAAACTGCTGTTCAGTTCAGGTGATTCAGAACAGATTTGGAATTTGTGATACCAGGCCTTCATCCAAGGGGCAGCAGGTATGAGAACTTAAATCTATACTGTTTAATAGAGAAGTTTTCTTGGCTAGTCAAAATAAACCTCAGTTCTAAATAAATCTTATCACCTGAATTCTCCCTGAATTAAGTTGGCTTAAACCTTAGGTTTATATTGAGTGTTATCATCTAAATTCTTCCTCCTCCAAATACGCCCTTTTTGTAGTTTTAATAATATTTCTGTCATTGCCCCTTCTCTCCCTTTTCCTTTCATTTGACTCTTCATTGATCCCAGGTCTTATTTACCATGTGAGTTCAGTGATTACAGTCAGTGGCAACAGGATGTTTTCCTTTTTCCTTATGTTATACAGTGGTTGATTTGTTTATCCTAAAGGTGAGTGTTTTGACAAGTATTAACTTTTTGTTCACTTCCCTGTTTATTCTGGTCATACAACAGGAAAAGAGTGAAAAGAATGTGAGTGAAGTATGACTGCATGTTTATTCAGTGTAGGTGTTTCAACACTTATTAAAAAAAGGTGTTGAATCTCTTCTTTCAGGAGAAGATGCAGAAATCATCTTTCATGGCTTAAGAGGGACAAAGGCAAGTTTTTATCCTGTGAGGTGGTTAAATAAAACGTCTTGTGTGCTTACTGAACGATTAATAAAGGTGTTGATGCATGGACTTCATAAATGCTTATGGGACAAAGAATCTTTTGTCCTAACACAGCAGTAGAAATAAATGTTTGGCAAACTTTGGAAGTAAAGCATAGCCAGGTCAGAAGAATGTGGTTTCACATTACACTGTCTGAACTGGGAAGGTTAGGTCTGAAAACACCATGTACTCAATCTTTTTTCTTCATATACTCACTGCTTTGTTTTGCTATCACAGACAAAATGCAATTTAACAAGTACTATATTGTATTAAGTTAGTCTGCGAATAAATAGCTTTATTCATCTCACTTCATTGAACCAGTCTAATTTTTATGATATTTTAATACAGGTATCTTTGTTCCTTCTGTTATTTACTTCTGTAATTTTAATACATAAATAGAAGAATATTGTTCAAATGATGCCTCAAGTTTTCATTGGTCTCAACAAAAGAACAAATTCATGCAGGTAAAGTGTGTTGTTGGACATTAAAACAATAGTAAAGCTCAAAATCTCTTTGAAAAGATATTCCACGTATGGATTTTGTTAATAATTAATATCTTACTTAATAAATATCGAAGCAGGAAACATTGTGTGATCATGTGCTCTGTCCTGCAATCTGTCACAGGTCATAGAATTTCACCCAGCAGTTGACTTAACAAGATTTTTCTCTAATGAAAGTATTTTGGTAATGGCTCTTTTCTCCTAAATTTCAACTGTAGGTATGTATTCTTTTCAAAGTACACGTTTCATATTGTTATATCCATCTGCAACTTCATCTTTACCATAAAGGTATCCAATTTAAGAGAAGGCAAAATGATGTTAATTTAAAAATAACAAATGATTAGCAGAGATGACAAATCAAGAGTAGAGCACTTCTGATGCTCTTGCACTCTTATGTACTGTTTTATGTTGGAGGAGAACAAAGGTGGATTTAATATCCTCTTTGCAACTCCTAGACTTTTGGGCCAACTGAGGATTGGGGAACCTGTGCAAAAGAGCAGCCCCGGTGACTGCTTTTAACCCTTGCAGCATCAGAGCATTGCAGCAGTCCAGAGTACTCTGGAGAGCAGCAAGCTCTTTTGTATTCCCTCACTTCCCCAGCACAGTCACCTTCTCTGTCTAGCCTTCAATATAGTGTGTGGAAAGCTACAGGATGTGGAAGGATAGATTTACCTAATCAGTGCAATGCTGTCAGGGAAATCTCCTCATGATAGTGTTTTTTTCTGGTGGAAAAGTCTACAGGATTTACATGTTGTCATGGAAGAGCTACTGTTTGCTCCAAAGTAGGCTAGATGTCATGTCTTCATGGAGTTCAAAAATTATTTGGGTTTGTATTTCCGATGGTGGTGGTGGCTTTGGGAGTTTTTTTGTGTCATAAGTGTTGAGTTTGCTAAGACCATCTCTGCAGAGTCTTGGATTGTAACTTGTCCAATGTTTTCATTTTTCTAGTTGCATCTTAATATTGCGAACCTGAGAATTGAGATGAACGTCTTCACATTCACATGGTTTCTGTATGCCTGCGTTATTTCTGATAACCACTGGGTGTCGTGAGTCTCTTTGGATTACAGGATATAGAGAAGGACAAACTTGGTCCAATCAAGGACTGCCTATGGACTTTTTTTTCAGGGTGAAAAGGCCTTTGTCTAATTTACATAGAATTACAATAAGGAGGCCCAAATCTTACTTTAAAATAATGTTATTTCTTTAGGTAAATATGTGATTCTTGGGGCTGTCCTGTGCAGGGACAGTAGGACTTTGATGATCCTTGTGGGCTGCCTCCAACTCAGAATATTCTGTGATTCTGCGATTCTTTATTTATGTACCAAGGGAAACTAATATGGGATAGGAATGCTACAAACAACAGCCTAATTCTCGACATGATTTATTCCCATTACCACTTAGCCATTCAACTGAATGGCACCTTGTTTGGTAGAAAAACACTAAGATGTCAGTAGGTAATTAAAGAAATCCTGATATCATAAATGTATAACATAGCAGAATTAAGGATGAATTGGTGATCTCAAATCTGTATTTTCCTAATTTTTGGGAACTATATTTGCCATGGCTGTGTTTGAGATTATGATTTTGGTAAAGATTTTGGCCTGTTATTTTCATAATTTTTGCAAGCACATGAAAAGGCAAGAATTTGTAACTTTATATGCAAGGATAAAAAACATACTTCATGCGGAAGAGAACTTGAATCTTGAACCTTCAGTACAGACCTGTGCTGCGGAGGATTAAAGACCAACCATATTAGTTGCACATAGGAGGATTACATTTCCTACAGACTAGTCAGTAGGAGATCATGTGATGTGGTAACATTGATACAGCCATGTACTGTGCCTCACAGTATGGATAGATGAGCCAAGGATATCGACTGGACGTAGGCTTTCCGAGAATCTCAGATGCCACTGTGACTCAGTTGCTTTCCCTGTGGGCTTGTTATGTTAGATGGCTGAACTTATCTGGTGTGTTGGGGTTCTCTTAGTAGTGGTTGAAGCTTTGCCTAAGAGTATGATTGTGAAACGTTCAGAATTACTAGAACCATTTGAAAGATAAATATAGAACTGGCTCTTGCTTTGCAGGGCAAAGTATGTTCCCCTATTGGTAGGGAACAGTAGCAGGATGTATTTTACCTTTAACTTAAAAACCTGCACTGCACTGACTATCACAGCAGAACACTGAACAGTTTGTGTCCAGTGCTACAGGAATTGTGAGGGCTTATAGGAGCAGATCAAGAAAAATCTGCTAAGTGCTGATTTTTGCAGTGGACTGTGTATAATGTAGCCAAATCTGAACAGATTTTTATGACACTAGAAAAAGGCAGTGCCTTGGTGGTAGTACTTCATAGATCTTCAGAACAACTTTTAAAACTTGGTGGGTGTAGCAGCTCTTCTCAAGAAGTCTTGTTAAGAGGATGTCAGTATCAATTAAAACATGCTTTTGTTCTGGAGTCATTTATGGACCTTGCTGAGGTCCCTAATTACTGTTTGCAACCGATGGTCAGGGAGGAACTGAAAACCAGTGTTTATTTCAAGTGATATAGCAGAATGGACAGAAGATACAAATTGGATTCCTAATCTACATGCAAGGCTGATTTCTGTTGTGCTGAATTCATGAGGAGCTACTGGGGGCTCACCAGTCTTGAAAATGGGACCACTTGTTTGCATGTCTTTGGGAAAAAACAGAGTTTCTATGAAATGTCCTGACAGTAATTGTCTTTCAGATTGTATTGATTTAATACAAAGAAAACCTTTAAGGAAAATCTGTCAATATTGCTGAAAAGTTCACTGAAAAATTACATAGTTTATTTGTAAATACAATGTTAATCAGTACAGTACAGAATTAAAAATAAATAAAATAGGTATAAAATGTGGTGGTATTCCTAATTGAAATACAGCCATTGGTTTTGGTCAAAACTTTTGAAATCTTGGACTTTCCTGGAATGTAGAAATACTCTTCTTTTTTTATTAAGATGAGTATAGCCCTCTAAATTTCCAACCCTCCAGAACAGTGTTATGTTTATCAGACTTCTCAAGTGTGATTGTTATAGTGGTCAGATAAAATGGAGGATTGCATAGTGAGAATAGGAATGCCTGAAAAATGTATATTTCTGATCCCAAGATAGTTAATGCAATTTGATTTGTGATACCCTGCTGTAATATTTTTTTCTTTGTAGCATTGCTGCGCAGAGAGAAATAACATTGATATTAAATGCTTGTATGTTCCTGCAGACCAGAGAAAGAAACCTGTAATGGAATATCAGAAATGACAAGCATACCCAGGCTGTCACAGTCTTGTCCAGCTCTGCTATGCCAACAAATAAACTGCTTCAATAGGGCAAAAGCAAAATGTACTAAGGACAGTTGAATATTTACCAGATGTTATGGCATTTGAGGCTACAGGACTAGCTCTGTGTAGATGTAAGACTGAATTAGATTCTTTCAGTTTTGCCAAGGTCAGAAAAAATCCTATCTTGTCAGGGAAGACAGTTTTTCTCTTTTTTTTAAGGAAAGTCTCCACATGATGGCAGTAAAAAACCTCTGGAATTCAGAGCTGGTTTGTTTCACCTTCAAAAGCCATAGGGAAAAAAAAACAACCAAAGATGAAGAACTGAGTATGTGACTGAGCTTTTAGATTTCCCATTTTTCTCCTGGTAGTCCTTAAATTCCCCAGATAGTTTTCCAGACAGCAAGGCTACATGCAGCCTGGAACAAGGAGAATAGGTCACCTGTCACATTATACTAGGGCACAGTGTCACTCACAGGCATGCCTTCAAAAGATATTTTTGGTTTCTTATTCTGTGTATTAATGTGCAGAAGGAGAAGATAAAGAAAAAAAGAGGTTGTATTTAATCCCTATCCACAAACTTGTCTCTGCCCAAAGAACTTGGAGACTGTAGCTCATCACTTCAAGCCACATAACAGAGAGCCCTTGGATAAGCACCCAGTTTGCCCCAACTGGGCATTTGACCAACTTGGTTTGATTGCTGTAACAATGCCAGACAGGGATTAGTTGTGGAATGAGTTTGCAGTTGAGACTCAGCCTGTCTAGAGTGCTCGGATATCTTGGTGTATGGAAGCACTTAGAGAGGAGTGTATTTAAAGAACCCAGAAGCAGCTGTGTGTCTAAAATTAAAATGCGTTTTTCTTGTATTGTTTTTGCTTGGTTTCCTGTTGCACACTCTGGACCTGTCTTACGAGAGCAAATGGGCAAAGGAAAGGGATGAGTCAAAGGGATGAAAATCAATCCTAGAAATTCCTGCTTTGCTTTTTACAGCCTGGATACACCAGATATTTGACATGAAAAGGCCTGTGGCTAAAACAGTCTTTGAAAGTCTGCTCTTTATGTTCATATGACTTTCATTCCATTCTTCAGTCATTTAGCCCATAGATTTCCTTTTTGTGCGTGCGCAAGGATTGCTGCTCCGTTCCTTTCTCCCCATCTTTCCTTCCCAGAACATAGGAGGTCTAATTCTACAGTACCTAGCACCAGAAGTGCTATAGCTGATCAAAATGTTTTTAAAAATATCAAATGTAAGTGGCAGAAAAATACTGCTGTGTAAGTGAAAGCGTAAGGTACAATATACAGAGGTATCAGAACAAGATCTCTGATAAAGCAAAGTTAAAAATATAAACAAGATCAGTTTATGATCAGTAGAGCAACTGCTCCTTTAGCAGAAAGATCATTTTCTTTGAAAGATTATATTACTTAGAAGTCTTAGTATAAAAGACATTTAGCAAAAAATTTATATTCAGATACTTCTGACATGGGGAATTATTACACCAGAATACTGTACAGGGAATTAGGAAATAGTTTTAAAAACTTGGTCAAGGTCATATAGGAAGTCTGTGGCAGAGTCAACAAAACATGAGAATAGTAAGGGCAATTCCTGTTCACTACTTCCCTCTCTGATCATGTGCCTTACAGAGATTGTAGAGCCTTGCTGTCAGACCAAAAACTGGCTTAGTCTGATGCCCTTAAAGCTGCGTCGAAGCTAAACAGAAAACTCTAAATTATGGGCAGCTTGGGATATGATTCCATATGATCTCTTAGCAAAGTGAAAGGACTTGTTTATCTGTCATAGTGAATGCAAAGGAACTATTCAGAGAAGCACAGCTACACTCCACACCAACAAAACTACTCATTCCATCTGCTTAAAATGCCCTGAAAATATTTTCTAATAGATTAAAAAAAAATAAAAATACAAATATACATTAAGCCATGCAGCTTTCCTAAAGAGTAGAAATACTATTAAGGAGTGACGTAAAATGACCAGCCCACCTTGCCACTGATAAATGGGAAAGTGGAAGTCAGGGGCGTTAACTCCCCAGTTTTTGAAACCATAGGCTGGTCAGAAGTAAGAAATAGGATTCCATGTGGCTCGTCTATATTTTTTAAGGGGATTACATTCTTTGTGTACATGCAACTTTTCTGTTCATGACAAGGAGAGTTGCATACTGTAGCCTGAACCCCCAGGTCAGCAGCACTTGAAAGGGTCACATTTGCAGTTTGAACTATCAAGGTCTACTCTAGAAAAAATGAAACCTAAAAACTAGGGGGTGGTTAACAGAGTCTGAATAAAACAACAAAACGGAAACTGTTACTTGTCTAAATCAACCTTCTTCAATCAGAATAATTTTGGCCAATGTTTTGTGTGTTATGCTGAAATCTCTCAGGGTGAAAGATTCAGGAACAGTAGCCCCATTAAATGCTGCTAGAGACTGTGGCTTTCACAAGTACCAACTTCTTTCTTTTGGTCATACAGATAATGCATCTCTGGTAACCTTGTACATTTTCTGCAAGAAGAAAATATGGTGATTACATTTTCTGGTTTGTTTTTCCTCTTCAGAAGCAGCTCAGTTGTGAATGACCCTGTGTGATGAGTAAGAGAAATTCGGTATGCAGTTTTGGTGCTACAAAAGGGCCCACTGGCAATTTCAATGCATATTTCCCAAGTCCTTGGAAAGGTCATTGAGGGTCTCCATTACACACAGTCTAGAGCCTGCTACAATTTTCTCATACAATTTAATCTGCTGCCTGGATGGCCTCCAGTGTACAAGCAACTGACAATCTACAGTCTTTGGAATTGATTTCCTGGAATTGTGGAAGGCCTGCTTGGCCTCCAGATGACAGATGTGTGCTGGAGCTCTCAGTGCTGCTGCTCTACAGAGATGAGAGAAAATTTGCCTCATTTCAGCATTTTCTGTAAGCTTTTAAATCTTCTTTTAGTGATTTTAGGGATGAAGTTATCACTAAGATGCAAGCATCATTCCAAGTAGGCATCATTAATAATAATCCTTTGCTTTCTGTGGCATTTATAATCTAGGGACCTTTTTGGTCTTATAAATATTCTCTAAGACAAACAAACACCTCATGAATTTGGTAACTCTTGTTGTAGTCATTTTGCATTTGGGGAACCAAAAATTAAAGGACAGATAAATGAGTTGCCAAAGTTCGCACACCAGGGCACTGTCACCACCAGAAAAAGAGTTTTTAATCTTAAAGAGTTTACTTCAAGCAGGTAATGTGGATCCATGCTATAGCTCTCTTGTCTTCACTGGGATTATACCTGTACTTTATTTAAAGCACATGAAAAGTACATGTTCTTCTTAGTAAACAAAATATCTGCACAAGTAGGAGAGTGAGAAAATAACTTGAGATTTCTAACCTATTTTCCAGTTTTAAGACCTCCAATTTTAAGACCAAAATATTCCTCCCATTTTTCTTCTGTAAATAGCAAGTGTTCCTAAATCGGGAGTGTAGGTCCCATTCTCTTTGTCTTATAGTGTATGGAGGCAAACTCCAAATCTCAGACTGAGAGTCAGCAGAAAAAACCCAAGTGGTGAATGCACATTGGGAAAAGTTTGGGGTTTTCATTGAAGAAAACTAATATAAACAGTTCCATGAGAACAGGTGTTTTTCCTTTGAAGACAGGCTAAGCAGGCAATCTGAAACCTGAGTGATCTGCTCTCCTTTCAGATCTGGAAATGTTTCTTCAAACATAGAAATTGGGAATAGAAAATAGTAGTAGAAGAGCTGGGATTCTTAATATGAAACTCCAACTCAACTAACATAGTAATGGATTGTTAAAATGGCTCATTTGATGGAAATATGAGGGCACACATGTTGGCTTGTCCAGAAAGAGGATACATACACTTGATGAGAAAACAGGGAGATTTCCATTGCAATCCCAAGCCAGAAATACCTGTTGTATAAGGCTTGAGTTCAGTTTTGGCTTTTGTGGGGTGGCACTTTTTTGGGGTGTTTTTGCTTTCTTTGAGAAACTAGCCAAATGCTCTAGGGTGTGAAACTTCATAAAAACAGGGGGAAAAGTTTATGTAGACTTGAGGTGGAAAGGAATAGAACATCTTACAGTGAAAGGGCAAAAAAAAGGTATATATATTTTGTGACAGTCTTGCTACAGAAAGTAGAGGAACCAACTGGAGAGGTTAGAATAGCAGTCTTGTGCTAAATAGGATGTGGATGAGAACATGAGAGTGAAAGAGAACTTGTGTGAACATGAAATGAAACTATCCATGATCCTTTTGAAGGAAGGGAGGGAGAACAGCAAAGTAGAAGAAAAAGGATTTCAAGAAAGCAGACTTCAGCAAACTCAGGATACTGGGAGATCACATGTCGTGGAAGAGAAATTTAAAGGAATAAAGGAATTAAGCACTTCCTGATGAAAAACAAGCTCTTTGGAATTTAATGATCCCAATGCAAGGAAAGAATAGCAAGTATATAGCAAGAAATCATCTGGTTAAATCATATACATTGACCTCAAACATGTGAGTCATACAGGAAATGAAAATTATGTGGGATTACTAGGATTAGTATAAAGGAATGCATAAGTATGTGGGGACAGAAATCAAAAAGAACAAGGCTCAGAAGAAGTTATAATTAGGAGGACTAAGAAACCTTTTATAAGTGACCAGCTTAAAAAATCTGGTTTTATGAAGGACATCAGTTTATGACTATGGAGTTTCTACTTGAGTTCTGTAAGGAATGAGAGAAAGACTGAGAAACTACTGAATACTAAGCTGAGAGAGAAAATTAGTAGTGTCTTAGATCAATTTAATGCCTTTTTTTTGTTTCAGTGTTCGCTACAGAAGTCTGCTGTAATCATGTGGCTAATATAATTATTATGAAAAACAAAGGACCATGATCTTACAGACTAAGAAAATGGACTCTAGCTTATTTAGAGCACTGGCCAAAACTATTTAAAGCTGTCAGCAGGCATCTCTGGTAACATAGGGGATGCTTGCTAAGGCTCTAGGAGATTGAAAAATGAAAAATGTAATGCTTAAAGGATAAAAAAGAAGAAGCCAGGGAATTTTTCATCAGCCACTTCAACTGCAATTCCTAAAAAAATGCTAGAACAAATAAAATGGACAAACAATCAAATGAGTTATATGTAAACACCTGGAAGATAGCAAAGAAATGTCTAACAGACAGAACGGATCTGTTGAGAGCAGCCCATCAAACCAATCTGTTTTCCTTCTGCTTTGGGCTAATAGATCTGTAAACAGAAGAGCAATAATAGATGTTGTGTATCTTGACTTCAGCAGGTTTTCTAACCATCTTTACGTGTCATATATATGCCACATTTTCCTAAGCAAAGCAGGAAAACTTGATATGAACATCATGATGGTAAGATTAGTGCTGAATTATTCAGAAAGCATACTCAAACAATCATTATCAGTAGCAGTAGTAGCAAAACAGCAAAAGTAATCAGCACTGTCAAATTGGAAGGCTATATCAGTTGGGTTGAATGGGCATCTCTCCTGTGTCTTGTATACTATTTGGTATTTTCAGTAGTGGCTTGGGGAGTACAAAGTATGTTTGTTCCATTTACAGATGGCGGTAGGCTGACCACAGCAAGTTGAAGGATAGAATTCAAATTTAAAATGGTCTTGGCTGGTTGGAGAAGCTGTCTGGAAAATCGGATGCAGTTCAATATGGAGAAATTAGAAGTTTCATATTTAGGTGGGATTAAACAGCTTTAACAGCTTGGAATATGACTGGTTAGACCTTTAAAAAAGGATCTGGGGGATAGAGCACAGAAATGTAGCCTGTAAGATACAGGAAATTATAGTACTCAGCATCAGTAAGGTCTCACCTGGAATATTTTAGTTAGCATTTAGCATTACACTTCACAGAGGAGGTGGGTTAACTGGAATGAGTCCAAAGGAGAACAATGAGAGTGCTCACGATTTATGAGGAAAGTTTGAAGAACTGATGGTGTTTAGTCTATGAGAAAAGTCTGAGGTGACACATGTCTTCAGATAAGGCTTCTAAGCTACCCCAGAAAGAAGGAGAACAATTTTTCTCCATGTTCAGCATGGATAGGACAAGAAGCAATAAGAGTTTTAAAATGCAGCTAGAGAAATTCAGGTTAGATATTGGGAGGAATAAGTAGAAATTATGAAGCACAGGCATGTGTTGTGAAGAGGTGATGTCAAGTCTCTGTTACTGGAGTTTGTTGTGTTCACATTACCTGTGCTCAGAAATGTTACTGATACTTTTCCCCTGCATCAGGACAGTAGATAGATGAGATGAGCTTTCAAGGTACTTTCCAGTGGCATCTTATGTCAGAAATTTGCCCTTCTCTAACCTTGGCTGTCCCAATCTTGTGCCTATGTCAAACACTTTTTAGACAAGGGTGATGGCAACCAAGTACTTTTCACCATTCACTTTCAACATACACTTCAATAACATTTTGTAAGAAGGAAAGAGGTATTCTAAGTTTTGTAATACAAATGTTGGAAAGAGCTTCTCTGTATCCATGTAAAGTTGGGGGCAGAAACTATTAGACTTAATGCAGTTGATATTTAAAGCAAAAATAACTTTCATGTTTTCAGTGCAAAACTCACCCACCAAGTGTAAACCATCTTCATTTTTCCTTTTCCGATGTTTTTCCTCCACAAGCTTTTTAAAATACTGCCCTGGGAGCTTCAAATTGACTTCTAATTTAGTTGGAAATTTTTGGCTCCACCTAACAAAATTCTGGAAGTCTTATCTATAGTTCAGGTAAAAATTGTGATGTCTGTGTAAAGTATCATCTCACCAAGGACATCACAAGGCCTTAGCACTGCCCTACTTACAAAATAAGAACTTAGAGCATTATTGTTATTGCCCAGTAACATGGTAAGTCACATGGTAGAACAGAGTGTGAATTGTTTAATAGAAAACAAGTTTCAGACCTACAGCGACTTGAAAAAAAACAGGATTCTTAAAACAAGAAAGAACTAAATAATATACTTTTCCAGAAGTTAGGCCTTGTTTTGCTTTTATTCCTGTCTCCATTTTTGTCCATTAAATCTTCGTCAAATAAATATTACAAAACTAAAAAAAATAATTTCTTTGTACTAAACATAGTTACAGAACTGGAAGCCTTATGCATGGAATTTTTTATATTCTTAGTAACAAGAGAACAGAGATGGAGCTAAATGTTAGATATAGTGAAGGAGAAAATTGGTAAGAGTATCATGTAATCAAGGATGGATTTGATCTTCTAGAAATTAATGGAAGATAAATCATTGAAGGTCATGATTAGCAAATCTTTTTTCCATTCTTTACAGTGTTAACTTCAAGAAGTGGTTATTTTTATTTTATTTTTAGTAAATTTGATAGTTTTTTATTAATACAACAAATAGGTAGCTTAGAAGTAGTTATTACTAAAATTCCATGTATATTAACCTGGCTTGAGAAAGAGAATACTAAATATTTAGTGGGAAAAAGTGATTGGAAAGACTGAAGTTATGAAAACTGCTCATTTTTGAGAAGTGAAATGTAAGCATTGTCAAGAGTTGTTAAATCACAAGATAAAAAGAATTCACACTTATTTCAAAATGAAAATTAGTTTCTTCAGAGTTTCTACATCAAATGAATGAAGCTATGTCTGTTGACGTGGAGGAGAAAACATGGGTTTGATGATCTTCCAAGTGAGACATCTTCAGTGTCATTGAAAGTTAGCCACAATGAAAATGTAATTCCCTACTCTAGGTCTTCCTGCAGCTCTTCAACTGCAAACTCCTTTCAGGGCATTCTCAGTTCATCTTTGAAAACCACAATATGACAGATCAATTGGTGACTGCACCTTAAAAAAAAAAAAGGAAGAAAAGAAAAATTAAGTCAAAGACTTGAACTTGAGAGAAAGTTGCAACCTTCTTTTCTTCTAAAAGCATCATCTTCAGTGTAGCACAAAATGAGCAATTTAAAAGTGATTGAAGCACTTTGCCCTGAATACTTTCATTCAGACAGATTTGAATTTGTGGTTTCATGTTAGATACTATAAGTGAAGAGACAGAGGAAAAAAATTAAAGGAACAACTAAAAGAATCAACTTTGACATTAAAGCAGATGGTTCGTTGCACATGAGAAATGATCCAATAATGGATACAGGTATCCATAGAGAAAAACGAGTTCCTACTTAATGCTATTGATTTTGTGTCTGAAAAGCAAAGAATATTGTGTCCAGGTTGGTATAGATGTTGCCTACTAGTTCAAAAGAAAACCAGAGAATAGATCTTTTCATTTGTTCTAATGAGGGAAATAAAGAGAAAAAAGCTATTTACATTAAAAATCACTTTAAACATTTCTATGGTAGGATTTCAGTATACATTGAAAGTATAGTTGTGAAATAATGTAGCATTTGACACCATCATATGGCATATTTTGGGAGTTCAAAAATTTTCCTGCAACCATCTAGCTCATATTTGTTTGATGAAAAGAAGAATATTGATGCTGCACCTTCTCAGCAGCATTCAGAGGAGCTCTGTGCAGAATTTTTGACCTGATTCTCATTTACAGAAAGATAATGACTTGCATAACATAGAGTGACCTAAACTCACCTGTAAGTCCATTTTACAGCATCCAAGCAGAATTATGTCATTTTTTGGTCAAAGGAAATCAGATCTAAAAGGTCTCTATACTTTCATAAGAAATAACACAGACTTTCAAATTTCTGTTGAGCCCAAAGTGTGGTCAATACACAACAGACTTTACTGTTGGGGTTTTTTTTTACAGAGATGTTACAGTTACAAAAACTATTACAATGTGTGTTCGGCAGATAGAAATTTTATGGACATGCAAGTCTACAGCCATGGTCACGGTGAAAAAAAATGGCACATCTAATTTAACAGCTAGAACCACACAGGAAGAAAAAATATTATTTGATTATTACTAGAATTTTTATAATTAGAAATGTTATCTAGCCAGCATCATTGATTATTCATACAATTGCTGGATTTTTGTCTAAATTAGGAAAAAGTAGCAGAAATGTGGAATATTAACTCTAAGCCTACTTTTCTTCCTTCTTTTAACACTAACAGGCTTTGTACGTGACATGTATGGGAAGAAGTGATGCCACAATTTATGTCAAAAGAGTGAAATTTGGGAGATGAATCACAGTGAATAGATACTCAGATTCTGACAGATGTCAGTTTTGCAAAATATATACAATTCTGTTCAGCAAGCTCAGTATGTGTCTCTGGCGATTCAGATTTATTTGGTTGAACAGTTAATCTCTAAAAAACAGTTTTTCAGATATTCTGGAATGGCTTGTCGGAATCCAGCTGCCAAATACCCTGAGCATTCTCTGTCTCTACTCATCTTCCTTCCTCCTGATGGATCCCCTTTATAAAGGGAGCACAAATGGTCCATTTCCAAAAACTCTCTGAACAGACTAGCATGGACCATGACCTTTCCAGACACTGTTATTCTGCAGTGCCATGGTACCACAGAGAAAACTGGTAAAACCTTTTTCCTTGCATCTTAAAGCTGCTTCCTCTTGCTAAGAGTGGGAATAGAGTAGATAAAGCAAGCTACCTGACTTAGAGTGAGGAAGAAAGGATAGTCATGGGTCAGGTAGGGGTACAATATTTGTCAGGACATAAGAAGCACAGCACCAGCTAGGTTTGGTAAACAGAAAAGGAGGGAAAGAAGTTCTTTAATTAGCAGAACATGTAATTAAACCTGAGTCCTGGTGTTCTTTTGCTATCATAAAATATAGCTGATAACTACTAGCAAAGTGCGTCTTATTCACTTCTGTGCTCTGACCTATATTGCATTTATACTGGTGATTTTATTAGTGCAGTCTGACTCTGACAGCAGCATGTCCTATGAATTTCAAGATTAGAACCCTATTATTATAGAGATCAACATAGGTCCATATGATGGAATTTGCATTCACCCCTAATTCATTATTTATTGCATGACACTGGGAGAGCAATAAGGTTATGCTTACATTCCAGAAGGTAAGCAGACTGTCCCAAGTAATTATAGATCTGTTACCCTGGCATCAATCCATGCCAATACAATAGAAAGTTATGAAGAATTTGTTTTTAAAAAAGGAATTAAATAATGGAAATATAATGAATACCGGTCAAAGTTGATTTACAGAAAATCGGTCTAGTCAGTCTGATTGACATTTATATGTTTACTAATTTATAGAGAACATACATACAGATTCTTATAAGGCAGTTGAACTGGGACTAAAAAACCACCCTAATTCAAGAATGAACACTATACAGTGTTAACAAGGCACATGCTGCCCTGGTTGAAGAACCTGGAAGACAAAAATGTAGTCATTTGTAGGGAGTCATCACGAATGGAGTTACCTTGCATGAGGATTGACACACATTATTTGTAGGCTAGTGGACGGCTAATGGTAATCCATATTTTCCCCATTATTTTAAGAAATAAGTGGCACTAAGTGCATTTGGTAACATTTGCAGATAATATAAAAATAGGAGAAATAGTGAACGCTATAGCCAGGGTAGTCTTACGGGACCACTTGGACTGGTTGAGTAAGTTATGGCCATTCAAAGGAAGTTATATTGTAACACTGACAAAAGCAAGATCAAATTTTTATGAGCAGAAAACATGCTGTCTGTTCATCTATAGGAAGAGGAGTTGTTTCCTGGAAAAGAGTGATTCTGAAAAGATTTCAAGGTCGCAGTGGACAAATGACTCAACACGGGTTCCTACTGTAATGAATTGGCAAAAATAGGTAAATTGAATTGGAAATGGACCACTTGAGAAGTAATTTAAATTTTGCATATGGAATTGGTGCTGGAATCCTGACTAACGATGAGACTTGAATTTTAAAGAGAATGGTGAGCACTTTGAGTGGATAGAGAACCACAGAAATAATTGTGGAGAATTACTTTGTAGTTTGAAAACTGAAGAGCCCAGTCTGCCTATTTCACTTTTTTTAAAAAAGAGAGGGAGAGAGAAATTATTCAGAAGTGATTTGATTACAATGTATAAATACTTTCCTGTAGAGAAAATCCAACATTCTAAGGAGCTCTTCATTTTAGGGAAGATAGGCATAGTACAGTAGCATCCTTTTGTACTGGAACCTGGATCCAGATGAATTCACATTAGGAACAAAACTCAAAACTTTTAACAGCGATGGACTTAACTACAGAAGGAAGATGGAGATTCTTCAACCCCTAACATGAAGATTTGAAAGTTTCTCTAAAGAAATATGAATAACCTTCAAATCAAAACAGGACTGGGAGTTATTTTCTTGCATTCATGAAAAATAAGTTAGTAGCCTTAGTATGAAATAAAACCTAATAGACTGTGATATGCCAGAGATCCCACTAAAGGATTTTAAAGTCTGTTCTGACCTATGAATTTAGAGGAAAAAAATGCATTTTATTAAAAAAATACCTCAAAAGAATTTTAAAGTTCTAAGTCATGCATTCAGAAGGGACAAAACCAGAATGTAGGCTTCCTGGGCAAGTTTCCTCCAAACTGTTTTATCTGTGCACTATGAAATAGTCCAGTTGCATGTTCTTAGATGTTCGAAGTCATGTGGAAAATGGATAATGCATAAAAGGCACTGCCTGGATAGAGCAGTGGAAAAGTGGAAATTTAGTGGAACTGTGGAAATACTACATGATCATGCAATTATAAACTTATTCTAATGAATATACTTGAACAAAACTACTGCTGTCATTTATAAGCCTGTGAATGCTTGTATCTGCAACATCTGTGACCCTTTACGAAGGAAATGAGAAAGAGGCCAAGGCAGTTAAATAGGAAGAGAGTATCCTGAAGGCAGATCTCTCTGAGATGGCTACAGAGTGCTTTAAAAAGATTGTGGAAAGAAAATACCTCTTTTAGGTATTTACCTCTGTTTCTGCATTCAAAAGAACTATTTAGACCCAGTTCCTCATTTCCTTTGTTCTGTTTTAGGTTAACTTGGAAGAAATCTTAAAGGCTATGATGTTTAACTAATTGTCAGATTGATTGGTTACCTTGTTTGTCCAAACATACTAAGTTGGCTGGGCAGAGCTTGATGGGAGTCTGGAGATGCTGGAATGAAAGAAAACAGATGCCATTTCTCCCAATTTTGTACATGGTTCTCCAGTCTCAAGGATGATTGAAAACTATGATTGAAGAGCTGTGAGAACTCTACATTTTATTTCACATTTCTGTGGGCTGAAAAGGCAGATAGAAGAAATGTCATAACTCTCTGAATAGAAAGAGAATAAGAACTTAATTTTAGTGATTTCTCCTTGTTCTTAGATGCATATAATGGCATAGGGATGTCTTTTTTTCTGACATGTGCTGCCTCAGGAAGAACTTAAATGGGCTTTTCTCATGGAATAGTAATAGCAAAAAGAAAGCAGTACGAAATAAGAAGCAAATATAACAAACCAGTGAATCCGTGTGCTCTTCTGTTTAGTCTATAAACTTACATTTCACAAGGTATACAATTTTTTGTTTGATAAAATTTCATGGCATAAAACTTAGATGTTCATTTCCCTTTGCAACATCTTCCTCCTCATCCTCCTTTCATGAAATAAGGAATGAAACCAGTGTAATAACTTTTTCTCCACACTAAATGGAAAGATTGCAACAATCTTGGTGCCTCTAGCAGGAAGCACTGGTGGGAATTATACCTTCTGGAGAATGTTTTCCTGATTTCAGTGATACTCTTCTAATATCATTGAGCCAAATTATGCTAATGGAGTTTCTTTTATACTATGTTGACCATTTCTTGTATCGTATTAACCATAGTGCTAATATAAGACATGTACTTCTGTTGTTTTACTGACCTACTGTATTTAAATATGAAAAGAGGTTTTATAAGGTGCAAGTGTGGTCTTCATGATTTGAGAATTAGATGGAGAATAAAGATAATTACATTCAGAGGACAAGGATAGTATACCCAATGAGAATAATGATAGGGTAATAGAAACAACTATCACCGGTGTGTAAGAATATAAAAAGTTTTAGAGTTGTTACCTGAGAAAACAAGAAACCTGTATTATGTGCCAGAAAGAAGTGGCACTTGAAATTGCAACTCCACTAGCAAGGATTTTTAATTAATCTTTCAGTTCTGGGGTGGTACAATGGGATTGGCATATATCAAAATTTGTTTGTTTTTAAAAAGAGAGAGAAAAGCTACAGGACTGTTGTTTTGACCTTGATGTTGTGCAAGGTCTTAGAAAATGTTTGACAGGAAGGAGCTATCAAGATCATGGAAGTAGAGGTAAATAGAGAATGGGATATAATGTGAGATGGTTTTAGCAAAAGTAGATCATGTCAGACAAACCTCATCTTTCTCTGATAGGATAAGGGTTTTCTTCAAAAAGTGCAGTGTAGAGGACCCGATATATATGTATTTAAGCAAAACATTTGAAACTGTGTTCCTGGAAGTCTTTATTTAAGCAGAAGAGGACAGGATTTGGAATTAAAAACTACCTGAAGGCTTACGGTAAGGTTTTTCTGAAAGAGAGGTTGTAAAAACATAGGGAATTTATTTATGGTATTTTTCAAAGATTGATCTTGTGACTGATTCTCTTTACTGTTTCATATTAGTGATCCTAATTCAAAACCCAGTTTGTGCTCATGAAATTTGCAGATAATGTAGAATTAGGAGGTATTAATAGTATTGAGGAGAATCTGCTATGAGGTAGGAAGAATGACATGACAGTCAGCAGGAATCCTCAGGAGAAAAAAAATTAATACTGCAAAGTCATGCATTTAGGACCTTCTCTGTGAGCTGGAGGCTCACTGGTCAGCAGGGATGCAGGAAGTTAAACCTCTGTATTTAATATGATAAATGCACTGGTAGTATTTTTCAGCCATGAAGAAGGCTTTGTAAATGTCAAGCCCAGATTTCTCCTTGGATACTGGAAAATATTGATACAATTAAGACAAAATAGAGTTAGATCTTGTCTGGATTACTGGTATCAGACTGACTTTCTGTGCTGGGAAAAAAAGTGAATTTAAACTGGAGGAAAGGTCTTCAAGGACCTTTAATGGAATGGTAAAAATGTCTTTTGAGAGGAGGTTACAAGAACATGTCTTGGTTTGGCTGACCAAGAGGAAGATTCAAAGAGGATATGATTACTTTCTAGAACTGCAGCTGGGGGTAAATAGGAGTAAATAGCAAGTAGGCAGAAGAATGATTAAAGTTAAAAGATAAGATCAGATGGATATGAATTAATGCATTTAGACAGGAAGCTGAAAGAAGTTCTCAAGCCATCAGAAAAATGAACTTCTGGAACTGTCTCCCAGACACAGTAATGGGTGAAAAGAATCTTAATGGCTTACAAGGTGAAGCTTTGTAAATTTAAGGCAGGCTAGAGAGGGTCATGAAGTTGAAAAGCAAAGCTTGTGAAATGAGGCTTTGTGCATTTGGTTTTGTCATTCTTGTAAGAGCACTATAGGAAGATTTTCTCTCCAAATACATCTGTGTCAGGAAGTGTTTGGTGGCACAAGCGTTGCTGTAAAATTATTAAGTAAACGAGAAGAAGGCCAGAAATGTTGGTGATGAGATACAATGGCACAGGCAAAAGGAAAAGCTAAGTACTGGCGTGGTTTCTGGCCTGTGGATATCAGACACGTCCAGGAAAGCAAAGCGACTGTTCAAGGCCAGGTTTTAGTATGGGCTCCAGGGGTTTCTATGGCTGATATGTGCAAGGACAGAAGATTGAGCCCACCCATACCCACTTATTAGACAAGGTTCTTTATCTCTGGCTGGATCATGAGCTTTCAGTAGTAATTGTTTTTAATTGTTGTATTTAATTAATGTATCACATGCTTCTGGGTTTCCATTCATTGCCTGAGGAAGAGGAGAAAAAATTTATTGTTTTCTTCTCTCCTTTTTGGTAGTGTAATTTTATTTTTGAGATATTTTTCACTCTCCCAACTTTCTCTGATGAGATTGGCCATGAGATGAGCTTTGATGGGATTTTAGTTTTGGTGCACTGATTTCAAGTCAGAACGAAAATTGTTTTAGTGGTCAAGTTGGCAAGGATCTTCTTGAGGGAGCAGAATGGGATGGAGGGGTGCCTTTCTTTGTATGTAGAGTGTTTCACTTCAGTGTCATTTGAGTTCCACCTAACAAAGCCCCTATCATTATAGGGGCCTCAGAAGTGACTTCTGGAAGATGGAAACTGTGCATGTTCTTGTGCCTGCAGTGTACTTCTCTGTTCTGTGTTCCAGGACTGAAATGACACATGATAATTATATGATTCAGAAACTACTGTTTTATTCATGAAGTATAAACCCAAGTTCTTGTTGTTTGATTTTATTAAAGTTTGATACCATCTTTCTCAAGAATTGAATTTCTAACTGCAGCTTTGTGATGAGTTACCAGCTGACTGACTGCATTCCCTCTAAAGTTTGAACTAGGCATGATATACTTCATCGCTTCCTGAACTGCTGTTTTAGTACTGCTATATGCTTTTCTGCATTTGAGAGTTTGGATGCATTTAAATTATGGGACAGATAAATTTATAATCCTTATCACGCTGTGTTGCAGAAAGCAGTTTCTAAGACTCATTGTGCTGAGACATTAACATTTATCATCTTAGATTTTTATTAAATTATTATTACTTTACTATTAAATATGATATGAAGTATAAAAGCATATCCTACTTTAAAAGGGGTTGTAATGATTAAACTCCAAACCAGACAAATAGTAAAGGAAAACATTAAGTGAAGTAGTTCACATTGTAATTTAAGACAAATGAGTATTTTTACCTCCAGAAAAGAAAAATGCAGCCCAAATGTCAGGTGTAAGGAAGAATTCAAAAGACATATGAGCAATTCTAATGGGACAAAAATATTACCTTCTCCCACTTTCTAGGTTTTACAGAGTTCTTGAAGTAACTGAGCTACTAATAAAATATTCAGTCTACTTTTAAAAATCTGAAATAAGTTTCCACAATATTCCAAACATTTGCATAGAGGTAAATGTTGTACCTATTTATAAATGCTGCTGGGAAGGATACTGAATTTACAGTCTAAATGCAATGAAACCAATTTGTTTATCAGAGACTTTATTTTCAGGTAGCTGCACTAGAGACTGGTATTCAGAAGAAACCTTCCTTATGGAAGAAAGAAATTTGTAAAATTTTAAGTTATTTAAAAGAAAATTCTTAAGGGTAGGTTCCTGAAATTTTGACCTTTCTCAATATGGCAGATGCATTCCCAGTGTTTGTTGTTCCAGGACACAGAAATTGGCTTTAAGCCATTAAAAACTGTTAATGGGATGTGGTGTTGAAAACCTTTCCCTAAGGGATCCAGAATACATTGTATTCAGGGAGACAGTTTTAACTTAAGAACTTTGTCTTTCAAGCCTCTCCACTTAAACCTAAAAAAATAGGACATCTCCTAAAAGATCATGTAGGTGTGGCCAATACAGTGCTTTTCATGACATCTTTCAAAGGAGCAATTCTCTTATAAAGTGAGACTAGAAGAAGCTATAGGGAAGCCATGGCTGCCTCCTTGGCTTATAGGTTTGGGTTCTTTTTAGTTTCATCCTCCCTTCTCTGGGAGGAATGTACTCCTTCTCCCCTCTACCCCTGATTTGCTATTTTATAGCCTCCCCTACTAAGAAGAGAGTTTTCATCTCTTCTTTCTAGTAGTCTAACAAGTCACAGCTGTTAGTTCAAGCAGCATGAAGGAGCTACTTTCCTGTTTTCACACAGTGGGAGAATTTAAATGCAAAGTGGACCAGGAAGGGGTTTATGTGTGTTATCCCTGACACTGAACTGTTAAGGGGTTTCCAGTGAGAGAAGTTTTGATTTTGTCAGAAGAAATGAAAGAAAGCAACTCCTGGAATATGAGCAAAGAAAGTAAGAGAAGGTGCTCCAACAGTCTATGGGATATGTTGATCTGTTTAGTCAACAACCTTGGATCCTGTCTCAGGGACAAAAGCTTCTTGTGTCTAGACTGACTGGATCAGTCATCTATAGCAATGTGCCACTTAACCTTGCCTGGCTAAGATACCATCTACTGATATTTTTGGAGGTACTTATGATAGAGAAGTCAAATAATCAGTTACTGTTGCCTTATCATCTCTAGGAAGCATTTTCTCTAGACTAAATAAGAGTCCAGGAAAATGACTACTTTGTGTAAGGGAAGTCGAAGTTTAGAGACAACTTTAGGTCACCAAATTTCTGAAACCTATAGATCCCATCTTGCTGTCTGTCATAAACCCCTCAGAGTTGAGGGCCTAGCTTTTGAAACTCCACTTATTAAGAATCATATTTAAGCAAGAGAACACCTTTGAAGCCATTGCTGATAGTTCAGGTAGCTCTAGAGTTCACCTTCTGACTTCAATTTTCTTCCAGTCATTCTGTAGCACAGGCTACTGGTGCTAAGATTATACTAATCTATTACCCATTCCTCTGGCAGGAAACTTTGTTTCTATACCTGTCAGTGTGTAGAAATTCAGGCGTTATCCTCTTTCAGGGGAATACTTCTGCGGATGATTTTCACACTGGCTTGTGACATGCCTTGCAAATGTATTTATAGCCAGATATACTCACCAGCAAGTGATCAATTAAAACCTTTTCATTTTCCTTAGATAAAGAAAGAGGGGGAAAGAGTTTTGACATGGGGAAAAAAAGAAGCAAAGCAAGGTCTTTATTTTGTCCACCAGGTGTGTACAGTTAAGTTTAATCGTTCTATATAAAAGCTTTAAGAGCTTTAAGTGTGCCTTCTAGAAAACAAAGAAGTGGACGAGTAGGAAGATTTAGCCAGGTGGAACTGACTTGCTGGCACCAGATGCCTTGGGTTGGTTTGCTCATTGGTTTACTTTATCAGTTAAAAAAATGAGGATCGGTGGGAAAGAAAAAAAATAGCATAGAGGGTGAGTGTGACTTTCATTTGTGTCACAGCACAGAGTAATTTTTGGAAAGTGGCAGGTCCAGCATTCTTCTTAGACAGACTTTTCCTAGTTTTGATTTGTTTAAGGCACCACTTTCTGGTCACTGGTTCACGGAGCATTGTGCAAATTGAGGATTGTTGTGACTGCCTGCATCAAACCTTCTTTAGACAAAAAGCAAACATAAGGAAGATAGGAAAGACCAGAAAAGAATTTGTGGGAGAACTAGGCACACCACTACTTTGGGGAAGAAAGTGTTAATAGGAATCTTAGTTCATATTCTAAATATTAAAGATTCATTAAAGAATTTGTTCATTAAAGATTCATCTAAATGTGGTGGCACAGATATCCAGTACTGTCCCCTCACCCAACCATTTATGTAGCTTTTTCAAAGACAATTTTAAAGAAGCCCTAAAGGAGAGATAATAGATATTAGACTGGGTGAGAGAAGATGGGCAGGAATGCATAACAATTCCAGTGATTAAATTTGTTCCTTTCCCTGTGTCGCAAGTTGTTCAGTCTAACAACTTTCCAGTCCGCAAATCTAAAAATGTAGCCAAATAGCTGCAGAAAAATAATTTCCAGAAAAGGGTGGCATCTGATTTATTTCCTGCATCCTATCGTGTCTTGTTGTGGTTTTGGCTGCAAGATTGCAAGTCTAAAACAGAGAAGTGTCATCGGCCTCTAGAGACAGTGTCCAAACAATTGAACATGTTTGGAGGAAAGGTTTATTCTTTGGCTCTCTCAATACTTGTAGCTGCCAATTATTGAGTAGTTATGGCCAGACAGACTCGCTGTGGTTCATGGCTGGCTCTTGGGTTCAGAAATATCTGGAATTTTTCAAGGAAAATCTAGGGAAGTGTCCAAATTTCTTCTCAATGTTCCTTTGATATTTTGTGCTGCTGATGGCCTTTAGACACGATGGTTTCTCTCAGAAGACATTTCTGGCTCATATCTCAGAGACTGGGCTAGTATAGAACTTAAACAGAGAAATGAGAATTCCTTTTCTGTTCGTCTGAGAAACTGGATTCACTGAGATCTCTTCAGCCCAAGGCAGGCAAGTTTTAGGAAGAGCTGAAAGCCACTGAGTTCACAGCCTGTTTTCAGGGCTTGAATGAAACTTGGCTTTTGCAGGAAATCTTTCCAGTTCTGGGATTAACAGCAGTTAGCAGTCCTCTTTTAGGAACTGGCTACTTTCAAAGACAACAAGAATCTGTCAGACCTAATCAAGAGAGAATGCAAAAAACAACACCCCTCTTGCCATTCTCCCTCTTCTTGCCCCTTCTAAAATAAACCAAAATTGCCCCTGATATCCAAAGTTAAAGACAAAGTTGAATATAAATATATTCATATTTATGATTATGAGTGAGAGATCTAAACCAAGAGAGGAGATGGTTTTGTTTCTCTCATGATGATCCTTTGTCTTGCCTTTTCTTTGGGTCGTTTGGTTTGAAAGGTTCAAAAGAGTAAGGATTCTGACTTACAGAATCCTTGAAACAGAACCAAAGTCTTGTCCCCTTTTGCTTCTGGTAACTTTTTTGTGAAACCCAAGATTGTCTCAGTTGATTAGAACATGGTGCTAATAATGCCAGTGTTGTGGGTTTGATCCCTGTATGGGCCTTTTGTGTAAGAGTTGGGTTCAAGTATCCTCGTTCTTTCCAATTCAGAATATTCTGTGAGAACTGCCTTTATCTGTGAAAAAACCCTTAAAGAGTAATATATGGCCATTGTGAAAATGTGAATCATAGAAGACATTGCCAGGAGGAAGAGTTTCCATTTCTGTATTCTTTTCCCAAACATACACACAAAATATATATACTGGATTTAAATTTCTGCAATTAGGACAAATACCTCAGTAAAAGGAAATTCTGCATGCTTTACTAGAAAACAGTAATGCATCCTTTCAATATTCAGGATGAATTTGGGTCTCTAGGCTTCTGAATCATTTCCCCCTATTTCTCAGTAAGACAAGAAAGTACATCATGTTCTCGGCAGGCTGTGACCATTGCCTTTCAAGTTGCAATCCTTCAGATCTTCATTAGTCCTTAGGCTATCGTTAAATGCTTGAAAATGGTTTTATCTTATCTTTGTTGTTAATGTCTGCAGGTGCATTAGTTATGTAGAGGACTTGCTTATTAGAGACCATTTTACAGTAGGAGAGTTCATGCCTTCTGGGAAACATTACTTTCAGAATCTCTGTCAAAATAAGACCTTTTTTTGCCCCATTTCAGGTTCTTCCTTTGACAACAGCCACTTGGGGTCTCAAAAGGGCTCTCATTTACTTGTGCTTGGACAGCTTCTAAAATTTAGTGTAGACAGAAGATCAAGCTATGTCCACAACAGAATGCACAGGTTACATTATCTTGTTAATTTTATACTGAAGAATGATATGCAGTTTGGATATTATCTATACCAGAGAAAGAGAGTTTAAAGTTAAAATAAGCATTTGAAGTTTGGCCTTGGTGCATTTTCCATCAACACGTGAAAGACTTGATCCAATACTGACCAAATATACTTTGATGAATGTGTTCTTCTTTTAGCCTGCTCCAAAAGTCATGATTGGTTTCCATTCAAAAAAAAACCAGAGCAACTCTTAAATAATAGAATCATAGAATACCAAGTTGGAAGGGGACCTTGAGGATCATCTGGCCCAACCTTTTTTGGCTAGAGTACGGTCTAGACAAGAGGGCCCAGCACTCTGTTTACCTGAATCTTAAACTGTCCAACACTGGCAAATCCACAACTTCCCTGGGGAAATTATTCCAATGGTTGATTGTTCACATTGTGCAAACTTTCCTCTTGTGTCTTACAAAAATCTCCCCAGGATAAATTTGTACCCATTAACCCTCATCTTTTCCATGAAACTCCTTGTAAAAAAAGGAGTCTCCATGTTCTTTGTATCCACCCTTTAAATACTGGAACATGGTGATAAGGTCTCCTCTAAGCCTTCTTTTCTCATGCTGAAAAACCCAGCTCTCTTAGCCTCTCCTCACACAGAGTGCTTCCCAGTCCTTTGATCATCTTTGTGGCCCTTCTCCCAGTCCTTTGATCATCTTTGTGGCCCTTCTCTTGTCCCTCTCCAGCCTGTCCACATCTTTTTTTTGTATAGCAGGGACCAAAACTAAACACAGTATTTCAGGTGTGTCCTGGCAAACCCTGAGTAGAGTGGGATAATGACTTCTTTATCTCTGCTGCTGATGCCCTTTTTGATGCAACCCAGCATCCTATTGGCCTTCTCTGCTGTAGCAGTGCACTGTTCTTTCAGATTGAGCTTCTTGTCCGCCAGGACCCCCACGTCCCCTTCAACAGAGCTGCTCCCCAGCCCAGTATATACCAGCCTGTGCTGCACTTCTGGATTATGTTTTCCAGGTGCAAGACCTTACATTTGTCCTTGTTGAACTTCCTAAGGTTCTTATTAACCCACTTTTCCAGCCCATCCAGATGTTCCTGCAGGGTTGGCTCTCCTTCTGAAGAGTCCACTTCCCCGATCAGTTTGGTACCATGGGCAAACTTTGTCAGAGTACACTTGATCCCACCTTTCAGATCACTTATGGAGATATTAAACAGTGCTGGGCCTAATATCAGTCCCAGGGAACCTCATTTGTGACAGGTTGCCAGTTTGAAAGGGAGCTAATCACCACCACCCTCTGGTTCCCCACCCACCACACAGATCACATCAGTTTCTCTAGGAGGAGGCTGTGGGAAACCATTTCAAAAGCCTTGGAAAAATCCAGGCAGACAATGTCCACTGCTCACCCCACAACAGCCGAACAGGTTACTTTGTCATTGAAGGTGATCAGGTTTGTCAAGTATGACTTGCCCTTGGTGAATCCATGCTGGCTTTTCCCAATCACGTTTCATCTGACTTGTGACAGCTCCCACAATAATTTGTTTCATAACTTTCCCAGGGACTGAAGTAACACTGATGGGCTTTTAACTTCCTGGATCCTCCCTTAAGACCTTCTTGTAGATGAGGGTGATGTTAGCTTTCTTCCAGTCTTCTGGGATGCCCCCTGGTCTCCATGACTTCTCAAAGATGATGGAGAACAGCCTTGCAATGATATCAGCCAGCTCTCTTACCTTTGGGTGATTATTGTCAGGGTCCATCAATTTGTAGGGATCAAGCTCCTGTAATAGCTGACATACCAACTCTTTCTTTACTGATGGTAGGTTTGTGTTTGCATCAACCTGGATTTTTGTTCCCAAGGCATGCACCCCAATAGTGCTGGTAAAGACAGATGTGAAGAAAGCGTTGAGAACCTCTTGCTTTTCAGTGTTGTTGGTGACTGATTCACCTCTCCTGTTTAACAATGGGCCATTATTTTCCTTCTAATTCTGGTTCTTGTTACATACCTGAAGAACACTTTCTTGTGTTTTTTGACATTTCTGGGTAATTTCAATTCGAGCTAAGATTTTGCTTTTCTAACTGCACCTCTGCACATGCTGGAAATGCTTTTGTAGTTCTCAGTGGTATTTGTCTGCTTTTCCATCTCTTGATATGCTTCTCTTTTGGTTTTGAGCACACTGAGAAGCTCTCAGATAAGCCAAGGGGGATATTGCGCTGCTTACTTCCCCTACCTTTAAAGGGTAATGAACTGGTTTTGAACTTCCATGTTTCTCAGGAGAAAAATGCCAACATAGAGAAAACTTTGCAATCAGTATGCTATGGCTGCCATTTGCATTAACCAACTCCCTTTTCTGTCAGCCGGGCTACAGTGCTCCTTTGTGCACCAGGAAGATCTTATTGCATCAGTTACATGGTAAAATGTGCTCATTCTCACAGTTTTTCCCTTTAAAGAAAAATATTGAGCCCAATCCCGGGCTTTAGGAATCAAACATCATCAGAATAGGCTTATCCAGATGGTATCTCTGGTTCTAGGGCAGTCCACTTTCCAGATTTATGCCCAGAAGAGTCCCTAGAAATTTTGACATCCACAGTGTCTTTCCACTGCAAAGGTGGGAGGAGGTTTCTACCCTAGCTCTGGTTTGCCAACAGCTCATCAAAAGAGATTTATGTCTTCTGCATTTGTGATAAACATGCACATTAACAGAGCTCTTCCACATTCCTTGCTGGAAGGAAAAAATGTCAACTTCTTTTTCTTCAAGAGAATACTTGAACCCCAAGCTGCTTCTGCTTGCAAAACAGAGAAACTAGTGCTTATTTTCAAGGTGCAAGAGACAGACACAGCTGAAACAAAATGTAAATAACCAAAATCTCTCACTCCTTCTTCTCATATTCTGAACAAGGAAGCAAACTCAGTCTTCCATAACCAAGTTATACAGTATTTGAGAGCAGTACCTTACCTCTCCCTGGTTGCATTCTCCACTCAGCTCAACCATCAGCTTTAACTTCACCTAGTCCAAGCTTCTTTGCACAGAAATTACACAGGAAACTCCTAGCTGCCTGATGTTTTCAGTCTTCCCATTGGATCTCTGCTGGTTCAGGGTAGGAAGGGATGTTATGGAGCAACGGAGTTACACCTTCACTAATCATTACTCTCACAGGCAAAGCTTCAGTCTAAGTTATTAAGGTTATTAAAATCACATATATGAGGTAATACTTTTATGAATTAGATGCAGATTAAAAGGCAGAACTGTTAGACTTTCCACATGACAAAAGGTTAATAGTGGAGAGCCACAAGGTACCGTACTAGCTGCTCCTATTGCGTGTAATATATTGAGCAGTTACTTATAAAAGGGGGAGTGAACAATGAGATGGCAGATATTGCAGATGACATGAAAGCATATCAGTAGCTGGAATTCAGATCCATACCCAGCTCTCCTAAGAAATCTCCCTGATCCATTGCATTTTTTTATCACAGCAGATTCTTTTAGTCCTTTTCACTGTATTCATGAATGTAACTTGCACAATACAACATCCTAGCAATCTTATGCTTTCCGTTCTGCTGAGTGAGGTTTATAGCTTTTCATTTTCATTTTCAGCCTTGGGCTGACTTACAAGACTGAATCCATGTCCCAGCCTGCAGACTGGAAGCACTTAATTAGTATGCAGGGCAGGTACTGAGGGAGGCTGTCTCTATGCGACAGCTCTCAATCCACTCCTCTGATTATTATGGCTCATAGAAAAGAGGATGCAAGGGAAATGAAAAAAAAAGTGAAAGAAAAAAAATCACTGCATTTTCAAATTTTAAAAAATGATATAAAGCATCTGGTGATATCAAGTAAGAGAATGTATCTGGCTCTGTATTAGTTGCCAGTCATTCCTCTGGTTAATTGAAAAGCAGGTGTCTGTTAAAGATGGTCACAAGGGAAGAAGCCAAACCTCAAATACAAATTACCTGTTGAGTTTATTATGGACTTTTAAGGGAAAGCCTATGACTTTAATATGAAAAGCATTGTAGCACCAAGTAAAAATCCACTCTGCTAATAATTTTCTTGTTTTCTTGTTGGGCAGATGGTTTCCTATCAAGATAGCAAAGCTAAGCCCATTGTAAATATCTGCATTTGCTCACAGGAGAAAGAACAAGGAAGTTAGGGAAAGGTATTATTATGATTTACCTGTTTTGTTTAGGCAGCATATGAAACTATGGGTAAAAAATACTACCTTTGGCTGTTGTCATTCATCCTGGTGATAGAAAAATATTTCATAAATAATCAGATCCTCTCCCCTTTTTCCAGTTACAAATATCCCAGGTGGCTGCTTATTCATGGCTAAAATACTGCCACTTCTGGGTAGGAGTATTGCAACTGTTTAACAATGGATTTTTATACTATACAATAGTTTCAGGACTGAAAACTACAAAAGGAATCATAACTAATTTCTTCTTCAAATGAGATTGTAGGGTGTAACCACCTTTTATATGGTAGTTACCTTACCTTGTGCTAGAGCTCTTGTCTTACCCTCTAAGCCAGTGGTTTGCTTAAGAAGGCTCAAATATGCCATCTTCTTCCTCCCCGGGAGCCTGCCCTAACAGTTAACAAACTGGTTGAGGTAGGGGCAGTGGTTTTCCTCCTGTTGGCTCTATGCCTTTGTGCTGAAAGGAGCACAAGATTTATGGTTCCAGAAAAATGCCAGACAAGAAGGGGCAGGACTCGCTAACCTGGTACTCTGAGTTGTCACCTTTAAGATGCAAGTCTAGGGTTCAAGAGCATTTCACAGTTCTCTCCCATTACACATCTTTGTGCAGCTCACCACTAATAATTTCTGAGATTCTGATTGGGTCATTTAATTTTCTGCTGGCACAGTACAAAAAGCTAAGGCAGCTAATCCTTGATGCTCAGGCAAATAAAAAGAGCTGTTTCAATATGTACATTTTTTGTTGGAAGACAATGGGTTATTTCAAAGAGTGCCTATTTTATCAGAAGAAGAACCCAGGATTTTGATCTTGGAAAATTTACTGTGATAATCTATGAACAGCTAATCTGTTCAATAGTGAGTAAGATGAAAACAACATTAAAGAAATTATGGAGTCCAACTTCAGATGACCAATTCAAGATCAATTGTAATGTCACTAAGAGAGAAACATTTCCAAGGTTCAGGAGGTGCTGGGTTTGGATGTTTATCAATCATGTATAAGCCAGAATTATCAGTTTAATTATTTGCACACAGATTTATGTAAAATCAATAATCACCACTGTAAATGAAAGCTATAATTCCATCAAGGAAGTGACACCAAGAATGGTGGAAATGAAGCCCAAGTCACTGCATGTTAGAGCTGAAATTTCCAGGGTTTAAGCTGCTGTGTATGCAGTGTATGTATAATCTAGCATCTACACTTTTTTCTGTTGGGAATTTACAGTTTATTTCAGAGTCCAGCTTGTGTTTGGGGATGAAGCTGATTGTTAACATAGCACAATAATTGTAATTTATTAATAATTTTGATGGGACTAAAACACTGTCACACACTTAGGGGAGAGACAGGTTCTTTTAGGGACCCTTGGCAGAGTGATGATGGCACTAAACTGTAGTTACAATTAAAACTTTTCTCAACATGATATTATGACTAGTATGGCCCAGAATTTGTTATTAGAATTGCACAGGATTTCTACAAGCAGAATCAATGTAGTACAATTTATAAATAGCTTAATACAGAATTTATAATACAATTTATTTCAAATCACCTAGACCCTAATTTAACTTATGGTTTCTAATCACCTAGATTAGAAATCACCTTCTAATCACCTCTGCAGATCAGACCAGATCTTAATACACATTTTGCTGTATCAATATAACCAGTATAATCTAGACTCAAAAATCGTATAAAGAATCCAAGTAATTTAATCCTCAGAGGCAGAAAATGACTGTGGAGACATCTTTGGCCATGGGAAGGTCACGGGTCTCAGTTCTTGTCCAAGTTCCCCACGTAGGACTTGCAACTGCTTGATTTTGTAGACAGTGCTCTGTGTGCTGTTAGGCTTCCCTATCCTGTGACAACATCTGGAACCTGGGACCTTCCAGGCCAGTAAGGAAGGAAGCAATCAGCCTGGCACCCAGGAATCTTGGTACTGGCAAAGCGGGGAAGAAGAAATCTGTTTGCTGTGTACTTGGTTCACAGGACCTTCAGGGCCTGGTAATGAGGGAAAAGGGAACTCATACACAACTCACTCTGTCACAGAGAACGGCTTAGCCTCATAAAATGGTGCTAGGTATGCTAACCATATTATCAGAAGTCTTGAGCAGGGTGCACCAGTCATACACTCCTAGAAACATGAAGTCATTTTCTATCTCTTTGAGATAAATACAGGCAAAGAAATGCCCTAAATTCACGCATCATTAAGTACTTTTGATGATGAGAAGATTTGCATCACTCATGAAACTAGGTTTTATTTTTCAAAATATTTGCATGGTACATGAATGGCTGATAAAAAATTGATCTAATTGTCCTTATTTTTAGGCTGCATAGTCCTCTTCAGCGCAACAATTAAGTAAGCATCCTCTGCCAAGTACAAGGTAAATAATGCAGCTGATTTCCTGGGACCTGATTGTACCCACAATTTTGACCACGTTGCTCATCTTGTGCTCTATGTGAACAGAGGAAAAGAATTAATTAAGATTTCATGGCAATGTGAGTTTTAGTATTTTAAATTTTGAAGTGTTTGACTTTGCAGCCATAATATTCTTTTAATATAATCTCTTTATGTGTAATTTCCTGTGTTAATTCCATCATGTGGAACCACAGTAAGTTTCATATGGATCATTAGTAGAGCTGGAACTTAGCTATGCTTGTGCAGACCTTTACCATTTGAGCTAACTGACCTTAACAACAGGCAGCTATCCTTTATTACAACCAGCCTCTAAAGGCAAAATGAGACAACCACTTTGCAAAGGGATTTCATGGCTATTTGCCATGAAAATCTGAGGAACGATGTAACTCAGGAAGCCATGTCCTGGTGCTGTAAGTGCCTAATGGCTACAGAACCTCTGCTCTAATTCTCTTAAGTCTGTCTCCTGTATTTGGAAAGGAACACCCCATCAGCCCAGCTCAGCCTTTAGTAGGATGTGCTCAGTATGGATGAAATGATTAACAAATTTATATACTAATTGCTAACATGTACTGACTATACACAGCTAGCCATTGTAAACTTTATTATGTCAGGCTATTTTTCACCTTACCAGCACAAATTACCTAGGGAATGTAAAAAAAATTTCTCTCTACCAGGACTATTCTAGCATTTGGTGTACAGTTCTGAAGCATCAGGGTACTGAACCTTCTGCAAACAAGTGTAAGAATTTTTTAGCATTGACAAAACAGTATCATTGTCCGTAAGTTATTCATCAGAAAATACAGAGACATCTATGCTGACACTGTAAAATGTATCGGCCTGAGGCACAAGGGCACAGAAAATTTAAATTCAAATGGCTAGTTTGGCAGTTACAAGCAACTAAACCAAGGCCTCATAACATCAAGTGTTAGGTAACTAACACTGTTTAACCAGATCTTGAGAAATGCAAAACTTTCCCAGTAAGATCTGGGACTGTAATAGGGAGGATATATGTACATAGATACACAGACTCAGAAAGCACAACTGATTAAAAGCAACCCTGACACAGATCAGCTTTGTTTCACTGCCAGTATTTAGGGAAATAAATAAACAAACTAAGCAGACTAATTGTTGCAAAATTATATTTTAAAGGGCTTTTGGATTCAGTATAATAGATTTTGTTAGCAAGGGCATTCAAAACAGAAAAATTTATCCTGATCATCTCCTTCCAGCATTTTTAGTCACTATAAACTCTGACATTTCTGAAGACCTTTGTATGAAACATAGTCTCATAACAAAACAAGTTACTTATTTTGGTAGTTGGCTGGAAACAAACCCACATATGGCAAATGTAAAATGGAATCATTATATCTTGCTATTTCTATTTCTATCAGTTTCTGTCTTCTGTAGTTCACTAGCATTTATGTAGTGCTGTTGATCATTAAGTGCTTTATTGTCAATTTATTCAAAGACACTAAAATAACTGAATTTTAAAAATAGATATAGTGGCAGCTCCTTTTTTTATGTAAAAAAACTAATTGGAATCTCCGTTGCAGTATATAGTATTGTTACCCATATTAGGTGAGATTTTCAAAAGTTCTAAGTTTTGAACAAACTACTAACTTGTGTTCTGTCTTAGATCAGAAGTTCTAATTTAATACGGTTACCATATATCCCCACTAATTAGAAGTATAATTAATTTTCTAGCTGTATCAACACTGGACTGCTACATCAGAAATGGATGATCTGCCAGTTAATGGGATAATTGTTTGAAGAGGAAAATCTGGACATTTATTGATACTTTGAGAAGTACTAGGCTTAATCTGGGACATTATAGTTTCTAATGACCCAGGCAAGAGCATAGTTTACCAGACTATGCTGAAATAAAGATGCCCTGATCTATTTTACGTGTATCTGTATACCATGAACCCCTGTTTCATGCTGATCTCCTCATCCCTCACCCATCTTTACAAAATACAAGCTTAATTTATGCCAAGGTTTTGTACTAAAGGGGAAACAAATAGGTCTTGGGGCGGGAAAAACTTGCTTTGATTATTGGCAAACAGTAATGATTCAACCTGCGCTAGACATTGTCAAGTCTCAGGTCTCCAGACATATTCGGACAAGCATTCTGGCTTTGCAAAGGCAGATGCTTCCCTGCAAAACTTGGTGTCTTGCTGGTGGACAGTGAGAAGCAGGAACTGATGGGAGGAGAGATAGAAAAATGTAAAGGTATTTCTGTCCCTTTTTGTCATGTTAATAGGTCTCTACATGACTCCCAAACCTTCTGCTGTATTCTTATTAGTGCCCAAATCCTCAATTACTTTTTTTGCTAAGGATAAATAGTTTATTGCTCTCCTTGGGCTTTTTTGCAAAGTAATGAGCTAGTTGTAAAATGAATACTGCACTACAATAATGTGGCCTCATGTTTTTCAGAATTTTTAGGTGCTGGCACTTTCTTTATGTTATGTTCCCTGCACTTTCCCAAGCTTTGTGTTTGTGCCAATATAGGCATCTTGTGTAGAGGGAGAAACTCCCCACAGTGCCCAGAGGGACACTGCATTGACAGGAGAAAAGCTTTTCTAGCATAGTAGGAGGGAGCTCCCACCAAATGCACATAACACAGTGACTGGAAAATCACATTAATTAGCCTTTGGCTTCCTTTTAGGGGCTGAAGCCCATGTACATTCCTGGGGAATAAGACATCATTCATGAGAGGCTGAAGGGCTGGGTCCTGAGGGAAATCAAGGAGTAAAAAGAGTGGCTACAAAAAATGGGGAAAAGAAATGACCACTGGTAGTGGCCATTTACCCTCATATTTGCACTTTCTGAGCATGCTGTGAGTTCTGTTGCAAAATAAACTCTGACTTGTCTCCCCATCAAGAAGCTAGACTCACTGCCTACCCAGGTGCTTTTAAGATGTTGCTAGGTAGGACTGTATTTGCAGCATCCATTCTGAATGGAAAGGCTCTCATGGGCCCCAGTATAGAAGTTTTAGAGGACATGGTAACCTTGATGAGTTGATCGAAAGCTCATTTATTCTCTGCCCTTCAGGAGTTTAGTGCTTGATGAAATACTCATGTTTGCCTCCCTGTCTAGTAGGACAGCATGACCAGGAGAGCACAAGATAGATAGCACTGATCAAACTGTAATCAATACCCTAATGCAGAAAATACAGGAATCTCATGTTCAGTGCTTACATTGTGTCATGATGTCCTTGAATTCTTCCTTGTACTCAGCAAAGTTCTATAGGTCAGGAAGTGAAATCTCTTCTGAATAACTTTGTTGAACACCCTCTGAGCCAGGTACAATTAGCTAATCCCTTGGCCCCTTTCCCTCTGAGCTTGCTTTCTGGGAAACTGTCTTATGATCTTGTGTTGGTTTTGCACGGCCTGGTTTTTGGTAGCAGTGGATGGGCCACAGAGGTGGCTTCTGTGAGACCATTGGCAGAGCCAGTCCCTGATGGCTCTAAAGATGGACCTGCTGCTGGCTAAGGCTGGGCCAATTAGAGATGATGGTAATGCCTCTGTGATTACATATTTAAGAAGAAATCAAACAAAAGTAGTGGCGCAGTTTTAATTCCAGCCAGACGACAGGAGGAGGTGAGGACACGTGAGGGAAAACAACACGGCGACACCAAGGTCAGTGGAGAAGGAGGGGGAAGAGCTGCTCCAGGCGCTGGAGCTGAGGTTCCTCTGCGGGCCGTGGTGAAGGCCATGGTGAAGCAGCTGTGCCCCTGCAGCCCATGAGTCCATGGGGGAAACAGAGATCCACCTGCAGCCTGTAGGGGAGGTGCCCGTGCTGGAGCGGGTGGATGCCTGGAGGAGGCTGTGATCCAGTGGGAGACCCGGTGGAGAGAGAGGGCCCTTGCTTCCAGGCTGGAGCAGCACCCTGTGGAAAGAGAGACTCATGATGCAGCAGTTTTGGAGGACTGTGTGCCCATGGGGGAAATTCATGTTGCAGCAGTTTGGGGCTGACTGCTGCTTGCGAGATTGGGCCCACGTCAGAGAGCTTAGTGGAGAACTGTCTCCTGTGGGAGGGACCCCATGGCGTAGCAGGGGAACGACTCCTCTCCTTGAGCAGTAGAAGCAAACCTTGGGTGACGAAGTGACCAAGACCCCCACCCCCCCTCTCCCTGCACTGCCGGTGGGAAGGAGGGAGGGGTTGTAGGGAGAAAAGGTGTTTTTAAGGGCTTGTTTTACCTCTCATTATCCTCCTCCGATTTTGTTAGTAATAAACTCACTTTGTATCTCTAAGTTGAGCCTGTTTTGCCCTTGGAGTGTTTTGTCCCGGTCCTTATCTCAACTCATGAACTCTTCGTTAAATTTTCTATCCTCTGTCCAACTGTAGCAGGGGAGGGTGAGTGAGCAGCTTTCATGGGTGCCTGGCATTTGGCTAGTGTCAAACCACGACAGATCTCAGGGCATCACTGGTCCACACCATTTGGATATAGTGGACCTGAGCACATCTGAGATGGCCAGCTGACAATTAATTTTTCTGTCACTGCAAAGCTGGTTGCAGGAGTCAGGAATGTCCAGGCTTTGGGAGCAGATGTCAGTGCTTATGGACATGAGGATAAAGCCCATCATCATGGTGGGCAGGCTCCAATTGTTTGCACGAAGTGACTCCTTATCTAAAGTGGTAGAGTCACTGTCCATCCTCTCTCTGTAGAATATGAAGCAGTCCTCCCCTTGCGTGCTCATGTTCTCCCATCCTCTGTTTGCTGGAGAGGTGTGTATTTGATAGGCTCTGCTATCGGAGTAAGCTAGATGATATGTAGCAGAGGTGTTCTCTTCTAACCAGAACAGTCTCCCTCTGTCTAGTCCCTCTAGAGTCCTGCAGCCCCAAACTCTAGTCATTGAGAACCCTTGTGTCCCATCCTGCTGTGTCTAAGTTAGTTCCTCAAAGTCTGATCCCATCCAAACCGATAGCACCAGAAGTAGAACTTGCAGCAAGAGGCACCACGTGTATGTATCAAAGTTGCAAAGCAGAAGATGATGGACAGTGCTGGCTGAAGTCCTGTTTGTATATACACAGGGTGTGTGAGGCCAGTGAGTCAGTGGAACACATGCTGCAAGGACTAGTGCTACCGGGAGGCAGAGCCAGAGCATAGCTCTCGTGCTGTTGTTCTTATCTGCTTATTCACTGTATGCTCAGAGAGTGTGGGCACATCTTGCCTTCTCAAAAGGTCCTCAGATTGGAATAGTGTGTGCAGCCCGTGTCACATGACCGGGTATATAAAATGACATGCCTAACAAAGATGCAATTAGAATATGTGTTTTCCAGTGTAGCCATTGTTACGATAAAGACCCATAATTACAAGTGGTGAGAATATATTACTGCATATGTGTGTCTTTGTGTGTTTGCTTGTGAGAGACAAACTGAGTGGTATTCAACACTTAAATTACCCAAAATCTTTAATGCCATAATAAGATATAGCAGTAGGAATTTGTGGGAATTGGGAAAAAAGAATATGTGCTAAGGTTTTGGGATGTAATCTTGGCTGACACAGAATAGGTGACGTTCATTTTTCTCCCCTGTCGTGGGCTAGAGATTTTCTGCTGGTAAAGGGAAGTCTTTTAAAGAAGGTCCTCCTTTATCACAGCCAAAACTGATCATCCTTAATGCATAACATTGAAAACCACATATGTTTGTATGGCAAAAAAATACAAAAGCAAAAATTACAGCAAACCCTGAAGTAAAATCACATATTTCACAAGTCTTAAATACGCTACATTTAAATAAGAAAAAGAAGGAATTGGTGTAGAATGTTGATGAAACTATTAGAAAAATATCACTAGTTCTTAATTGTTTAAGATATGCACACAGGTTCCCAATCCATAATTGTATGAATCTTTTTATCTTTAAATACATCTTACTTAGGCCCATATTCAGCAAAACATTTAAATACAGATATGAAGTTATTTATATTCTAACTGCCTGTGATTCGATTGGGTCATAGAGGAGCAAAATGCTCACCAAAGACACTATTTATGGAAAGGACTTTGGAAACCATAACTTCCTGCATTGCATAAACTTCCTGAGTCAAAAAGCTAGAAACTGAGATAGGTTTGGCTCATGTTCCTTCAGTATACCAGGTCTGCTAATGCACAGCAATTGGCACAGAAAAGCTGACTGAAATGAAGGCACAGGAAGGGGCCATCATAACTGCATCTCGTGTAAGTGCAGGAGCTGGAGAGATGATGGGGTAGCCCTGGAAATAGGACCTGCACTGCTAAGACTCCTGGCTGGTTGCAGCACAGAGACAGCCTGGGACTGACTGGCTGTCATTATCTGAGCAGCAAGTGTTGCTTTCACCGGAAGAAGAGCCTTCCATTTTCTGGAAAGTTCCCTTCCTACTGTTCTATAAGCTCTGTGGAGTTTTGCCAGCAGGAGCTGCGCTGTGCAGACTGAGAAATTCCTCCTCTTTTTCTTTTGTTTAAATATAGTAGGAATTAAAGTAGATTCAAAGTGGACCGACCTGCAAAACTGTCAAATCCATGTGAAACTGACAACCTGGCAGGCAACTGGCCGTAGCTGTAGTTATGGTAGGTCCCATGGTATGCTGATGGAAGTCAGGTTATTAATTCTTACTGTCTTGGACAAAATCCAACGTGCTTTATTTTCTGCTTCCTTCAAGCTCTTTCCTGCACTTCCAATAACAAGTTGACATAGCTTTCTTCATCTCCTAGCCTAAGTTTGTGCACTGTTGCTTGCATGATGCCCCAGGAGATGATAAACGATGTGATTCAAATGTACATACCTGTGGGTAAGACCCCTCTGAGGTCCTGCACAGTGCTTAAATACAGCTGCTGTACTTTTGCTCAAGAAAAGCAGGAGCTGAAGAAGGTTAAAGCTGCATGGTATTAGCGAGTCTTCATAGAGTGGACAGAAAAGGATACTGTGCAAGCAGAATTTTCTTCTGACTCAGCCTACAGAGTTGATCTAGCTCACAAAAAACCATGCATTACAACATTTTAAGAAGTACAGCAAATCCCATTTCTGCATTCTTGGGTGCTTCTGCTAAGTCCAAAGGGCAAAGTTGCTTCAGCATAGTCCATTGTTTGCTTTGGAATCTCAAAGATTAAAGATGTCTATAAGTGTTGGTAATTCTCATGGTTATTGTTAAATATTTCCTTTTATTATCTGTATCATAGCAGCTACAGTTTACAAAAGAAAAAAAAAAGGTGAGTTCTCAAGTGCACCCTCACTGTTTCCTGTCTCTGAGCACAGGAATGTTCTGTGCGTGAGGAGACTCCGACTCACATGTCCCAGGAGAGCAGCCTGACCACCAGATTGCAAGCTGTTTTGGAGGCAGGCACTCTCCACCCTTCCTATTGAAACTGTGCCATGCTGCAGAAAATAATTTAAGTTCATTGGTCCAGAGAAAGGGAAGGGGGGTCACAGGGAGTAGAGAAAGCATAAGAGAAAGCATGACTGTACTGGTTAAGGCACCCGTCTGACAGACAAAGCCTTAGATTCCCTTTCCGGCCTGCTTTTTAAATATTTCATATAAATAGTCACTGGATGCAATGCAGAAACAGATGTTTTGGATACTGTACTCAGAGGTGCCTAATTTTTCCCATGCTCTAAATAGGAAACCTAGACACAGAACAAGAGGTTCTGAACTTCCCTCTAGGAACCCAGTACCTTTCACTTTGGCACTGTGGGGTTGAAGTTCTGGGTAACTAATTCCTGTATTGGACCTGACCCTCAGGCTATCACCTCAAAAGTCTGTTTCAGAGATTCAGAGTCTTCATCGTATTTCCCTTCCCAGTATATTTGTCACTGATGGTTTTTTTGTATTCCTTCTTACAAGTGCTCCATTATTCTTTTGGCTCTTCTGGATAGCTTTAAAATTAAAAGCTTCAAAAATCAGGTCAAATTTTATCTTGACTAGGGTACATTTTTGTTTTGACCTGTTAGAGAATGCAACCATTTTCCCATTACAGAAGCTTGACTATGCCTATTTTCAGATAACAAGCTAGATTGGAGTTGTTTTTCTAATAAAAAATGTTTGTGATACAGTTTGGTGTTTTATGCGTTTCCCCGAAAGACTGGCTGGATTGGAATAAACACACACCCTCCAGATGAAGTTTTGGATTATATTTGGAGAAAAACTGACTTTGAAAAATGTTTGAGGAAAATCACAGGAATCTTTCCCCCCTCCACCCATCCCCCCTCACTTTCCCCTAGAACATTTGCAATATGATTGCCTTTTTGGGAGTTCAGTTTCTGACCTAAACTTCTACAGCTTTGCAGTGATTTCCTTGAACCTGACTGGTCTGGCATTCTGAAAGGGAGCACTAGGAAGGATATATGTGCAGTTCTTCATGACCAGAGGTGTCTTACTGGTGTGAAGGACGTTTGGAAGTGGGCTATGGTGGTGACATATGAGTTGCAGGACAGCAGTGAGGGCCAGAAGTGGCAGACTGATTTTCAAATACAGTGTCTTATTTAAGAAATGAGGTTTTATTTCTGACAAATTGAGGAATGGGTGAGATTTTTTTAAAAAAAAGTATAATTTGGATTGTGAGTCAGTATTGTTGAATTGTATGCTTAGAGGTCAGCCACTCTCAGATCTCTAAATATCTTAACAGTCCTGTTTTTAACAGAGGAAAACCAGCGTGGGCTACTGTTGTGAATTACCCAATTTGTTGATTACATCTGCTTTCTGGTGGACAGCTGTGTGTGTCTGGCACATTTGTAGGCAAGAAGGCTTCTAGGTGAGGTTGGTAAATGGGAACAGACAACAAGAACAAGTGGTTCAACTTACAGGGATGTTTAATAGGAATTTCAGTATAACGCCAAAGCTTTTGGACATTGTTTTCCCGGGAAGCTTTGGGAAAAAGCATTCAGTGCCCTTCAGAATCACCATGCCTTGATAAAGTGGCCTGAATGTGTGCTGCCAGCCTTGAGCAGGGTTATTCTTTGCTGGCCCAGTGCTGTAAGGTGCCTCATCACACTCTTTGTTTGAATGTTTCTAGTGGTGGCGACAGATGTTTCATCGAGTTGTAGAAAGTGAGCTTGGGCTGGTGCTTCAGGGAGCATTTTTGAGATGGTGAGATGAGCTACTAGAACAGGAAAAATTGGCTATAGAAGAGTTTTCTGTCGTGCCAGAGCAGTCTCTCTTTTGGCCAGGCCACAGCATCTCATCTGATCACTGGGCTTGCCAAGATACAGAGGAAAGAATTTGACTTCAGTGGTTCACAAATTACACAGGTGCCAGTATGTCCTTTCCAGTCCCTGTTCTGGAAGCAACTCCTCCATCTCCAGTTACACATGAGCACTCTAACATGCTTTATTACCTTCTCAAGCTGCAGCATATTTCCCAGGTTCATTTGTATAATTTTCCTGGATTGAACCCGGTTCCAAACATAATAGTATGCTGGCTTTAGCCCCATTCAGCATTCAGCTTGAGAAGAAATTATAGGCATGGGCAGTGGAAGAGGACAGGATGGGGCCTTGTTTTGGTTACAAGATCTAGGCAAACAACTGAGTCGTTTTTTTAACATTTGTACAATAAAAAGCATGACTAGGGAAGGGTAGCTCACAACAGATGTGATTCAAAGGTCTGAAATGCTGTCAGAGGGAATGAAGGAAGGAAAAAAGAGAGATATGTTTCCAGGTGCATTTCAAAGCTTCCATTGTCACACATGGATGGTGAAACTCTAATTGGAGATTTAAAGATACCTGGGGTCAGGAATAAATGGCACTCAGAATATTTTTGTTTTCCACTCTATACAGGAATGCAAGAGAAGCATTATTTACATCTGTACCAGGTAGACAGAGTTTTATGTTGTTTCATCCCAAAATATAAAAACAAATCATGATCTGAAGAAACACAGCCACTCTGGAGGAGGAGACAGTAGCTGTTTCACTGCACAAGGGATTAACACTATAAAACAGGACAGACACAAAACCTCCCCTTATCCTGCATAAACACAAACAGTTTAAGAACAGAATATAGTTAACTAGCTTTGAATTTTAGAAAGATACTAAATTCAGTACTTCTAGATTTGTGGGAAATGTCCTGGGAACATTAAAAAGGTCACATGTCCAATTGGTTAATTTTATTTCTCATTTTAAGGGTTCCTTATCCAACAGCATGGGCACAACTTTAAGATGAAGTGATGAATTTTAACAAGCCTTTCTGGATTCCTAGTTTGCCTTGGTCTTTTATCAAAGGGCTGAGCAGAGTTTATGCTACTTAGCTGTGAACTGTAATAGTAGCAAATGAAGAAGATAGTGAGGGTTTATATAGCTTTGTATTTAATATGGGGAGTTTCTAGAAGGAGTCTGTAAGTAGGGACTGTTGCCCAGGCTCCAAGCTTTGGCCAAGCAGTTCTTGGCAGGCTTCAGAGAGGGTGGTGAAAATGCAGCTTTAAGCCATCCTTGCATCATCCTAGGGCTGTCTCCCTGCCAGCATAGTCCCTAGTGTAAACTCTAACACCAGCAGAGCTACTGAATTTTGCAGGGGCTACCATTATACCCAAGAAACTACTCTGGTAACTAGGAATCCATGAGAAATAGGCTTGGCCCAGCCATTTCTAAACTGTATGCCTTTCACAAGGACTCAGGAAAGGAAGAACCATTGCAATCTCTGCAATGGCTGCAAACCAGCTGAGGCTTTGTCATATCTGCACTGGCTGATGCATAAGTAGCTGGCTGAGCTGCCTCACAGACTCCATTGCATTGATAATGTCGCAAAAAACCAGCTTTCAGTGTCTGGAGGATCTGGCCCATATGTCTGTGTGTGCATATGCAGATGCATTTGATGTCAGTGAATGTCCCCTGCTCCCTGCAAAGGTCACTTTGTCTGATATTTTTCATTTGCTTCAGAATAAAGCAGCCTCGAGAATGTAATGAAGGAAATGAGGTCTGAAATTTGTTTCCTAACATCCATGAATTGCAGCACCGAGCTAGGGGGAAAGCATTCAAATCCCTCTCTGCCCTCTTGGATAGAATTCTGTTTGTAGCTCTGTAATAATCAGCAGACATCAGTGTCTGCTACAACTGAGTATTTTTGGTATCTAATTGGCACTTAGATACTAATGTGATAGGAGCTTTAGAAATAGCTAAAGCAGATAAATATTGCTTCTTTCCCTGTGTGTATGTCTGTTATCGTCTGTGTGAAGCTGTGTATTAATGTGAAAAATTCCCTATTGATTTTAATGGAATGCATCTCTCTGCAGAGAATTTGCTTCATTCAAAGCTGCAGTAATGTATAGAAGGGATAAATTTTTTGTGTGTGCTGTGAACATCTAGAACAAATTCCCAAAGTATTATTTGTGCAGAAACTGTGAATGCTCCCAGCTTGCAAATGAAGTCAAACCCCTGTTAATGTTTACAGTAAAACAGCTGTTCTCAGCATTTCTCCCTGAGCTTCAGCTACTTTAGCTCTACCATACTCAGCCTTACATCATAGCAGCTGCAATAATAAGAGGCTGAAAGAGGTCAGAAGCAGCCAGTCCTGCTAAACCACACCTTTGTTTAAAAGAGATTTTGGATTGTAAAATATCTGAATTGCTAAATTTTTCAGCCTGACTGGACTCCATGCATGGGCTGGGTCTTCAAAGACCTAGCTCACCAAAAGCTCATAGGCACTGAGAGTAAAGCAGAACACAGGCTCTTTATACATTTTCCTGGGAAACTTTCTGTAGATCCAGACTGGGAAATGTTCCAAGGCTTCACAGAACTAAAGATAACAGTAATAAAAAATTGGACTGGAGCACACTGACTTTTAAATGAAATAGCTGAGCCTAGTACAGTTGCGTGGCAAAGCCTTGATAATTTGTGCAGCAAGACTTTATTAATTTACACAAATAAAAGTAAGATCACTACAGATTACTGAATTTTAACAATTAGCAGGTATGTAAACAAGCAACATTTTAGGAAAAGAAAAAAAGCATCAGCATGTAGGTTGCTTTCAAGACTATAGTTTCTTTGTAAATATTTATGATTGCTTGAATAATAAATGCTACTGGATATGTTTCATAAAAATAATTAGGTGTTAGCAGAATGTAAAATAGACTATTGCCCTGCTCAGTCTTCTTTTCAGAAAAGAGAAGGCATAATTTTTGTGCTAAGTATGAAGTGTAACGTCGATTGAGTTTCTGCAGTGTCTACACTGTAGAAATACATAAATAGATAGGAATTTAAAGTAAATTTTAGAACGTTTTAACATTAGATGTCCTACAGGTGATTTACTGAAACCTTTTCTGCTGAGTAGCAGAGATATGCGGTTTTTAGCACCTTAGAGAAAATGTGTTTGTTGCTGTTTTATTGCACTACATAGGAGTTGGATAATATACGTCATTTTTATTTTACTGACAATGACAATTTGAAAATCAAAGTAAGAAAAAGGTAAGATTTGTACACTTGAAAAAAATTCCAAAGAAATGTATAGGTACAAGGGCTTATTTTAGCAGCATTTTCACAGTTAAAATCGAGTGTGAACATTGCACTCACATGACAAATACTACCTGTGACACCAAGAGCAACCTTTACTAGTCTTGTGATTCACAGGGTGATGTCACAGACTGTCAGATGATGTCACTGATGTCCTAGATTATGGCAATAGATTGGGACAGAGGGACTGTCACAGCTGGACAGCTTACTGAGTTTAGCAGATTCCACAGCATGTTGCCATCAAAAGGACTTAGTAAGAAATCCCAAATGTGCTTTACAGTACAAGAAAGAGAAGAAGAAGTAAGCAAAAGAGGCCACACAGAAGAATTTGTAGATTTCATTGATACAGGTACTTTTAGTTGATACAGATACTTTTAATTCAGAGGGAATTGCAGATTCCATTGATACATTGCAAAGACAGTGCAATGGAAATTACTGGGTAAAATTGTAATAAATTGGACCATAGCTTCAGTTATGACTCAAAATGATGGTGCATTACCTGTCTTGAAATAATTCTTTGAGATTCTGATGATTTCAGGGTGTAGTTCTACGAGGTATTGACCAGCACAATAAAATACATACCCTTTCTTGAAGAGTATAGAGGCTAAATGTACAAGGACTATGAACAGTAGTAACATGAGATGTCATATTCAAGCAAATTATTTAAAGTAACCATAGGTACAAATGGTAGCTCCATGCTTTTATCACAAAATCATGTACTGTCTGGGGAAGAACCGAAGAACACCTGCCCCCAAAAAAGCAATTTTGTGTGCCTTCATATTTATATTTTTATGTATACATCTATAATATGTACATATATATTTTGTATACATAATTTAACACCGAGTGCTTTTAAACTATGCACATATCAATAACATAAACCTTTTGTAACTACACACCTGAGCTAAATATTACTTAGCAGTGTGCATTTTTCTTTGAGTTTCACTGGTGCATTCAAAGCATGATCAGTTTGTTTCTTTTGGCATAAATTGTCACCTGAACCCCTGAATAAAAACATTGCTTCTACTCTGTCATACAGAGAGAATATATTCTGACTCTCTTGCTCTAGATACTAATATATCTGTCACATTTGAAAAGGCAACAGTTAAATACAAGTTTCTGCTGTCAGAAATGCAGCAGTTAAACACTAAATGATATCTATAGGATTAAGATCCAAGTACTTTACAAGAAATCTATACGCAGTTCTTTCCACATTTCTTCTGTATCCCCTATCATAGACTATGGAAGATAATTTAAGAAGAGCTCTAGTATGTGTGCTTATCTCATTATCTCCATTTTCAGGTAAGTGGAGCAAACAATATCACCCTAGCAGATTTGTAGCAAAATAGTACACATTCCTCTATGCTAAAGGAATGAAAAAAGCAGGATTGAGCCCAGAATGGGGGCAGAGGGAGAGAGACAGGAGGGTTTTTTAAAAGAGTTTTCTGAATAATCAGGAAATCCAGTGAGACAAACAGAACGTGTAGAGAGCAAGCCAGAATTATCAAATTACCATGACAACCATAGGCAAGAACCCAGAGAGAATCAGGTAAAGATATTACAGTAGAATTACAGTTAACTTCACACTTATTTATTAAAAAAAAATCCCAAGCAATCAGGAAGAAATATTTCCTTTGGCCTAGCTCACTGTTGTGCAAAGGCTTGTGAAATTTGTGTTTGTAATTTTGAAATTGCTTCATAAATGCATACAGGTAGCTTTTATCATGATTTGAATATGCTGATTGTTTTAACCAGCAGGATTTGATGTCAGATACAAAACTCAGAATCACATATGATTTAATTTGTTTGAAAACATAAGCTAAAAGAGAATTCAGAAAAGGTAAAGGGGGTGTGTGGGTATGTGTGTATACACACACTTAAAGTGTGTATTTCTCTGTTACTCCTAAAAAATTCTCTCTTGTATGTTTTTCAAATAACTATTTTCTTCATTCAAACCTTTGATTAACACATCCACAATCAAAAAGCTTTAAAACTGAATACAGTAAAAAAATAAGTAAAACCAAAGTGAAGTGAAACTCCAATAAGTAAGAGTGGTGGTGTTTATTTTAAAAAGCTACAGGTTAACCAGCAGGTGGTTAACCAGATTATCTGTTGAATATGGCTTGAAATTCTGTTTATTCATTTTTAATGTTTCATTTCATATAATACTGTTCACATATATTGGAAAGATACAAGTATACAGTTCTGAAAGGCAGAGACCCATGTTTAGAGAAGGAAGGGAGGATTTGTTCACACGGGGGGTGGTTGATTTTTTTCCCCAGTTTTGAACAAAGCTCTCCGACTGCTAACACTTGAGTATATAAGCAAAATTCTCCCAGTGCTTTGTCTTTCCTGTTTTATGCCAGTCTCTGAATGCATACTGCGTTTTACATGTGCCTGTAAACATAGATACGTGCCCATACTGATCTTTTTAAATGCTGCCCTGAAGTTTGCTGCGTGGTCAGGGAGAGCAGTGATGCACTCCATTGTTCCCTGCTATGATGTCATGCTCAGACTTCGCCTTGGTTAAACAGAATTCAGCTTACTGGACTGCAGCAAAATGTCTTTAGGGAAGACAAATCTACTGCTGTGGCAGAGATGGAAAGAAATAACGTGGAAAAAAAAGACAACATAGGGAAAAGAGTATAAATTTTGACTAAAATATTTGCTGCCTTTATTTTTCTCTACGCCTTTACAGAAGTAGATATGCACACTCATCTATGCACACTCATCTATACACACACTCAAACTGTGCATAGCTCAAGGGTGTGTTTATTTTAATCTTGGGAACTAGGACAAGCCGAGATTCACTCTCATCAGTGATGACTTGCATCATCACTAAGGTTGCTCTTAAACATGCAGTCTTATATCACAGTGTTCATTCTTTTCACTCACATTAACCACACATGGAGTCCACATAATGGGTCTAAACCTGCTAGCTGTCCACTGATGTTAATGAGAGCTAAAGACATCGGGCATGCTACAACATACAGTGGTGAATTAATTCATTTCCACAGCATCTGAAAACTGTATGTGGGGACAGTGAGGAGAGGAAAGAGGATGGCCTTTTAATTATGTTCGGAGATCCTGAGCTAGAAGAGAAATCTGAAGGGACTGAGTGGGGAGAAGGAGGTCTTTCCTTCTCCCTCCCTCCCTTCCTCCCGGCCTTCAAAAAAAAAAAAAAAAAAAACCCAACCCTGAGGCCATTCCTTCCCGAATAGGGACAGTTGGCAGGTATGTGTTAATCTTGTTCCCAGCACTTCGGAGGAGCCACGCACAGAGGCTCACCCTGTCTTTTCAAATCAGTGCTTCCTGTCCTTCAAGAGTTAACCTTCTCTAGAACATTTATTTCACCATCTCAGAGAGAGAAAAAAAAAACCACTCTCTCTCTCACACACACACACAAAAAAAACCCAACAAAAAAAAACCCTAAACCCAAAAAACCCCTAAACCCAAACCTGCAGAGCTGAGAGGCTGCAGATCACAAGGCCATTCTGATAGCCTCCTGTCCCCATGGCAACAGCAACGGCATTTATCAGTTCCTTATGAGAGCAGGCACAGCAAATCTGCATTGCACATGGCAGCCTTCCAGCCTTTCAAATGAAAGAGCACTTTGAACTGCTGCCAAGTGTGGAAGGAGCAGAGCTGTCAGGACTGCTTAATGCTGGCAGTTTGTACTTGGGAGCCTTTCAGTTCCCAGAATCCTTCAGCCATGGCAGCCTGCCAGGTACTTAGCGGAAGCTAAAAACTAACCCCCAGACCATTCACTGCAGTGCACTCAAAATTTTCCACATGTACCATGTCACAAGTGCAGACTGTACAATGAAAGCAAACGCCTTCTGCTTGGGATTCTAATTTTATTAATAATCTAGGAAAAAGCAATCAGGGATTAGCTGGCTGACAGCACTACGGTATAGCCACTGTTTATAACTCGGGGTGTGTATGTCAAATATGTATTTCGTCCCTTAGAAATAGAATTAGCTCAGACAACAGGGGCTGCACAGCCCTAAATCTACATGCAGTACCTGAATGTGGGGAGATTGGTGTCAGCAGAAGGGAGAGGGTGGTTATTTACAGTGGAGTATTTTTTAGCAGTCATTATCAAATGCACAGCAGTGAGATGTGAAACAGAAAAATAAGATAGTACTGCTGTCTGGTAACTATTTTTTGCCCTTACGCTCTGCCTTTTGATGACATTGTGAGAATCTCGGAAACTGTCTGATAAATGTAGCAGAGATACATGGCTCTTGGTGGGTTTCCTTTCAATGGTGAGTTTTCATGTGAACTTTTTATTGTTTTGCATTACCCAAAGCACAAGGGCTTCTATTGGCAGAGGAAACAAATTGGCACAGTTCTGCTTTTTTTTTTTTTTTTTTTTTTTTTTTCTGCACNCAGAGGAAAAAAAATGGCTCTGTTTTGTTTTTTTTTTTTTTTTTTTTTTTTTTTAATCTGCACTGAGATCAAGGGCAAGGGCTTCATTTTCCAGCACTAGTCATAAGCCTTTAGCACAAATAGAATGAAAATTGTCTGTCGCTCAGGCAGTTGGACAGAGTTCAGGAAAACTATGTCTGGCACTAATTCCAAAGGGAGGAAGGTTTGGTTCAATCCAGCATCATTAATTTCAGTAAACTGTTTTCACTAGTCTATATCCCACTGTTCAAGAGCTATTTATTATCTTTTACTAAATAATGTCTTTTGGAGAACAGAGTAATGAAAAATACCTGATATTACTTACCTGCATATGTATACTGTCACATGTATGTGTACATATAAATAGATATGGTATACATGGACGTATTCTCATTTTTTTTACTTTTCTGTTTTTCTGAACAATTGCTTGTTTCTTACCTTGCCTTCCCACTACAAAACATTTATAACGCCAAATATAAAATAGTAAAAATAGCCCAGAAGGCAAAAGAGAGATATATGAAAAAAACCCTGGAGCAAAGACAATCTCCACAAATTTGTGAGTTTCACCAAAAAAACCAAGGAAATGTAGTGCCTCTTTTTCAGCTTGCAGCTATCTTTGGCTGCTGCTTGAAGATTTGACTTAATTCACCCAGGCAGTAGTGTCTAAAAGTAATACACCAAGACAGTTAATTTTGGCACCTAGTCTCCCTTAGGAATTTTACCAACAGTCTTTGTAAAGAAAGTAAATGATCTTTTTTTCCCTCTTGATTTCTCCCCATAGCTCATCTTGATATGTGCTAATAAAAGAAACTGCCCCCACACCCCCCTTCTATTCTCACCATTATCCTCTGTCCATACCATCCTTATTTCAATAACAATATTAATCAGCATTTGTAACATGGTCTTGGAGAAAAAGTGGGTTTGGTCTTTTCAAATGGCCTAGTTACAGAGGAAAAGGAGGTTATGCTGTGTGAAGTAACTTAAGATAGTGTCAGGGGTTCTTTCTTTCTTTCTTTCTTTCTTTCTTTCTTTCTTTCTTTCTTTCTTTCTTTTTCTTTCTTTCTTTCTTTCCTTCCTTCCTTCTTTCTTTCTTTCTNTTCCTTCCTTCCTTCCTTCCTTCCTTCCTTCCTTCCTTCCTTCCTTCCTTCCTTCCTTCCTTCCTTCCTTCTTTCCTTCTTTCTTCCCCCCTTTCCCACCTCCCTCATTTTTTGGAAAACACAGTAAAGTTTTGTTCAATTCTCAAGTGTTATTAATCACTGGTGGAGGCCAAAAGCAGGGATATTTTTCTTGGCAGCACGTTTTGATAAACAATCTGTGTATGGGGTGAAGGGAGGGAGGAGCCTGTCTTGCTGGTAACTAAGCTAATGTTTGGCAGATTCTTGACTGTCACGAAAGTGCAAGTGGCTCTCAGTGGGAATAGCCTTAAAAATGTACCGATTCAGTTGATTCATTGTTGTTGATTGTTTACTACGTCCACAGGATGTAAGATGAAAACAGTCCAGGGAAAAAGTAAAAATAACAACAGCGGAGGCCCCAGCTCTGCATATCCCAGCCTAAAACACACTGCCCAGTCGCTAGTCCCTTGCAGAGTGAGCAGAATTAATTATAGGTATCTTATTTTGCACTGTAAGATTTGGCAAAGGTTAATGTGTGGAAATCTAGGCTCCCAGGCAGGTTTTCGAACCTTAAAAAGAGCTGCAAGAAGATCGGTGTGGGGTGGGTCCCAAAGAGGGACCCCTCAGTGCTTGCCGGGGCAGAAGCGAGAGGCTGGTGCGTCGGGGGACTCGGAGATCTGCCGCGGCTGCACACGTGGGGCGGCGGCGGCCCGGCTGCGGGCAGGGCAGCCCCCGCCCGGCTGCGCCCTCGGCTCCGCGCTCCAGCACCGATGTGCACATGGGACCGGGAAAAGCAGAGGAAACGAGAGGCAACGTCCGTTGAGAAATGTGTCTTAAGAAGAGTTCCTAGGTGGGAAAGCAATAAGCTCTGTATGTCAGCAAGGCTCACTACCTGAAAAATGGTAGGAAAAAAGCCAGAATTATAATGAGATGAGAACTGAAACGATAAACAGAAACACGTAATTACTCCCATTCTTTGTAACTGAGTGTTTTGACACTTCCTGGCAGCTTCTAGTAGAAGACAATGTTGTTTAACTTTTAATTTGACAAAATTATGCAACTTCTTCCTGAAGTGTTTGTGTTTTGATTTGCTGAACACACTCCCTTTACCACCAAGTGCTCTGTTCACTGCTAATCTCTGCATTGTTTTGAAGCCAGTCATCTGATTGTGACGGATTTTATTTGCTATTCTGAGGTAAATCCATGTAAATTACACTTTCGGGAGTGCACTACCCTTCTCGTTCTTGTATTTTTTTCCAGCTGTAGCTGCTGTTTTGATCAGTAAAGAAAGAGCCATTTCTGTAGGTGAGTGCCTGCAGAAGGGCCAGCTGCTGTGACTTCCGCAGTGATCAGTGCCAAACTTTGTAAAGCGAGCAGGAAAGAGTTAACATGTTCCCAGGCTGTGAGCATTTAGAGCCAGACCAGACTGTTCATTCCCAAACTGCTGAGATCATGGGCTCCTAATTATTATTGCTTGCAAACTTTGGGGCTGTCCTATATTCTGCATAATTAACACTGGACTGCTGATCGACAACCCACAGTACTCCTCTCTCATCCGGATCAACGGTAACCCCTGTGTTTTGGGAGCTCCTGTCTGGAAGTGGCACGGAGTAGTGCCTGGGGTGCAGCCAGGCCACCTGGGTTTTGTTGCTTTGTCCTTCATGGTGTGTTGCATCCTCTGCTTCCCATACCTGCTGGTGGCACTAGGAAAGGTACTGGTCGGCTCCTGCACACTGTTCTGTATGATCATTTTGATTCCTTCATTTAAAGCAATGCTTTGCCTGCCATTTTATTGTTACACACACCCGTATGTGCATGTGTGTACTTTCAAATAAAGATGGTAATAGAAATAAAGGGAAAGGTATTATTGGATGGCAGTATTTATCCTAGGACTGAAAGGAAGGAATTAGTAGATTTCATTTCTGCTTGTGAAAATTATACTCTTTGTCCCTTGGGACTACTGGCAGGTCGTAAACTTTGGGCAATCTCCGCAGAATCCCTAATGCTGCATCCACAGTGCTGACTTGTGTTCCTGCAAAAAAAGCAGTAGCTGGGTAGCAATTGTTCGCAGCCGCAGCTCCACTCCTCCTTGCACTCCCCTCCATCTCATTAAACAAGCTACTGTTTGGGGGGTTCTTACGCTATTTTTTGTTTGCTCGCTTCTTTCTTTCAGTTAGCCAGATTAGACACCTGAATGGATTCATTGTTTGGGCTTCCTCTTTGCCTCCTCCAAAAGTAATATTAATTCCTGGATTATTTCAGAGCTAAATAAACACCAGACGTGTTTAGTGTAAATCCAGCAAGACCGATCTGGATTGCTCCTGTCCTGCCACTCGCATGGCAAAGAGAAAAGGCAGAAGGTGAGCAGGAAAGCTTGCTGCTACCCTTGCAAGGACAGTGCTGCCATAGATGGGAGGCTTGTTACACTGCCACCGTTCAATCTATTTTCCCCTACCCAGATTAGATTGATACTGACAACTCGTTCCCTGTGAAGGTGCCACGACGTGGCATTTATTTGCATTTACATTGCAGTTCTCTTCATCAATCAGCTTTGCAGAGATCACTGCTGCTGCTGGCCATATTGTTGCTATGCTGACACTTCATCCTTAAGTGCTGCTTGCGTAATGGTACAGTACGTGCCCATGACCAAAGTTTAAATCAAAGTTTAATCATTACGGAAAGACAAACATATTTCCGCAACTGTGTATCCTGCAAGTAAGAGTAAAGGTAGTTTGGTCGGGTCACAGATGCTAATCTCTCCTCTTTTTCTATTCACAAACTATAAAGGGAGTTGACAGCACCTGTAAATGGTTTTCTGAGGCTAGATTATATCTAAGGTGATTATTATTTACACCCACTATAAAGACTGCTCTTGTGAGCCAAGAAGTCTGTTCCTGTGAGGTGAGTTTACCAAAAAAGGGTTTTCTTGCAGGAGGATTCAGTGGAGTGAGGATCCAGGGTGAGGGGCGGTTCAAGCACATGGAGTGCCTTGTCATGTGTTGGGTTTGTATAACCCGGGGACTGAAATACAGTCAAGATATGCTGCAGTTCTGCATTCCCAGACAGGCGGGATGAAGGGAAAGCTTCAACTCTCTCAACCCGAGTTTTTTAAGCAGAAGCTGACCTTTTACCACAGCCCAGTTCTGCTCCTCATATGAAGATCAACATGGGGCAGTAAAAGGATAGGAAAGGAGCTGACATTCCAGTATGAATCAGAGGGAACACATGCTTGTTCAGTCAAGTAAAGGCATATTAATGTAGAAATCCTGCAGCCATCACTAAATCACTGTGGCTGGAAGCAAAGACTTTTACTTTGACCAGCTTTCATGTGCCATACTTCTGTGAAGCTTCTGTAATGTCCACAGTTTAGGTGTGAAATTTCTAAGTGTGAAATCCACTCCACTTTAGCGCATCTTCTTCAGCCAGTTTGCATACAGGAGATTCACATAATTCCAAGACTTTTCCATCTCTACTTACTGCTTCTACAAGCTTCCCCTGAAAAAGAGTCACTTTGTCACAATTGATTTTCTAACTGTATTTTATCTGGTCCTACCATTTCTGTAACTTCAACGTGTGCATTTCATTAAGCCTTCCCTATAAAATAATTCCACTCACATACATAATCAAAAGCATTTGCCAGCTTTATAGATTAGAACCAGACACATACAAAATGCTTTAGACAACTAAAAATGGAAATGAGACGTGTTGGTGATATGAAATGAAATATTTAAAGGAAGGTTTTTTTGTCGTGTGAGTTCCAAAACCGAATAGAAGGTATCTTTCCCGTTCGGTGCTGCATGGCTGCTGAGCGTGCCTGTGTAAGGGAGCCGTGGCACCTCGCCATAGAAACACTAAGTCCTTTTAAAGCACAGAGGGAAACCTGTAATGGACGGGGGTTTCGGCGTTTCTAGCAACAAAGGAATCAGGAAGAGGTACTGAAAGAAAGAAATCCATCCAACACACCCCAGCTGGGAGAGGTTCCGCGTTCGCCGAGCGTGCGAGCGCTTTCCCGCCCCCCCTCTCCCCCCCNGCGCCCGGCTGCGCGCCAGTGACGCGATGCCGGTGGCCGCCCGCAGCGCACCGCGCCGGGTCCCGGCCGAACCGCGTCCCCGCCGTGACAGTTTATTATTCTTTGGACGCGGGCAGCGATGTCGATGCTTGCAAAAACAGCTGCCGGCTGCAATGAGAGCAAAAGCGGGTTCTGCAGAGCCCCTCCTGGCCACCACGGGCACCGGCGTGGCCGCGGGGCCGGGCGGAAAGCGGGCAACTTCGGGGATGGCGGCCGGGAGAATGCAAGCTTCGGGGGGTTTTATTTTGTTTTCCTCACAGTGTAATGAATTCTCGGCTTATTTGCATGAACCGAGGTTGTTTTGAGTAATTTGCCTGTTAACAGTGTTATGCAAATGTTAGCTAGCTATTTAAAGGGGGAAATAGAAGAAAAAAAAAAAAAAAGCCGTGTGTTCTCACAGTGCCGGGGAAATCCTACGTCCCTTTGCATTAGCGAGATGAGATCACAGCGATTACTCACCTGCCTGGCCTCTCCTACACCCTTGAGCAATGCACAGCACTATCTTTCCCAGCCCAACCTTAAACACTTGGCAAACATGGCTAGTTTAAACAAATCAAAAGTGGAAGAGCTTCTGATGCAGTCACAGGCTTACAAAAACTGTGTCATTCTGTCACTGGGATTACTGAAAGAGAAACACGAAATCGGATATTAAGGCGGGATCCCCCATTTGCCTCAGCAGCCGGAGCGCACGGGAATCCCACCGACAGTCGCGGTGGCAGAACGCCGCGCAGCCGTCACGGAAGCAAAGCGGGGCGAACCGCGGGTTTACAAAAATCCCGAAAGCGAGCCATCTGAACTTAGAAAGCGCAGTCAGGGAAAAAACCAACCAACCAACCAACCAACCAACCAACCAAAAAAACCCCCACCACCCACCACCACGGCGACGACGACTGTGCATGCGCGCCCTGGCCGCGGTGCCGCGGCGGGGGGCCGGCAGCGCGGCCGGGGAGGAGGGTGAGGGCGCGATCTGGCGTTCAAGTTTCCAAACATAGCCGGCAGCGCAGGCTGCCCGCGCCCCGCCGTGCTCCAGCTGCGGCNCCACACGCGGCGGCGCGCAGCACCCCGCGCTCGGACTGCGAGCAGCGGCGAGGATGTGAGTGAGGAGCAGGCGGCGTCGCTCGCCACGCTGCTGCCGCCGCCGCTGCTGCTCCCGGGCTGCCACAGCTCCGCCGGCGCTCGGGGAAGCCGCCGCTGCCGGGACCAAACAGCTCCGTGCGGGTGCCCGTCTTGCTCACGGCGGTGGATCAGCACGTACCGAACTGCAAGCTCACGAGGCAGCCGTGG
>VXAZ01001670.1:1811044-1826542 GCA_013399875.1 Gymnorhina tibicen
CTGCCAGCGCTGGGGACGCCGTGGCCGTGCCCCCCCCCCCCCCCCCCCCGCCGCCCCTCGGACCTCACTCCAACCGGACCACGCCACCCGAGTCCGCCCCCCAGAACGGACAGTCCCCCATGGCCGCGCTCATGTCGGTGGCCGACACACTGGGCAATGCCCACTCGCCCAAGGACGGCAGCTCGGTGCACTCCACCACATCCACCCGCAGGAACAGCAGCAGCCCCGTGTCGCCGGCCTCGGTGCCGGGCCAGCGCCGTCTGGCCTCCCGCAACGGGGACATGAACCTGCAAGTGGCCCCTCCTCCCCCCAGCACCCACCCCGCCATGGACCAAGTGCACCCCCAAAACATTCCGGACTCCCCCATGGCCAACAGTGGGCCCCTGTGCTGCACCATTTGCCACGAACGCTTGGAGGACACCCACTTTGTTCAGTGCCCCTCTGTGCCCAGCCACAAGTTCTGCTTCCCTTGTTCAAGAGAGAGCATCAAGGCCCAAGGGGCGACTGGCGAAGTCTACTGCCCGAGTGGAGAGAAATGCCCCCTAGTCGGTTCCAATGTGCCTTGGGCATTTATGCAGGGCGAGATCGCGACCATTTTAGCTGGGGACGTTAAAGTGAAAAAGGAGAGAGACCCTTGAGTAAGAAATCCAATCCCTTCAGACTCCTGAAGATGTAGAATTGTGAATATAACAAACTGCAAAAGTTAGTCTTATGTATAGACATTATTTTCGTCGTATGTTTCTATATTTTGAAACAAAGGTATGTACTCTTCTTCATTTGAAGGATAGAGCTGGTTTTTGTTAAACAGAATATAATATTGTTTGGTTACTACATAATACCTGTTCTCATTTCTTTGGCAGTGTGTTGGCTAGGTACAAAGTTAATAGCCCTTAGCGATTACCTGCTGCTGGTGTGTATTTTTGTAAATGTATGCACTTCTCGGAAAGAAGAAAAACACAAAAAAAGACAAAAAAAATTTTTTTTTGCCAAGGCCAGTGTTGATGCCTAAAAAATTGCTACAAAAATGGTGACAGCTTACGTTTTACAAGCCCTGAGTGTTAGTCTTTCACTTTACTTTTTTTTTTTGTTGTTTTTGGTTTTTTTGTTGCAAAACGGTGGGGTGGCTCTGGGGGGAGGGTGTTTTTTGTTCCAAGTTTGTAAGGAAAATGTTTCAGTTTGTTTCTATTGATCTGAACGTTTTTAATCTTCATGTGTTTTTTGTTTTTGCTTTTATTGATGCACGGATGCTTTTGAACAGTAGAGCAAAATGCTGTACATGAGAAACATGCTCTGTTTGTCCTTTATACATTTCTGTAGTTAACAGAACACTGTAATGTGCCTTGGAGCTTAGTAAATTGTAATAAATTCAATTGATATTAATACTTCTTGAGTAGCAAGTTTTATTTTTCTCAAAGCTTAGGCAGTATGCGCAAGCCATGTTGCCTTTTTAAAGGTCTCCATTATACCAAGAGTCTGCAGTTCGTTGTGATAATTATGTCACTTGTATGCACATTTTCACTTATATGTAGTAAGATGATGATGTTGATGGTGTTATCAAACTTACTTAAATCTTGGCACTGTGCCTATTTACATTTCACCTTTAATGTTGCAGTAACGGTTGCTGACTAAGCATTTTCTATTTACTGTTCCTGCATCTCATTTCCTCCTCCCTTCTCCTCCCCCCCCACCAGCTCTCCAGCTGCAAGCTGTTTGCAATACAGGATGCATACATTGCCTGCACAATTTAATAAGGCTTGAGATTTAAAACTAAGCCATCTTTTCACAAAAAAAACCCAAAAAACCAAACCCCAGCATCATGTAGTTAATAATTTTAGTTGATTTTAAGAGTGGTTGTCAAAGTTTGACATTAGCCATAAACTCATGGTAAGGCAGGACTCTAGCTGAACACAGCAGAAAAAAGGGTAGCATGAAATAACAGCTTCTGCAGTTGGTGTTGCAGCTGGTGGGTTGCTACCCCATTTAGGCACTGGCTTTTCATAACTTAAATTGATGAACAGTTCAGGGGCTTTATTGTGTTTTCAGGCAAGGAAGCTTCCTTTAAGCACTGAAGTGAATGCTTTCTTTTTGGCAATGATTATATGTGATTCTTTGTATAATTAACTATTCTGTGTGACATTGGCATTTTCTGGAGATAGGGGAGCAGTGTGATACCTGTTAAGTGATCAACAGGCAAAGTAAATACACAGGCCTCATGCTAGCTAGAAAATGCAAACAAACCTAATGTGAACTTTGTCCTTTCCAGTGAGGCAAATGGAGGAAAGAGGGGAAAACCTGAAACAAAACCAGCAGCACTGCAGAAATCCTTTGCAGTTTGACCAGCAGACTATAGAGCTGTTCCAAATGCAACAGTGTCATAGGTTATGAGCTCTTAGTTTTATTGAATAGTAAGGATCCCCACCCACCAAAGCCCCATAGTTGTATAAAGGAAAGTCTGGATGGCATTTGGTATCTGCTTGGTCTTAATACATACTTGATTTATATTCCTGGTGGGAAGGATGGTAGAAGCCTTGAGACTATATGCTTAGCGTGCCTACAGATCTTTGCTGTCTTGTATAGATACACACTCTGGCTGTTTCATGTGTGCAGGGAGGGGGTGGGGGTTTGCTACACTTTGAGATTTAGTATTTGGCATCACTATATCTGTGATTTCAGACAATGACTTTGTGTGTGTATATATCTATTTATTTTTTTTCTGCCAAGTGATATATCAGTGCTTAAAAATCTCCCAACATATTGTTCTTATGTAATGGATCAAAGAAGTAATGCAGAAAAAGAATGTTTTGAGTTAATTGTTAGATTCAAGCTATATGATTTAATTGTTGGATACAACTTACATGTTTTTTAGAGTATAGATTTGTAGTGATCCTATTTTCAGTTATTTCTAAGCATGCAATTCTCACACAGCAGTTTATTTTTAAATTGCGAGATAGGGGGACTAACATTGTAAGCTCATGACTGGCAGAGAAAAAAAATTGTACACATGGTTGAAATTCAAGTTTGAACTTAAGGAGAAGTAATATTCATGTGTGAATTGCAACTGCCATTAAAAGAGAAGAACTACTGGCTATTCAACATTTAATTATGTCACAGAAGTGTGAATACCCTGATTTATATAAACAGAACCTCTCCTGTAATCTTGAAATAATTCATCAGTAGTTATAACTAGAAAGAGATCCATTTGGTGGATTTTTTAAATTTCAGATCATTTTTGAAAAGCTCTTCTTTTTTTGAAACATAAGCCCACTTATGAGACTAATCAGTTTGATTTTTAGCAGGCAAAGGAAAGGTAAGGTGCAGTAGACATAGGTGGAAAATAAGCTTGAAGTGAATTGTAATACTGCAGTTAATTAAAGTTAACCATAGCTACGGGCCGTTTGTTGTATGGAGGTTTTTTGTAACCATGTGACCTTTTCTTTTACTCTGGCTCATTAAGCAGCCAGTCTGGGCATATTAGCCAGCATTTCTTTGAACCCACTCCATAGGTTTTTCTCTTTCTGAAGATGTCCACAGCTGACAAACAAGTTGTAACCTTTTTTCGAGGAGAAAAAGGGAGCTGCCGGAGTGAGTCTCATATACAGAGATTCAGCTGATTTCTGTATTTTGCAGTAATGCTCCCATCCCCCATACTTGCCAGTTATTTAAGGTACAGCCCAATGTTTGCTTGAATAAATGGTGTAAGTTAATTTATTTGTCCAGGTGGTCATTTATTGTGCTCTCATTCCTTCTTGTAATGGGGAAGTATTTAAATGGTTTATTTTCCCAGGGAGGGTTGTTGTGTTTTGCTTTTTGGTTTTTGTTTTTTTTTTTTTTCCAGTTAGATTATTCTTGACATTTCTTTTAATAGCCTTGTAGCCTATTTTCTTAGAAATGGGTTAGAACATGTGTGTCACTGGATGTTTGTTTTTTTAGCATTGGCAGCTGTGTGTGAGTTGGAGATAGAAGTGTTTGTGCAGTGAAGAGATGCTATGTCCATTTGGGGGAAATACTACACAGTTCCAACAGAAGCTTGAGTTTACCAGTGGTAACTGGTGTAATTTAATACAAACCTTGTTATCTTTTTTATTTGCTTAGCAATATTGTGCATATGAGCATGCTGGCCTCCCCAAACTAGTCAGGACTAACATTGTTTTGAAACTGAAATCTCTTCAAATAGGCTGGCTGCCAATACAGCTTTGCAGGGCTGCAGCGGTCACTGGAAAAAGGGTTGTCTGCTTCTTTATGTGTCTCGTGAGCTGAGATTTTCTTCCCCTCAAGGGAAAGGGCTTTGTCCTCAGAGCTCTCAGGTTCCCAGCTTACTATGCAGTAGTTGCCTTGCAGCTTCCCTTTTCCCTAGGTCTTGCCATTTTATTTTTTTTTTTCAGTATGCAGTCATTCTCCATTCACTGTAGGATGGATTGTGTTGTGCATTAGCAGCCTCTTTCTCTGCCAAAGTGACACATCCTGTAGATTTGCAGCAGAGTACTGAACTGTCACTGTAGTGCTGACTCTTGTAAGGCTATTCTTGAAGCAGAACAGCTTCCCCCTTGGCATTCAGCCATCAGAATCCATTACAGCATGCATTTTCTACCCAAAACATAGCTCTGCACCTACAGAGTTGTCCTTACAACCACCCCCCACAAGATGCAGAGGGCATGGTTATACCCTCCTGTACAGAAACACACACTGCTGGATTTATCTTCAAAGTGTCTGAAAACCATGTACCAAGCTCATATTGTTTCAGCCCCTGCCTTAAAACCTCGAATACAGTTTGGAAAGGGGAATGCCTCTGCTGATAGGGGGATGTGAAAAGAACGGCATACAAGGTCTCTTCCCGGATGTATGCCTTAAAAGAAGAATTAGGCATGTGTGCATTGAGTGAGGCTACCACAGGGCTCCTCTGATGAGCCAGACAAACATCTCTGTCCCCACGTGTTTGCCACAGGGCAGCCCAGCCCCGTGCTGCCACCCCTGACTGGGAGGCTCTGCAGGAATCCAGTTCTTCTCCCTGGGAATGGGCTTGCCTACCTCCATGAGAAGAAACATGGGAGATTACATGTCATTTCAAGTTTCTGACAGCAAACACACTCTCAGCCATTCAGGGAACTGTAGAGTGAACAGCAGAAGGGAGCAGTTAGACATGTGAATGGGAGGGGGTGGATGCTCACCAAAAGTCGGTCTGGCCAGTGCAGTCTGTGACTGGTTGGACTGGCTGAGCTACTTGGGGCTAGGTAGGTTCAAGATTCCAAGGTCTGACTGCTTGGCTCGATGCAGTGAACCATGCTGGTATAAGTCTGCGTTGCTGAGAGTGGATGCGGCTACCCTGAAATGTCCTCTCTCCCCCTTCACAGCCACACAACCCTGCCTATTGCCGGGCTGAGACTGCATTCTCCTTGCGGCTGTGTGCCTTGCCTTCCCGAAGCGCCCTTGTAAGGTTTTTTGGAGGCGGTGGGAGCAGGGGTGGAGGTGAGGAAGGTCAAGCTTCTTAGGTTTCAGCTGATTTGGCATCCGCTCACAGCCCTCCCCGCCCCCGCGTAGCCCTGCTCGGCCATATGCACTCGCTGCTGCTTTTATGACCCTTTGCAAAGAAACCTTTAAGATGTGAACTGCTGCAAATAGCAATTTATTTTCAGGAAAACGCCCCCTTCCTACACGATCAGCTTTAACAGCGAGAAGACTCTGGTTTTCTGTCGTCCCCAAAGAGTGGGGAGGACGATAATGGAGAGCTGCGCCTTTCTCTCTGGCTGGCACTGCTCTCCCGGCAGTACTGGGTGTGCCAGGCTACCCGTTCCCTCAAGTCTGCTTCAGTGGGGTATCTTTCTCTTTTTTTTGGCGAGCGCAAAGGCCCTTTACTTTGTTTAGTGAGTGGAGACTGAGCCTGGCAACTCCACCGTAGCGCGGAGCGGCTTGGCACTGCTGCGGCATGGCAGCTTAAGCCCCGAGTCTACAGAACTGAACCAAACCGGGCTGGGCTGCGGAGGGTCGCCAGGGCATGCAATTGCCGCTGGCTCGGGCCGACCTAGACAGCCATGTGATTGCCTGCCTGTCCGCCTGCCCTCCTGCCTGCCCGCCTCTGCGCAGGGGATGGGAATGGGGACATGAAACATGTCTGTGCAGCTTCAAGGAGCCGAGCAGAATTCCCCACTGTCATCATCCTCCTCCCCTCCCTCCCTGCAGGCTGCCAGAGGGGAGGGCTGATTACAGCTCCGCTATTGTTCAAGTAACCTACAAATGGATTTGCATGGAGGCAGGTTGGGAGGGGCAGAGGGTGGGATTTATTAGCAGCAGCTAAATTCGTCGGGATTACTATTAGACTGAGAGCTTCTCAATGGGAATGATCCCTGGGTGAGCGATGGGGTGGAGGGGAGGGACTGGAAAGCTCCTTTTCTGCAAATAGGTGAAGGGGTGGCTCGCCCCAGCCGAGTAGGAGAGGCAGGCAGGGTGCAGCTGGCTGGGGACGGCGCTTCACCTCGGTTTAAACTGTAACCCTCTATTCCAAGCACGCAGCTCCTGGCAGCGCCGCTCATACCAAAGCCTTGACTCAGGGTTATCTGCATGCTGGGTAATAAGCAGCGTCACCAGAGGAATGTGCAGAGAAAGCAGCCATGCTGCTGCAAGCCTCCGCTCGCTCCTCAGGCAAACCACTGATTTAGCAGCCTGCTTCTGCTTCTGGGCTGCCAAACTGGCGAGGCGTAGGGGGCTTCTCCGGGGGGGGGGAAGCCCCGAGTCTGTTTTGAAGCCAAAACAGCGTTTTGCCCTTCCTTAAGCAAGTGATTCTTATGCAAAGCTGGCTGGGACTTTGCTAACCATGACTGAGAACTGCGCCTAGGAAAGGGTGAAGCTACTCCTCAAGTTACTGCATTAGTTTATCCGTTTTCCAGATGGGTAATCTCGAATGTTTGAGCCAGGGTCACACAGCAAACACCTATTAGAACAAGGGAGAGCGTGGCCATTGGTTACTGGCCCAAATGCTAGTCTCCCTTCCTCTGGGATAAAAGCATGTTACAACGACTGTGCAGCTGAACTCCGAAGCACTTGTGTGACACAGGTGTTTGGGAACAGCAACGTTCGGTGCCAGGCCAGTTGCCTGTAGCGTGCGTCCTTCACTCTGATAGCTCCAAGGCTGGAGGCTGTTGCTGTTCTTGCTGATGCAACGTACAGAGGGCTGGGGTGAAGGAGAGTGCATACCTGTGTGTCAGAGGTAGGAGCTCCCCTTTGGCTATGATGGAAAGCACACCACATCCAAATCAAAGACAGGAGGGGGTTGCTTTGAATTGCTGTATTCCGGATTATCTGAGGCAATCTTACTCTTCACTGCACACATCATGGCAATAAGAGACAAGATCATAGTGTAGCTCAGGTTTTCATTTGAACATGTCCAGACTGGTACACTGTTGGAGTAAGGACAATGTACTTTTGTAGGTTTGATGTGTGTAAGAGCTAGGGGCAGAGTTAGGGAGGGAGTGGGAAGCCTGAATATCTGGTCTGCTACTGGAAAATATAGGCCACTGACTTGTCATGCTGAAAGTTTATTTGATCTAGCTTGATATGCTAGACATTTTCTCTTAGAACTCTCTCAGTGTCTATAACTGATTTCTGTAAAATAAAAAGACAAAGTACGAAACACCTGGGATTAAAACAACTGAAAGAGCTCTTGTCTTCCTGCAGCAGTAAATTTCAGAGTATTTTTTATTACTTGCTGAAGTGTTGTTGATGTTCTTGACTCCCTGTTACATGTAAAGATAATTCCTCCCTGAAGAACTCAGACTGCATTGATAAGAAAGGCCAGTTGGCACATTTATTGTATCCCATCTCCTGCAATGAAAGATTATGCCATGTATCTTATCAAAAAGATGCAGCCTTTCAAGAGCTGTACCTTGCTAAGTGTATATACTCATTTATGGCAAACATTTGCTGTGGTTTTGAGTGGTTCTCTTACTCCAACCCCCAGCTCTTCACCCTCCCTTCCAGCAGTCAACTTTTCTGTTCATCCAGCTGTACTCATTCAGCTGTGCTCACTGCACCATTTCTGCTGGAGGGGAGGCAGCAAGAGGTGCAGCCATCAGGGATAGTATCAGTTGTGTGATCTGTGGACATCTAGTCACATTGTGCTAACAAGGACCCACTGCCTAAGATAGATTCATTAGTCAGCAGCCTTGATAGAATATCTAGTGGCTTGTGTGACAGTTAAATACCAGGAAACGATGCAGAAATTCTCATGCTCTTTTGTACCTGTCTTTCCTCATGCTAGAACTGATGACAGCATTTCTTGAGAACTGCACTGCACATACTTAATACAAAGAGCAGCTCCTTTCAGGTTTTTGCGTGATTAGTTGCAGGTCTCTGCATAGATCTTCCGTGTTCTGGTGGCTGGATTTTTACAGTACATATTTTGCAAGTTACAGCTTGAAGCTTCCTCCTTGCAGAAGGTTCTGTCATTTGAAGGAACCCCACCCTGCTCTCCCTTGAAGATGTGCAATCCTAGGCTGTGTTTGAGCATGCCTGGGAAGGCAGGTGCAGCCTGGCTGGATCCTCAACATTGCCTGCAAATAAACACTGTTTAAACAAATTGGACTAAAAGAACATTGAAGTTTCAGGTAATAATCAAGACAGGTTTTGCTGTGTAGTCTCAGTGCTTTTCCCATTCCCTCTCCCTCTGAGTTATAACCCAGACTATATGACACGATCAGGTTGCTATGGAAATAATTTACAACATAAACTACATAACAATAAGAGTTCTTAATAGCACCTTTGTTGAAAACAACAGCATCAGGTTAAAGTCACTTTAAAATGCCCCAGATTTCCTTTCTGCTGTTGTAAATGAGGACTTACATAAAATTAAAGATTTATTTTCTAATATTTTAAGGAAAATAATCCTTCCAGCATAGAACCTGTAAATACAGTTGTATTATTTCTCATTTGACCAGCACATGCATAGCTGTCAGATATGTCCTCCAGCCCAGAAAAGACAGAAGAATCTTAAAGCCAGTAAAATTCTTCAAACCTTAGAAGCAAGGGATCAGATTAGAGCAAGGCTATTTCTCTGCTCAAAGCAGGTCCTTCATGCTCATATCTTGGTCTGAGTCTGTGGGAACTGTAGGCTGTCACCTGCTCCAAACTATTTCCTCCCCAGATGAGCTTTGTAGAGTTGCCTGATTCCTTCCCAGCACTCTGAGAGTCACCGTACTTATATTACTTGCTGCAAGCATTTAAGGCATCAGTCCTTGGCAGCACACACATCCTTACTCTCAGGGTCTTGTCCAAACTGAGTTCTGCAGTTTGATGGGCACCCATCCCATTACCACACAGACTTCTCATTGATGTTCTATTTCAGGGTTGTAGAGATGTGTACTGGTACACCAGCTTTCTTTGATGCCTGAAGATGTCTGTGTCTGGATAGCTCTTTTACTAAGCTGCTTAAGCCTTTTTGGCTGTTGTTCCATAAGAAATCCTGGCAATGTAGTTACCGGACTTCTCTTGGTTTTTCATTTGGTTCACACTGGAGTTCCCATACAATTTAAGACCATTTGGTCTCAATTCAACATTATACCACTCACTTACTACTCAAGAGATTCTCTAACTGCCTCATGCAGGAAGCTGCTCTGTTGAACAGAGATCCGTGTCTCAAATGGCACATGACACATATCTGTAAGTGATGGGCACATACCTGTATATGCTCCAGTGAACAATCCCTTCCCTTGTGCAAGGTTGCATGTCAGCTGTGTATCATTGGAGTATCCCTGCTCTCAGGAGGACCTTCTGAAAGCTGGTGTAGAACTAGTAACTCTTCTTTACCTCTTGTAGCAAAATGCTATAGTCTAACATGAATTCATTCCCTCCACACCATTTCCTCCATCATGTTACTTGCGGAGGAGTTCTCAGGGTGGCAATCCATTTAAGCTCTAGCAGCACACCCTGTGGAAGTCATTCCAAGGCTATTTTCATCTCTGAACCCACAGGTAGTGATGTTCCCTGGGTGTAAATGAGCACATTCCTCATGAAAGTAATGCAGCCCAGATGCCATGACAGTATGCTTCTGGAGCCAGTCTCAGCCTGGCCAGAGCAAGAGCCAAGTAGCTCAACACTCCCTATGCTGCATGGCCCTCCCTTGTTGAGGGGAGGTTTTCTGTTGCTACTCAATTTTAATCCTCGAAAGCAGCAGCATTAGGCATCCAGAGATGCAGGTGTGCATTTGTGGGTTAACTCCATCAGCCCTGAGTTAAGCCAGCCCAAACCACCTTCTGCCAGTCCAGCAGCACTCCCCAGGCCCCATGTCAGCGTACATTGCAGCAGTCTCTCCTGCTGAAGTGCAAGCTGCAGTTCCTGTTGCTTTTGTTGACTCTGCAGGAGTACCTGGTCCACTACTGATTTTTCACCAGCAGATAAATGACATTGCTGTCTTTCCCCCTCACAGCACCTGAGTCCATTGAGATATATCTACCTACTGGTTTTGCCAATATCTCTTATGTAGTTGCTCTGTTTTTCTCTTAGTGATACAGTCCATTTGTCTGTCAATGTGCTTCATGGTGCACAAACTTCTGGTTTACTTTCCCCAAGGATTTCTCTGTCTCGGGGTCCCAAGTCCATTCAGTCAGCAGTTTGTCCCGCTTTGAGCATATCTGCTTGCTGCAGCAAGGCAAACCACACAGATTCATGCATTTAATTTGCTTCCACTACTAAGTCCTTTCTGTAATTCCTCTGGCTCCTTCTCTGCTGGGTTTGATGATTTGGTGTAGTTGGTTTGCTCCAGGACCACAGGTCCTTAGGAGAGGCAGGTTACATTTAGCAATTTGTTCGTAGCAAAGAAGCTTTATTTGTGGTATAAGCATAGCAACTCCCACAAACCATTCTTTTTTCTCTTTGGGAATTTGTGAGGTTGAATTAGATTTGTGTGACAAATACAAGTGATGAAAGACCATGAGTCATTGTTCATTTGAAAGTGTGACAGATGTTAGGATCAGAATGAAGTACACCTTACTTGGGACAGAAGAACTACTGTTGTTTTTTACCTTCATAGCTTGAAATATGTATCCCAGATTTCACAGAATATTCTGAGTTGGAGGGGACTCACAAGGATCATCAAGTCAGCTCTTAAGTTAATGGCCCATACAGGGATCAAACCCACAAGCTTGCTGTTATTAGCACTGTACTCTAACCAACTGAGCTATCACTTGCAGATACACTTATATTCTTGGCCTGCAGGACTTTCCAGTGCCTCTTAGAAATTCCTGAGCTTACAGAGGTGGTGCTGAATTACCTCTGTATATATTTCCTTATGGAAATGAAATTGCTGAGTGTTGAAAGGGAGGGTTGCTGTCAGGAAAGATCAAGAAATGGAAATGTACCTGTTTTGGGATGTGTGTCAAGGAGATCTGGAGACCCTTAACCTGAAATAGAGGATGAAGTAAGAACAAGTGCCAGTGGCAAAGGTGAGAAAGGAAAATTATACAAACTCTATCCTTCAGCAGGTGGGGATGAAAAGGAAAGGGAGACATGCAGAGTTTTCTGGGTTTAAATGCTTGAGAGATGCTCTGAAGCTGTTGTGATAGACACATAAAAGCCAAATGACTGCATAGTTATGAGCGGCAAAACTTTGCAGAGCAGCAGAGGCACTGGAAATAAAATTAATTATAGTGACCAATAGGTTGTGAGGTGAAGAGTCCCTCATTACCAATTTGTCAATGAATAAGAAACAAAGGAGTTCCTGAAATGAGAGGCAACAGATAATGAGCAGCAAGGTTGTCGCAAGATGATGATTCTTAAATGTGGATGTTGTCAAATACCTTGGTGGTCTTTATTGTTATATTCTTGTATCAGCCAAAGATGTGCAACATAGTTTTTAGAAGACAAAGACATGGTTGTCTTAGAAATGCTTATGATTTAAATACTAAAGGAGAAAAACCAGGAGGGGATGTTGAAATGTTTGAAAGTGCTATTCGAGCATAAAAAAATCAAACCAGTAGGACTTGGCACACTGGTGATAGGTGAATGATCCAGACAGTAGCGGGTTATATTTATGGTATATGCAATTGTGCATGCTGTGAGGAAATAATTTTTGTAAGTGTATTGCCTAGTTTTATTAAAGGTACTGGAGTATTTGTGGGGAAGGTCTGATTGCCACTGGATAACTTATTGGAAGCTCATGTCTGTAAAATGGGCATCTGATCAGAAAGCAAATGCCAGGATGCATGAGGAATGAAATGCAGGATGTTATGTGGAGCTTTGTACTGCCATGACAGGAACCAAGATCTGCCCTTACCTGAAAGAGTATTGGTGACCCCGTCTTAAAAATTATAATCAACTTCTTAAAGGGGTTTGGAGATAAGCCCATGAGAACAGTTAGAGACATGCAAAAATGTCTCTGTACCACAGCAGAAATGCAGTTATTGTTTATTTATTCTACAGCTAAAGCCCCTTAGTATGCATAAGACTTTGTAGACAAATAGGACAGGTCTGTGCCTGAGGAGTTTGCCTTCTGAGCAAGATGGAGCACAGCAAAGGGAAGCAAACCAAAAGAAGAGTGTTGGTACGTGTGCAGAGCAGGGAGGCAGTAGGAGGCAGAAAGAGCCACGCGAGAGGAGAGGTCAGGGTCAAAGGTGTCACCAGAGCCCTCCCAGGGTATGCCCTTACCTTCCAGTAAGGCAGGCGCCTCTGTGTTGGCTGTGGTGAGGAGAAGCTTCTTGTTTCATCTGTGAGGTGTGACCTGTCTGCTTACAACTGCAGTCCTGTAGGAAATACCCTCCAGACTCCACAAACTGTCTTCACTGGCTTCTTTTTCTACATATTCAGATGCTTTTACAGCAGCTCCATATTTGTTTGCATGGAAAAGCAGCTGCATTGCACAAACAGCAAAAAATTTCAACTTGAATTCAAAAGCAAATTTTGGGGGCATCTGTGTTGCTATGCTTTAATATTAATGCACTCAAGATTTATTTGTACGAATGACTTTTAAGTTGAATTCTAAATATGAAAAAGGTAGTATTGCACATTTTATTGTAAACTTCATGCTAGGTTACCAAACATGATACAAAATCGGTATAATTTGCAATGTGTAATTAGCCAGCATATCAGTAGACCTAGAAATGTTCATCAAATAGACTAATCATTTTGAGTGATGAAAATCTTGAGTATTTGCTAATCCAGTTGCAGCTAATTTCAGAAGAGAAAAAAATATTAATAGAATATGTTTTTTGTTGCATATTACTTGCTCAGTTCTAGCATTAGGTATGCAAATCAGGTAATTTTGTACCTAATTGCCTGATTTGCATGCGTAAATGTAGGTTGCACATGTGCAAATGATTTCATTCAAATTTAGTATATGCCTAATATGTAAAGTGGCTGAAAACTTGAATCTATGTATCTGAATAACTCAGAATTTTCACTTAAATAAAAAGCAAAATTTGCCACCAGCTTTGGAGGTCAGACAAATTAGATGGCCTTCTTTGGATGATTTTGCAGGTGCAATAACCCTGGATTTTTAAATTTTTCTAGAGAAACGAGCAATGATGTGAATGCCCAGTGAGAGAAGTAAATAAAAATGTTCCTGTTGCTTTAAATGCCATAAGAAAATCACAGAAAAATGTGACACTTGCCAAGTGGAAAAAGACAGAATCACTCAGAAGAAAATGTGGCTTTCAAAGTCTTAGATGATTTTTCAGACAATGGAACCTAAGATGAAAAGTATAAAAATACAATACTAAAATTTAAGTGCATTAAAAATTCTTTCAGGTAATATCATGGCTATGAAAGGAATTGAACTGACAGTTCTTGTGAATGAAGTTATGTGACTTTAGGAGAAGGAGATCCATGGGCAAAGGATAGAAAAGCCTCGTTTGTTCTGCCATGCCATGCATTTCACCTCTGATCTGGAAGATAAAGGAGATCCAGACTTGGAAGATTAGCAGGAGAAAAAAAAATCAGGCTCAAGAGCCTGTTTTGTTATGAGTCTCTGTGAGGAGCTCCCAGTACTGGGATCAGATGCGTTGTCACCAGCAGTTTTCATAATGATGTGGAAGAGCAGGAAGCGTCCCTGAGGAAGGGAACTAAAATTACCAACAGCATTTTTTACTGTGGCATCAGCTGTAGTCTAATAAACAGTGGTAGGCTGTTTTCTCCCTATTACTCAGAGCTCCTCCGCAAGCTTAATTTGCATACACATGGGTGACAACGACTGCTAAAATAAGCATGTAGAAAAATTGGAAGCAATTTGGAGGCACATATGGACTCACAGTTCCAAATTCTCATTCACACTAGTAAGAAGTGCAAGCAGGGTCAAAACAGGTATGTTATATGCTTCTTCCAATGCTCCTTCATGCTGGCAAGAACTCTAAAAAATTATGGGTGTAAATTAGAATTTGGCACAAAATTCTTTTCTGTCCATCTAAGGGCCAGGCTGTCCTAGCCCTGCTGACATGAGTATGGTACAGATGATTTCTGACCAGTGCAGCTTTGCTAATAAGAATTTCCAGTATCAAAGTGTTTATAATGGCAAAGACGCCTTTCTTGGAAGAGGTTATTTTACTCGAGAAAAGGAGACAAGATGGAGTGCATCTTACTTTCTGTAGGAAGACACAGCAGCAGGCATGGAGGGGAAGGTAAGGAGGGTCGCCAAGCACTTTTGCATGGTGTGTCTGGAAGCTCGTGCTCTGGGTGGGAAGCCTTGTGAGAGCTGGGACCACAGCTCTTTTAGTCTCCTCACCTAATGAGCCTATTCCATGCACAAAAGCATGGCTCACCTGTATAAGCATATTTGTAGTTCTTTCACAGGTTACCTACCCCAGAGAAGTGCTCCCTAATGCAGACTTGACTTTGAGCTCATTTTTTTTGCTCCCAGGCATACAAAATGGTTTTGATTTAAATGAGAATCAAACTCACCTTTTTCCTCCTGTTCTATCAGTGGGAGAGAAAGCACTGCTTGACTAGCTGTCTTACCTCTTTGTTTGTATGATAACCTCATCAGAGCAGCACATGCAGAGGTCTGTACAAAAAAAATAAACCCAAACTCTGGGCTGTATTCCCAGTTCACTCTCTGAGTGTTTAGCTGAAGCAGAACTTCTGTTGGAGAGGTGCTCTGCTGTTTGACTAAAGACTGCTATTTCTGCTTATTATCATTTCATCATAGAATAAAAAGACACTTTCTATTTTCCAGTTTTTCAGTATGAGTGAAAAGGACTGCCTGATAGCCTTGGAGATTAAGAGTTTCTTGTTTTTTCACTGAATGGATATAGCTTGGGTAATACTAACTTCCTTCTCTCAACAGCTTCTTGTTTCTCCCCAGTTTAGTGTTCAGGATTGATTCCATTCTTGATCTCTGTTCTGAGTCTTACTTTGTGTGTTTTCTGCAACTGAGGCAATTGCTGCCTGTTGCAATGCATGATTTTGGGATGGGCAGCAGTCCTGTGAAACTGAGCTGAAACTGCAACTCCATCTCAGCAGTGCAGAGCATACAGAACAGGCACCACATTTCAGTGGCCACCAGCCCAGGAAGAAGGGAAGGGAAGG
>VXAZ01001670.1:1826590-1874187 GCA_013399875.1 Gymnorhina tibicen
GAAGGGAAGGGAAGGGAAGGGAAGGGAAGGGAAGGGAAGGGAAGTCAGCATATCACATACCTGGTTGCCTGAACCATCTTTTTCCACAAAACAAGGCCCCCATGAAGGGCATGACACCGTAACTGCGCTACGACATACCATACGACATTACTCATACCAGAATCCCAGAAGGGGAAGAGCATTTGCACTTGCACTGTTGATCTTTTTGTTGTTGCCTGGGAGATCACTGTAGTTTCTTGACTCAGATCTTATGTTGCTTCATAATAAATTTTTGCAAAAAGATATAGCTTTTTCCTGGTTGCCTTTCCCCCCTCCTTTTTGTAATCCCTGCTTGGCAGCTAAAGTGGTCTAACATTTTATGTAACTGGTAGCAGAAATGATTGCCAAGTAGTGAATTGTTTTTTGAGAACATCCCTCCCCTTGGGTTAAATATAGGTTGCAGCATCCCAGTATAATGAAAAGATTGGAAAACATTTACACGCTGGTGTATTTTCTGCTTTGTAGTAACAGAGTAAGACATTCACAATGTGAAAATCATACCTGCAAAGACAAGTTTAGTCAGCCTCCACCTTTACTGTATTCAGTCCATACACTAAAATGTTTCCCATTTAAACCAAATTCTCTAGCCCTTGTGTTTTATTACCTTGTGATGTGCTGTTGGCTACAGCACACTGGTTTATTATCTTACCATGTGCATTGTGGCACTCACATTGGTTTTGTACTGCAAAATTGCACAGGATGCTGGACCAGGAATGTCCAATCCTTTTGATTATAAAATATGAAAGCAAATCTGGAGAGGTTTTACTGCTACATAAAATTAGATCTGTATTGTGTTGTTGTCACCAAAGATATTTGATTTTGAACACATTTACAGTTGTCATAAACTCTGCTTTGTAACCTGAAATCATCTGTACCTCTAGGATGAAAATCTTTAGATTCAGAAAATGGTTAAAATTCAAACTGGAAAATAAAGCCTGAGAAACATTTAGCCTTGCTAATTCAAACACCACCTCCATATCTTTTCTACATATACACATGTATGCACATGCATTCCCAATCTTGCATATACATTTACAAGCTCACACATTCACTAGCTCACACATACATTTACAGGCGCTCTCACACAGAGAATGTGTTCTGCAGTATAGCTGGTACACAGGGTATTTTTGAAGACAGAACAAGATGACTGTAAATTGACACTTCCACCCACTAATGAAAAAAAGCCAAGAAAACCTCAGTAGAGAATGAGTTTTATAATTAATGCTGAACAATTTTCATTGACAAAGCAAAAAGAAGCAAGTGGATGGCTGATTTAAATGCTGAATGATTAATGCACAGAGAGGCGGCTGAGGAAAAAGACAAATTCAGGAGCAACTATGGAAATTTATGTATGAGAGAGTCAGCACCATATTCTGATCTCAGTTACACAGTTGTAAATCTGTTATCTTAATGGAAGTATTCAGCTTTTATATTTGCATAGCATAAGTGAAAATAGAATTTAACCCAGAATGCATTTTCGATTGTGTATTTGCATGACTGAAAGGGGAGAGATGTGTATGTTTGCATGTGATAAACTGCAGATACATGAGACTTTTTGTATCTCTTGGTAAGAAATGTAGAGAATGAGTATGTGTGTGATTGTGTATGTGCATGCCAGTTGTGGGGCTGTCTGACAGTGCGTGGGAGGGTGAGAACGTGTTTGTTCCTAGACTCCGTGGTTGAGTGAAAATGGCTCCTAGAAATGCCGTTTCAGATTAGAGAGCGACGGCTGGAGAGGTGGATATTTCATTATCTTCTTCTTTGTGTGGTATTTTGGAGTTGGCAACGTGAAAGCAGAGCTATATATAATCTGGTCATACATGTGGTGTCCTCGAGATTTATAGCGCCTGCTAATGCCAGAATCTTTGGGGTGTTTCACTGTGCTATGCAAAATGCCTCAAACACCAAGGCAGTGCAGACCCCACCTGGCTTTTCTCATGCACCAAGAAAGAAGAAATTCTGCTTCCTACAAGATGCCCAGTTTTATTCCTAAATTTGTGTGTAATGCCCATCACAGTGTAGAGTGAGTGCTGTCTCTTGTCCTTGCCTTGTGAACTGGGGCCAACCCCCACCTGCCTTGGGTGTGTGTGTGCACTGGGAGAAGAGGGTGTGGAGGTCACAGGCAGTAGTTTGTCGTGTGCAAGCATCTGAGATGCAGAGGCTATATTTTTAGCTGCTCCAGATTCTCTCCTGGCTGGGATATGATGCTGAGGAGTTTATTGCCGTAAGATGTGCCCAGAATACCAGGCAGCCTCAGAAATTTACTGTGCTGCAGAGCCCTGACTCAGTGCTGCTCTGTGACTTTCCTGTGTTGCTTCCGTGCTGGAAAGGGGAAAAAATGGTTCCTTGTGTTCCCGGCTGCTGCTGGCGCTGGAGGGACAGCTGCTGTGATTTACTGAGAAGCCCTGTCGCAGGGAATGACAGCAGCTCTGGAACCGGCTAAACTGTAGTTTGCTTAGTGAAGCTGCTCTCAGATTTCTTCACAAATATTACTCTACATTTTTGTCTGAACAGTAGGAATAATCACATTCTGCCTTTGATTTGTGAATTTCCCAAACACGTCTATAATTCCTCTGCAAGTAGTTTTTTTGCAGCTGTGCACACTAAATGCTTCCAAAATATTAGGGACATTTACAGGTAGTTTCTCTGTAGGGCATTTCAGGGGAGAACGGGGACACATGGCCATGGGTGGATTTCTGTACGCCTGGCTGTGAGGGAGGAGGACAGCCAGCCAGAGGGGTGAGAATTTGATAGGGATACTCCCCGTGATGAATCCTGTAGAAAATGAAATTACATTCATGGTCCTTCTGTCCCACTGGTGAGGATGCACCTGCAGGTTTGAAATAGTGGTTTCAACCTCAAAACCCACTTTAATTGTGAGACCCAGTACATTTATCAAGTTAAATTATATATACAAAGGATCAGCAACTAACTTTTTGAAAATCTAAATTCTGAGGAATTCAGCTTGTCCCTTAGGAGTCCAGTGAAACAGCATAAACGCTTGATGAAGAAAAATGATTTGTACCATCAGATTTTTTAGAAACAAGAAACAAGTATGAGATACCCTGAAGAGCCTGAGCAGGATGCTCCTAAGACCGTCTGCTTGAGAAACATGGTAAGACCCCGTGTATTCTCTTGGGGTTTGGCTGCATTATATTCCACAAGAAGTGGGCTTTCCTCCATTTTCCAACTTGAACGATTCTATGAATCTGTGATCGCTGCCCGAAGGAGGCTGGAAATAGGGAGCTGACACCCGTCTGTTCTTGCTGGATCCCGAGCTCTGCTGGAGGCTCCCTGCTGCCCTCTTGTTGCTGGAAATGACACTGGAAATACGCGCACTGTTTTCACGTTGTGATGGGAGCTTGACTAATATCCTCACATTTGGGGGAAAATGTAGACCTCACATAGGAATGTCTGTCTCATTGCTGTGGCATCCGGAATAATAAATACGGCAATCGCAGCTGTAGTGCCTAGCGCTTGTCTGAGCTGCTGCATTCTCGGGAAGCACAAACATGACTGAGGGGCAAGCTAGAGAGAGGATTGTAGGCAAAGGCAATATATTTTTTAAATTTTCTAGTCTTGCAAAATACAGAGGAGCTTTCAGCCATACAAGCTGTCCCATCACATGCTTACTTTTCTAATGTGCTTAGGGCATTGCAACTACTGCTTTAGTAAATGATAGAGACTGAGACTAAGTGATGAGTGTTTTTGAAGCAGCCCTGCTGAATGACACACACACAAGGCTTGAAGCAGCTCTGTATGGGTATGGGAGATTCTGTATTTTAATTTTGTATAATTAAGTCTTTACTTTCCTTAGATCGCTAGCACTCTGACATTGTTGTCATCCACATGGTATTCATGAAATCTATTTGAAATCATTTTAGTGGCTTGCAGCTCAGTTCCTGCTTGGTTTGCTGGTTGGTTTTCTCTTCTGAAAAAAAATAATCAAATTGGATTCTAAATTGCTCCTTGTTTGCAAAGACCAGTGGCTATGAATGGGATACAGAGAATGAACTCTACTCTGTCCAGTCATGAATGGTAGCCAGGTCAGGGCTGAGCCGCATTGGCAGGAGGCAGTGATGTGGGAAGGTTGCCCTGCCATTATCTATTCTGTAGACAAGCAGCGGATTTAATTCTCAGAGGATCTCAAGCCTATAATAAAATCTCAATGGGAACAAAAAACCCTGACCCAGAAGGCAGTGGCATGTTCTACTTGTCCTCCATAGCTGTGAGTGTAAGTGTGGCTGTGCATCAAGGGAGCTGTGTGACAATTTTGTGGAGCCTGTGTATCAGAAGAAACCCATCCCCCAGTGTTCTGCTGGAGTCATTGTGAGGTATATATTTATACTGCTAGTGAAAAACAGAAGGAAAAATGAGAGTGTCTCTAACACATGAAATGTGCAGAAAAATACACATTTGCATGTTGGTTTTAAGCAAGGAATCTTTGCTGCTAAGAGAATAGCAGTGTGCATGCTTTTTTCCTCTTGTGTGCTGTTTTCCATGTTCCATGAACATGTATTGAAAACCTGGCATTTTTCTCGAGTTGGCACTGCTGGATGACCTCATACACCTATTTGTCATCTCAGCAGTTTCAGCTTCAGTATTCTTCCTTAGATTCATTAAGAAAATATTTAGCATCCGAAGAAAGGAAGCACCCTGTGGCCTGCTGTGCTCCCTACAGCCAGGCCAATAAAAACAGAGTTCCAGAGCATTTCTGAGGGTGCAAGGGTGACTCCAGGGCACTTCTGTTCCCTTGGAAACAGGAGAAATGGGTCACATCTACAAAAAGTGACCCAATCCTAGTCATGATGACCTTCTGCATTTGAGGATGTTTAAAAGAATCTTTGCAAGGTGATTCACTTAAAAAAATCTTGTTTTTTAATAAATAATGGGTTTTAGACTGGGAGGCTGAGATGAAAATCTGCTTTTCCTTTAGTTTTGGGGTTCATTGGGGTTTTCCCCTACAAGTCTCTTTTTAGTCACATGTGCACAAGCTTGTTATCAGAAAAGCTGCTGGGGATGCCTGAACCTTTTTGTACTAATGTAGTATGTGCCTGATTTTTCATTGAAGAAAACAAAATGGAAGCTATTATGTGAAGGCAGCTTTCATCGTAGCAGCGAGGCAGGGAGCAGCTCAAGTATAATAAGACAAAATGTGAGACAAATGTTGCCTCCTCCGAGCCAGCATCTGACCTCGACAGTGAGCGCCTTCCGCTAAGCTGGCTGTTTACAGCCCCCGCTCCGGCATCCATCTTGAGGTTTGTGGGATGTTGTTTTTGTTCCCATCCCTCCCATCTGATCGGGCATAAGCAACATATATTCCTCTGCCTTCAACCCCGACCTTGAGGTATGCTGACATCTTGATTTCCTCCCCTCCTCCACCTCTCCCAGCCCAGCGAGGAAGCTGGGAGAACAATTTACAGAGAACGAGCAGGCCTGGAGCCAGGGAGTCACCCTGCTGCTGTGGGGAGAAAGCTACATTTGGGAAGTGAGATTTTTCCTGTATTGCCGAGGCCTGGGTGCGCAGCACCATCTCCACTTGACCCTGCAAAGCGAAAAAACTCAGTAGCATGAGCTCACCTTCTTTTTCTCCCCTCTCCTTCCCCTCCCAGGGAAAAAGCCATCAAGTGCAGCAGCACAAGCTGATTCAGGAACGGGTGTTTGGTCCCTTCAGAAAATGGGGCTGGGAGGAGTGATGGAGGAGGGGTTGCAGACCGTGCTGCTGACCTGCTGAATTACGACTTTAATGCAGTCACTTTAATAACTTGCTGTAGCTCCAACCACCAGATGCAATTTATGGCAAAGCAGGCGCCCAGGCATTTTTCTTTCTATGAAGACTAAGCAGATCTCTGATTACCGCCCCCTCCCCCCAAACCATTACCTTCCCCCGCTTGCTCTGCTAATGGAAAAATGTTATGTGTCTATGTGCTTTTTCCCCAAGCCCTGTTTTCAGGAAATGGTGGAGAATGAGAAACTAACACAAGCACGCACACATGCTTTTGCGGGAAAGATTGCTTTAACTCCATTCTTTAACCACGTACAATTCTTCCTGCTAGCAGAATTGCCAGTTCTTTTTCTGAAACCTTACAACCTCAGCCGGACGCAAGGCAAATTCCAGAATTGATTTGTAGGGAAAAAGAAAGACCCCTCCCTCCATCTGACCAAAATCATCTGAAGTTTGAGTGATTTCACTGCACAATATAAAGCCTGCTGCCCTTTAGATCTCCCTGCTGTAAGGAAAGCTTGAATACAACCAGAAACAAACAAACAAAAAAGCTGAACCTGGGAACAATGAATAGGCAAACTGAACTCAAGTTTTAATTTTGTATTTAATAAGTTTTAATTTTGTATTTAATGCTTATATACAATAGATGGGTTCATTGACAAAGCAATGTACAGACAGGCAGGCAGATTCCCCGCCAGTTCTCCTATTTTAAAGACCCATTCATTTTCCATCTGAGGGATGAATTCTTCCTCCCACTCTCCTCTACTCTCTCTTTTTCTGTGATTTGCATGATCATTTGCTACATATATTATGAATTACTGTTTATCTTAGTCCAGCCTGCAAAGCAATTTCCCAAATAAATTTCAATGGATCAATAAACTCAGATTCTGTTTTCCCTTCTAAATTGAGGGAAAGAAAAATAGTAAGATGAAGTAAATGTTTTCTTTTTAGCTAAATGGAACAAAAATCTGAATTAAACACATATGCCTGTTTCTGAATTCTGAGGACTCACACAGAAGCCCTGTGATTCAACTGTTTTGTATCTTACTTTTGATTTTCCTTTCCCTTTCTGAAAAAAAAAAAAGTGTACTTGGAACTGCAGCCCTGAAAAATGGCGTGTACTGCTTTGAACTCACTGAAAGAGTGTCCATACAAGGACTAGCAGATAAGTCCTTCATGACTGTTAAATATTTATCAGCAAGGCAAATTCCTCCTAGGTTACAGCAAATACAGTTTGAAATGACATGCCTCTGTGCTTTCAAAAATGAGTAGCAGACTCCTGCAAAACATCCATCTCCTCATTCAGCTTGGATAATGTTTTCCTCCCAAGCTCTGAGATAGCTTGATTAATATGTAGCATATACAGCAAATTTCTTAAGAAAAAAGTAGTAACATATGGGAGCATTCAAGTTCCAGAAAGAAGAGTATAAATTGGACGTTTCCATACAGGTTCAGTCTGATGTGTCTGTCTATCTGTGTTTACAGTGACCTGCCCTCAGCCTGTACCAAGACTGCATTACTGTCTCCAGTACTGCAAGATGCACCTGCAAGCACACACTCAGCCACGCAGGTATTTCTTTTAGGTGTGATGAGTTGTCTTTGAGCAATTGAATTTATCTCTGCTTACTACAGAGGCAGCCGAAAACCAGATTCCAGACTTTCTGAGGGTTAGAGTTAGGTGAAATGAATCTTTGCTCAAGCATTCAACCACAGCTCCTTGGCTTGTGCCGTTAGCTTCCTGAATTCCCAGATGACTTCCCACCACAGCTTAGCCAGGTCTGGAACTGCTTATTTTCTCAGAAGGAATGAGGTGAAATGCAGTTAGTTCAGCGAAGCCAGTGGCATTTCAAAATTATATGTAAAAGTATATATTTGTAGTCTTGTTTTTCAAATGTTGTCGTAAATATGCTTCATTCCTAACAGGCTCAAAGTATTCTCTCCAGTTGTGATAATTTTAAAATATCCTGTTCAAATGTTTATCAAACCATGAGGAAAACCACCCATGCAGTGGTCAGTAAATCAGTAGTACGTGCACAGAACGAAAAAAGATGCTTTCGTGCGCTCTCGCTGCCGCCGGGGCAGTGCCCGGCCCAGGTACTGCTCCAGCGGGAGCACGGCGCCTTCAGGCCCCGGAGAGGCCGCTCTGGCTCCGGCCGAGGGGGCCGTGCCCTGGCCGTGCTGGCTTCGGAGCCGCTGCGTGGTGCCGATTGGCCCAGGGTGGCTGTGCAGGAGCTGAGGCAGAGCCGAGAAATTCGGAGAGTAGCCACGAAGTTGTGAGGAGGTTATTAATGGCGGCGCGGGTGACTGCAGGTACTTGGTGACACTGGAACTCATTCTGGGTACTCCTCTGATTCTGCTGCGTTTTTCTTTTTTGAACCTGGCCTTTGATTAAAAATGCCTCGCTTCCAGCTCACATTGCCTTTTAAAAGACTCTGTAAAGCCCTCTCGCGGTTCCCAGCTCACATCAGAAGCAGGGCTGGAAGTGTTTCACTGCAGAATAAACATATGGGCTGTAAATCCTGTGATTCAGAAGATCGCCTGCAGTATTCCTCTCCGCTGTTGCCATAGGTAACCGGGCTCTGCAAAACACCATTTACCCTGGAATGCAAGGAGACACGGAGCTCAGCAAGGGCACTCCGGTTAACCCTTTCCTAGCAAAAAAACCCCCATCCCTCTGGTGATCCCAGCCGCAACTGCTCCTCGCTCTCATGCGTGTAGGTTCACACACAATAAACCCGCACCACGTAAACTGAGGCAAACTACCCGCACGGCGCGGCCCCAGGCATGTGCACATGCACTCTGCGGGAATGGCGGCTTTCTTCTCGTAGTCCCGAGCCAGGCAGCCACTGGCAGGGTGTTTTCGGGACTGCTGACTCACCGGGGCTGTGAGGCGCACAGCCTCGGCCAGGAGCCCGCGGGACGGGTTAAACTGGCACCACATCAAGGAACTGAAAGGCAACTGAATAAGGCTGGCCCGGTCTGCAGTCCAAATCCAAGGTTTGTGGAATGGTACTTGTCAAATTACTTAAGGCAGGACCTCAGGTTTACAAGATTTTGCCAATGCCATCTAATGGAGATTTATCAAGTCAGAAACAGTGCAAGTTTAATACTTCTTTTCTGCTTCACACTTTTTTGCAGTCAAGGCACTCTAAACATCTCCTCATGGTCTTGTACTCCATTGCCTGAGGCACTGAATGTGGAGAATCAATAGTTATCTGCAGTTTAGGAGAACAGGGGCAGAAAGTGGCACCCCACTTTTTTACTCTTTTACTTCTCTAATTCTGATTTACCTGTGGGCTAATGTGGATCCCAGAACAGGAGCTGAAGTGAGGTACTTTGTCTGAACAGTGTTTTTTTCCCACAGGCCCCAGCAGCAGTGCTGCCCAGAGAGCAGGTAGCAGCATATGCTCTGCCTTTGCCTTTTTACCGTATGAAGCTGAGGATTATGTGTGTGTGAAAAGTAAATTCATAGCCCTGTGTTCAGCAGGGGTTAATTTATACTGCAGAGGAGCTGCAGGTGAGACCGAAGACTTGTCTCACTTTTCAGTTTCACAAACCCTGATACAAAAGCCTAAATATGTCGGATTTCAAACCACTGTTGTCTTCTTTCTCACACTCTCCTCTGCAGTTCAATGCATGCACAGATACACGCCACCAAATCGTTTTTTGTTTTATGACACAGTATTGCTGTAGGGTCATCTACAGATAGGTAAAAATGCAAAATTCCTGCTCTGAAGTGTTAACCATGTTGGTTACTTTTACATCAAAAGTCTGATGGGAATACAGAGAAGTCAGGAAATGTGGATAAGGCTGAAATTACATTCATAAAAGATCATGCAGTGGTTGGGAATCACAGCCCATGCCTGGACAAGCCTGTATTGAGACTGCTGTAATCCCTGGGCAGAGCAGGGGGGAGTGAAGGAGAGGTCAGTGTGCTTTGTGGGATTCTCTGGCATTACTAGGGCAAGGGGAGTTAGTCCTTCACTGTTATTTGAACAGTGAGTGAGTATTTTTTTAAGGATCTTTTTTTTATGTTGCTAGAATAAAAAGGAACAGGCAAGAGAAAACGACCCCAAATCATAAAGAGATTGCTGTCTGTAGAAAAGTGCAAACACAGAATGAAATTGTTTTTCTGCAAATTCTTTTTTTCATGGCTTGTTTCCATGCCACCACGGAGAGGAATGGTGAAGAAAATTTTATACAAGGAAAGGTACTTTTAAAGATTCCCAAGAGCTATTGATTGGGTGTTGCTGGTTCACATTCTCCAAATTGCTGTTACATCAGTCTGGATGGTGGAGATAAACTGTAAGAGAGCTTAAAAGCCATGGAGCAATGCATGGAAGCATAGTGATATTTATGTGTGCTCTGACTTTTTTGATTTACAGGATTTATTTACATAATCCCTTGGCATTGTCGGAGCCTCTCTGCAGACCTAACACTTGATCCCCTGTTGTGCTGAGTCCCCTGGGAGCTGTTGACATTGTGGGGTACCTGCTGAGGTGTCAGGGACAGGTTGTGTCGGGGGTGGGGGGAAATGGGAGCACGAGATCAGAAACAGGAGTGTCGTTGGGGCAGAGCAAAATGATAACTGGACTGGTTGAGCCTCAGCCATTTCCTGAAGGTCTGAAAACCACTGGAAGCACTGAAGATGCAGAGACTGGAGCCTGTTCCTTTTCTTGGTTTTATATGATTGTCTTAAGTCAAGGGTATTTAAATGTCAAGTTTTTATGTAGTTCCTAAATTTACTTAGGTTCGGGTGTTTATAGCAGAAGGTTTGTGTCCTTGTGCACTCCTATCTGTGTATTTGAATGATGATAAATGCCAAGGCTTTCTTTTGGGGCTTGTGTTTTTCCACAGCCGAGGTGACACGTTGCCGTTAAGTTTAACCTTCTCCCCCAAGAGTTGATACAATTTATTTCTTTTGGAAGGGAAATATCAGAGCTGTAGCAGGCCCAAAGCAATTTTCTTTGAAGGCTGCCTTGGCTGCGACTGCAGATACAGTGACAAAGAGGAGATTGTGGCAGCGCGTGGTAGATGGGCGCTCAGGCAGGAAAGGGTTACTGTCTGCACAGCTCTCTGTGTCTGGAGCTCCAGGCAAAACCCAGAGAGAGACAATGATGTCAGCACTACCTCCAGGCCCAGGGCCCCTTGCCTGACAATGTGGGCAATCCAACACATTCCCATCTGCCACAACAAGAGCATTCATGCTCCTATTTCCTGACCTCTTTGGATTAAAGCATGTGGAGTTAAATATACATCCAGCCCCATGCTCATGCACTTGCATTGCACCAGAAATAGACTTATGGGAAACTGGCTGCAGCTTTTGCCACCCGACACTCGGGATCTGTCTAAACGTTGTCATCGAGAAAAGCACATGCTGGTCTGGTCGGGAGATTGTACAGTCATGTACACATAGCTAAAATACAGTTCGCTTTTGTGCCTGGAAATGCTGCATGTAATCAGCACGGAGTCAGAAAGAGAGGGGAGGGGGAAGGGCAGCTTAAACAGAAAATGAAGATTAGTCAGAGACAGTGATTTCAGCGTTTTAGCCATCTGAAACTTGCTGAGTTTTTTAGTACCGCATAAAAAGTTCTGACAGCGGAGATAGACCTTGGCTGAGCTGGGTGTCTGCACTCCAGGCTGGTGGAAGAGGGAGAGCATGCGGCAGGATTTGGATGCTGCCATGCCGGGCTGGCAGAGACAGGGAGTGCAGCTCTGACAAGGAGAGCTTTTTGTTTGCTTTATAGTGAAGCTGGTCTGGTAGTGCAAGGTTCTAGTAATTAGAAGCATTTTATTGCTGCTTTTATTGAGGATGTGTGTGTGTGTGGAGGGGTCTGTTGGATGCACATGGGTATCGTGTTGTTTCTTTCTCATGTCTGTGGGTGCTGTGTATCTGTGGCTCTATGCCCATATGTATCTGTGCATCTCCATATTTATCTGTCATTCTGTGTCTGCATTGCTCAGTCTTTTTCCTTTTAAGTGTCGGAGTTGCATTTTTTTTTCTGTGCACAGATGAGTTTTCCTGTACTGTACACTAAGGGGAAAAGAAATGTAGGGATAGCTTGCATTTTGTTTATGACTTTGTCAAGAAAGTGCTTCAAAATTCAGAAATATGAATGAAAAAGAAAATGAGACTATTTTTTTCCTTTCTTTGTTTTTTGTCTACAGTCTTCTGTCCTATCTTCCCAGTCGTTTATTTTTTCTCTCCCTTTTCTTCCATCAGATTGCAAATTTTTGCTCCCATAACAAATGTTTTAAATGTAATCTATCCTGCCTGCACAATCAGTCCCTTTTTCATAGCATGTTTCTTGTACAGTAATCTCTCCTTTTTTTTTTTTAAACAACTCATAGTGTTCTTAACACAGCAAATTCCTGTGGGCAGTTTGGTTTAGTGTCTCTCCCCTTCATAAGGCCTCTGCTTATGGCACTCAGAATCTCAGAGAGCACAACACAAGGAAGCAGAACAAAAATAAACTTCCCAAAATCTGTAGCTCCCCAATGGCTCAAAGGGGTCTTGGAAGAAGGTTTAGCTGATAAAATCCTTTGAGGGTGCTTGAAGGGGTGAGACCAAATGGTTAATGTAGGATAAAAACTGCAAACCTCTTAATTCTCTTAGTGTTTGGCTTAACCTTGCCTTGACTCTGAAGAGATGGTGGTAAGTAAGGATGAGCTTGTATTAGAAATAGGATTCTCTCTTTCTGCCCAGCCTTGGCTGTGCCAGTTCCAGTATTACAGGGCATCACTGCTGCAAAATTCTCTATCAATTTCTGCTGGTGGAGGTTTGGAACTGCCTCACTTCTCAATTAGTGTAATCAAAGCCAAGACCCTGGCATCTTTCCCAAGAGCTTTCTTCTCCCTGTGAAACACAGAATACTGAAAAGCAGTCAGAAAAAGTGGAGCCAGACTGTAGCAAGCATTGGATTTCACTGGTGGTATAATACGGAAACTGCCTGTAGTGTCAGCCACTCTAAAGGAGACATACAGACAAGTTAAAGTGGTAATATGCATGTCTGTCATCCTGATATTTCAGAGCATATAATAAGCTGTGATTAAATCATTAAACTAAGAACTTCAAAAGGGTCTGGCTGTGTAGACTGAGGCTCTAAATGCAAGAAATCTCCAGTCCTCTTTCTACCTTGGTACCTGATTTGCCACTGCTATAAGCTAGTCATTTCACATGGATCTTTAATTTTCCCATCAGTACCACCAGGAGTTAATAATACTTAAGCAGAGCAGTGCCTCTTATAGAGTTGTTTTGAAGGAAATGGAGCCTTACTGAAGGAGTCTTTGTGTGAACTTGCGTGCCAATTTGAAGTTCTTCAGGAGCAAAGTGGAGGAAGCATGCTCAGCATGAGATCAGCACAGAAGGCATGAAGGTCTGCAAGTACCAGGGGAAAGACAATGTTAAAAACAGGAGTACTGCATAGTTTTTGGGGACCCTAAATTAGGCTGTGGAATCTAGGAAGAGTTAGGTTTGCAGTTTGAACTGAGACACATGCAGTGCTTATGATCCAGTCTTGGTGCCTGATGGATCTCTGCTTTTATTACTTGTCCCATCTTCACAAAGCCAAGTAAATAGATGAGAATAGAATGTCTATGTCCTGAGACCCCATCTCTTGCCATGAGTACTTAGACCAGGCACCAAAAGTGTGAATAATATGTTCCCAAGTTTCCCTGCTTTGATCAGGACCATTATTTTGATGATGAGCTTTAATTTTTCCATAGAATTCAAACAGTTTCTCTGTTTATGGCTACATGTACATTTAATATGTCTCTCTTAAGCCAGATATAAGCAGCCTTGTGAGAAGTGCTCAGGAGCTGGCTTGGAGCAGGGCAGAGGAAAAGAGGAAGCCTGCTAGTCACATCCTCCTGACCTCCTTCCTCTTCATTGATGTGTGCAGTCACACTGCCCAAAAGAGCCATTCGAGGAGACTTGAGAATGTATGGAGCAAGCGCTCCATTTCACTTATGATCAAGATAAACAAGGGTGTCAGCTGAAGCAGAGCTTCTGAGGTGTTCTGTGTAATTCAGTGCCAGGCAGTAGTGAGTGCTGCTTAGGAGATGGATTTATTAAGATTATTAGTAAGTGTTATTTGGAGGTGACTGAAATCGCTGGGTGGACTCCAGAGGATTAGCTTTCCAAAGATAGCAAATACAAAACAAAAAAAAGCAACCCCAAACAAACAAGTCACCAGAACCAGTTGTGTTTATTTAATAAAGTCTCTGCACAGGATTAGCTCACAAGCATTTGCTTGTTTTTTGCGACTGCAGATATGGGGGATGGGAAGGAAGAACCATTTTAGCATGTAATTCCCCAAGTAAAAGCAAAGCTGCAGCACAGCATCTGGCCTGGTTCACAGAGTAGGTGACAATGCGCTGTGAGCAGGGAAGGCAGAGGAGGAATCACCTCTTCCTGGATTGCACCGGATTTAGGCAGCCTAGTGTGCAGCACCTCTGATACAGAAATAACCTGTGTGAAGGAGACTCTGCTCAGGAATTGTCACGTCCCTGTATAAAGGGCATGAGAGCTTTACGCAGGGCATCACGCTGATCTGAGCCCAAGAAGTGGCCTGTGGGAGAGACAGCAGCAATCAAAATAGTCATCTTCTATAGTGAGGCTGTAAGAGGACCTCAAAGTGCTTGTAGACATGAATTCACCAAACATCACCCCCGCAAGCCTATCCCTGTGGGATGGAGGTTGGTGTTGCTAACCCCAGATGTCAAACTGGAGGAAGAGAGAGCTGTCCAAGCTCCCACAGGGATGAGGCCAGATGGGAACTCAGGAGGGTAGCAAGAGGGGAAGATAAAATCAGGAGAAAAAAGCCATCCCTCAGAGAAAAGTGATGGGGGAGGGGGCTTTAAGGACCAATGTGACCCATGATTAATGTTGTTAATGTTGCTAGAGAAGTCCCTCCAAAATGCTGGTGGTTGGTGGTGTAGAACACATGAGTCAGTTCTGCAGTGTAGCCTGGCTGTCCTGCTTCAGTACTGTCACCCAGATGTAGAGACACATGGGAGCTCCCTGCTGTCCCTTCAGCCTTCCCCAGCACTGCACTACCAGAAGCATGATCACCCAAAGGAGAAGTACCCTGTTGCTTTTTTGTAATTCATTTAGGCCCCATTGGAACGTGGTAGGAGAGACTGAGGGATTATCCGTTCAAGCGAAGGTACTGAAAAGGAGACAAGTGCTCTTGCAATTTCCAGGGAAATTGCTTGTTTCCATTCATGAGAAGCTGCTTACTTGCCTCCTAAATCCAGCAAGAGTTGCACTGGCTCCTCTTCCCACCTTCAGATAAGGCCCTTATGCAAAACTAGGCCTGGTTTGCTATCGCATGTGCTTCTCAAGACTTTCCTAGACACCACAGCAACAGCAGCAGAACTGGACTTTGTAAACCTTTAATTTTATACAGGCAGAGTAGAATGGGACCTATGAATACAATTCAGCAACCTCATTCCTCAAGGATGGGGGTTGGGGGCCGGGAGGATTGGGACAGGGATGGGGAGGGGGCAATGCACGACTTAATGTTCTTGGCATAAGCTATCACAAGGGGAAATAGGAGGAGGGAAAAGCTGCAGCTCACTGAAGTGGAATAAAAAGGGTGGGAACCCAGTGATGCAGTTTTATACTGAGGGGACAGAATTGTCTGGTAACCTGTGCACTTAATCCCATGCTGAGATTGAAGGATATGTCAGCAGAAATTAAATAGAAGCACAGTGCGAGGTATAGAGCCCTGGCTCCAAACTACCTAGCTTTTACAGATGTCTTTGGTGATAAAATTTGTGTTACTGAAATCATTGATTCCTACAACAGAGACGGTAGAGAGTGTTGGACTAGGAAGCAAAGGAAAAGGGAAGAAAAAGGAAGAAAAAGAGAGGGAAAAGGGGAAACAGACTGTAGCATTTCAGGATCATGTTTTTATCTCTTTCTATTAGGCTTCACATTTTTTTATAAAAATCATTATTTTCACTTGACAGGCTCATGGGTGAAGAAACTATTTTCTTTCATAGATAAAATGAAAGTACCCCCATTAAAATAAAAAAGGCAGGATTTTCCTTTTCCGTGAGTTCTTCATACATTGGAGAAACATCCTCATTCTCAGGAAAGGAAAGAAAAGCTAACATTTATTTGGAAAACATTTTGCAGTAGGAATAAAAAATAGTACAGGCCTTGTCTTCTCTAACTCTGGAGTTACAAAGCAGTCCAAAGAGCTTATTGCTTTCACACTGTGAAGCTGGTCAAGAGGTGCAGGTTGCAATGCGATGCTGGTGAATAGATGGGGCTCTAGTGTAGGCCCTAGACTGACTGCTGAAGGGTCTCACTCCTCCAGACAGAGAGAAGTGCTGTGGCACATGTTACTGCCAGGCTTTGTGAACCCATCCACAGTAAAGGGTCTTGACTTTGTGCCTGTGACTGATTTGCAACATCTAGAAAAAAATCAAACCCCTTTAGTAAGGCTCATTTGCCTGCTCTAATTTACACCAGCGAATGCAACACATTATGACTGGTGACACCAAGTGTGGTTTAAGACCACCTCTGTCCTTGAACTTAATACATACATAGAATACAGCCAAGATTAGGGATCTGTCTCTTTCTGTGATAAATACCCACTTTTATGGGACTGTGGCCATGAGTCCAGTTTAACATTATGAAGTAATTTTCTGTGACAATTCAGGTCCCAACTTCATCACTCTCATCTTTCTCTCTACCTGATATATTTTAGTGTTTGATATTATGCCTAATATGGAGAGATTCCAATGAATTAGATGAGGCATTTAATAAAGGTGATGTCTGGACAGTGAGAAGTTTTTTATCTCTGAAGTCTTCCAGTGATTGTTGGAATATTCTATTTTAAAATAGGTTTGACTTAGAAGGGCCACGTTTGTATGATTTATCCTCAATAGAAATTAGAGCCTCGCAGTATTTCTACGTGGTGGAATGATTATTTTTTTGAGTTATTCATTATAGTCTTCTGAACCTCCCAGGAGTCCATGAGCTCTTTATGAACCATATAAAAGGATGCAGACTCACTAGCAGAGCAGAGAAATTCCCAGGAGGAGAGAGATTTGTAACTAAACTGAGATGGACGGAAAGAGATGGGAAAAGTAAACTTCAGAAAGCCTGGAATAAAAGCAAATTCTTGAACAGCTTAACAATGATCTAGACTCCTGCAAGTCAGGAACAGAGCAGGCTATACTGAGGATGTTTAGAAAAAAACCCACAGGACTAACCCCTGCAAAGTTTTGTTTCATATCTGGTTTGGCAGCCGGAGAAAGACAGAAGAAGGTTTGTTTTCTAAGGCTTTCTCAAAACAGTGGCCCTGAAAAAACCATGCCTGTTATCTTCAGAGGACCTACTGATGTTACTAACATGCAGAATACTCTCCAAAAGAAGAGTAATTTCTTCAAAATACAATAAACAGGGCATACAGGTCAAAGTGAAAAACAGCAAACCTGCTATTTCTGAGAAGTTACAAACAAAAGAATTTAAAGAAAATGCAGACAGAAGTTGTACATACTATAAATGCCTAGGTCTCTCAATAAACACTTTTGGGATTCCCAGACTGCTTAGGAAAACATTGCATAGCAAAGCCCTTTCTCACAAAGAGACAATTAGATAAATGCCACCTGCTGATTGCAAAACCGGCTAAAACTTACCGGGATCCACGCATCTTACAGGCTCCAGCCTATTTTCCTACCTGGAAACAAAGTCGGGTAGAGCTGCATATTAAATGGAATGTGAGAGAGCCAAAGCTAGCTAAATAATGGAAAAGTATTTGTGAATATTTATTCAGTGAAAATATTGCCAAAATTCTCAATATTATTGATAATGAATTATTTAATAATCTCCAGACGAAACTCCAACAGAATCCCGGTCTGTACTGTTCTGCCAACAAGTATTATGCATTCACAGCACTCCCTCCACAGTGACTGCAGAAATGTGCTTTGCTTGCCAGTCTCCAAGGAAGGTTTTGACTCTGCTGCTATCAGCTAAGTCAGTTTCACAGTACTGACAGAGCTACTTGGTCAGGGATGGACTGAGTCAGGCCTGTGGGCAGAGCTGGGCTAGTGGGTATGCTCAGGACAGGGATACACCAGGGATATACCCAAACAGAAGCCTCATGTACAAATAAATGCGTGCATATGAGATACCTGTTTAACACGTGGTAGTGTTTCTCCCTCCACATACACAGGTGCTCTTTAAAAGTGTGCATGGGCTCATGCAGCTGTGGGACAAATACATGTTTTTGTCCACTGTGCATTGGGGTAGATGTGCCTGTGCAATATGGCCTGTCCCACCCGTGCACTTTGGGGCATTGATCTCCATGAACCCAGTCTGGGGTAAAGAGAATTCCGTAGGACTTTGTTTTTTGTCTCCTCCTCTACTTTGTCTCTCATTTTCAAGTAACCTTCTGCAAACAAGTCGTTACGCAGCCGGGATATGGGATGGCCCTTGTGCACAGGTGTTCAGACGTGCACGCTGCTGCATGGAGTGGCTGCAGGTGTCTGTCCTGCCTGCAGCATTGGCCCAAGGATGCCTCTGCCTCTTCCCGTGTCATCTGCAGTTCACCAGCAGCAGTTTCTCCCTTTGGCCTGAGGACTTTTGCCTGGGCTCATGCCCAGATCTACTGTTCAAGCAAAGGGCAGAGGCAGCACTCAGTGAGGAAGTCCTGTGTATTTCAGGCTGGTTTAGGGATGCTTGTTCCGGACAGCTCAGTTTGTTGATCACACTTGTTTTTAACTTATGCAATGCACATAATTCAGGTCAGCTCTCTCCCCTCTCTCCTCTCTGTCCTGCCCTGCTGGAGTACATGCTATTTCCAGATGAGGTCACACATTCCCCCTCTTTCTCCTACCACTACTGAGCCTGTTCTTTCCATTAGGGTTTAATGAGAGGCCCACTAGCCATGGCAATCCCAGCCCTCCAGTCACTGCTGCAGCCAAGGTCAAGCCTGGGGCAAGAATTGTCCACAAATACAGACACCCGAGTGAAGGGAAGGAAAGAACAATAATAGCCATTTACTTCTCAATGCACTTAAGCGCTCGAGAGAAACTGCCCCCCCCAGACTGCTGAGTCAGCAGCGGCTGACAAATTAGTCAACAGGATGACTGGGCCTCAGCTCCTGGCAATTAGCATGGACAAAGCTTTGTGTGTGCCTGTGTGTTTTCCTATTAGCTGCGGCTTGCACTCCCTGTGAAGGGAGGAGGGACTGGGGAAGGAAATGGCTTGCTTTGACTTGACAAACACATGGAATTTGCATTCCCAAGGTTGCACAGCATTCATTTAGCTTCCTGTTTCAGCATCTTTGCAGGCTGTAGCCATTAAGAATAAAGTGCTGAGAGCCTCTTAAGAGGGAGGTGTATCAACACAGCTGGAGGAAGGGTGAACCCTGAGTTGTAGTAGCAGAGGCACTTCAGACTGGGAGGAGTGTAGTCTAACCCATCAATGTGGCTAACAAAACCGGTACTGTAAGGGTTGAGGAGTGTTGGCAAGGATCGCGCAGAAGAGTTTACGGGTGAGAATGGCATTGCTAGTATATTCAGTATTGGAGTAAGAAAGGTGTTACAGATCCAGAGTGAGAGGCTTTGGCAGAGCTCAGGGTGATGAAACGATAGAGACAGAGCGGGATAAGGACTGGACTAAAAGAGGATTCTGTAGGTCAGGAGTTCAGTGTCTTGTCAAAGCGATTTGGGAAGCCAGGGGCTAAAAGGTGGAGCTGCAGGTCGGGATTAAGCTGAATGTAGGAGCTGAGTTCTGTCACCATTTGGCAGAGGTCACTGCCTCCAAAGAAGGCTGCTGTGGTCATGGCTCACGCTGTGAACAATGAAATTTCCTGGATTCAGCTCTAGTGGAACTACAAACACACTTTGTTGTTAAAATCATGTGCATCTCCTCTTGTCTTTCCATCTCTGAGGCCAGGTCACCAGTGCTCTCAGACAGGGTATGAGTTGCAAGTCCTCAGAGGACCCAAGAAGAAAGGTCAAGTACATCTGGTTTTTTAGCCTCACCTTCACCCATTGCATATCCATGTCCCTGGCAAGTCAGACACTACCATGTTATCATCCTCATTTACGATAAGCTGGTCAGGCTGATTTAGGCGAAGTTCAGTAGTGACCCCAGCTCTGAAAGGCCTTGCTGTGACCCGTGAAGGTTTAGTGGGCTTTGTTCTGGGTGCTCAGAGACCCATCTCTCTGCTTACAGGCTTTCACAAAAGCTGAGCTCAACTGAGAGCCGCAAAAGCATTCAAGCTATCAGTCCTCCTGTTTGTGAGAGTGGGGGTGAGAGACAATGTCTTTGTATTCTGGGCACCATTACATGCTTCTTTGCTAAGCGTAACTGGAATCCCTGGACTTCAAATCCTGCTGCTGAGAGCCTAGCAACAAGTGAATGTATCTACTTAAGCTTTTAAGGAAGGACTAGGTTAGTGGAGGTGAAAGTAGGTCAGAATGCTTTATTTTCTGAGTTTGTTGGATTTCTTTCTAGGAATTGTAATGCTCTGCCTTGTAAGTCGTCTCTGTATCAAGAGACTAGCAGCGCCATGTCCATTTACACACCTTTATGCCACACTAAACCTGAGACAGTTCATTCCTTTCCGTTGATAGACAAGCTGCCTCACACTACTTCACCTTTACCAAAGGAGAGGAGTATGCACCAAGGTGCTTCCTGCAGAGCAGCTGACACTCAACAGCTTGCTGTTCCTATGGTGACCTCTCTGTCTTTGACCCCTGTGATTTTCTGCTTGGCTGTAGGCTGATTTAGGGCAGATTTTTACTGATCTCTTAGCTGCTGAACAGTGTTTTCTGAAAGTACTAGCTGGCATCTATCTGCATAATTAGGTGTCTAAATAGCTTTTGAATCTAGGTGTCCCTTCCTCCATGCTTCAATTCTTCATCCAGTAAGAAGGTCTAACTGTAGTTTGGGCTTGGGTCAGGGTTGTACATCTACACATGAATGTGGCTGTGGAGGAGCTGTGGCCATCTGGGTGCTCCTGTTCTCCTCTCAAGGAACGTGTCTGGAGCCTTCCTTCTGCTCATCCTGTCATGGCAGTGGTTACACAGCACTTTGGTTATGCTGCTGTGCCTGAGCTTCAAAACTCTAACCTGTGAATTTTCTCATCCTGTCAGCCAGGACAGAGAGTTACAAGGAGTAAACCTATTTCATCCAGGATTCAAATCACTACAGATGCAAGAAAATAGCGAGTCCTAATTGCTTGTCTTTGGACTTCTGCAGTACTGAGAAACTTTGTACCATATAGAAAAAACCATGGCTATCTATTCCATGTAACACACATAATTTATCAGATATGCGTCCCATAAGGAACCATGGACAAAGATCAGCTGAATTGTCTCTCTGTTAGTCTTCCTTGTGAATGTCAGAAAGTGGTTTATCTCTTTATCACAAGAGATAAAGTTCAGGGTAGCTTTGCTGCACGTTCAGGCCCTCAGTTTTAGTTCCATAATTTTGCAGCACTTAACTTTTTACAATTCTATGATATGCTAAACATAGTTGCTTAAAAAATCCCGACTTGTTCATATGAGGTACATGGGCAACTGCAGTAAGATCCATGCTGACTGCAGCATTTACAAGAACATCTGAAGGGGCATCAGGGTATCATAACGAAAAATATTTTAAGGACGAGGTAGTGCCCAAGTGTTATAGCAAAGACTTAAGGGTGTCCAAGATACTGTAACTTTGAGAGTCAGCCACTCATTCCACTGAATTTCACTCCAAATGAGCTATGCTTCCTGCAGCAAACAAATGGATACAGTGCAGGGATGCAGATGCATTTTAGTAACATGGAGTTACAACAGATTGTTACTAGCAGTAATTCCCATTTCTTTCCTGACGCACACTCCTAAAGCAGCTACTTTTGGGAAACTGCCTGCAAATAACACTCCCTGTCTGACTGATACCCACTTTCTCACCTCTGCTATTTAAAGTGGGTATTTTTTATGACGGTAGGCACTCAGTTAATTTTGGAGTCTAAAAGGTACATGCAGGACAAGGCAAATTTCTTTACCATGGTCTTGACATTATTCCTCCTGCCCTGCTGGAAGTAATGTGCCTGAGGAATGCAATGGCCTCTTTTCTGACCTGGCAAGCAGTGCCATTCGTAGTGTTGATACTTGTCCCAGTGGGACTTGGGCTGAGATTTTTCCATCGTTCCCTTGCCCAGTTCATTTTGTCCAGCATGCCAAAAAGGTGTCAAATGGCATTTTTGCAATTATCAATCTAGACTGGGCTGGACCTGGTGACATGGAGGTGAAAGGATCTGGACTCTGTTTTCCTGTCCTGCTAAACTAGCCAGTATCTCCTTGTGCTTATTCAGCAGGTTAACTCTGATAATGTCAGTATGAATATTTTGCTGCCATTTAGCTAATAGCTACATTTCCTGTTGCAAAATCATGTAAAGAGAAATAAGGGAAAACGAACTGCTGTGGCAGGAGAAAAAGGCACAATTCAGTGGCTGGTTTAAGGTGTGCTCATGCTGTAGGTCGATTACTTTTTAGCAGCAGGTCTGACATAATGTTGAGCATATATCCCTGAAAAGATATTTTTACAAACCAAATACTTGAGATTATTATTTCACCATTTCTGCTAGCTGTTCTTCAGTCTCAGATACCATGTGCAGATCAGATCCAGCCTACAAGGAATGAAAGGACTATAGAATCTAAATAAGATATTATCAATGGCCCCCCATAATATCGGTGGCAAAAATAATTAAGTCTTTCTACTTCTCTAGTGTGTTCCATCTGAGGGTCTCAAAGCATTTTACAAGCATTAATTAATTAAACTTTCATCTTCTCCCTGAGGCCTTTTCTGTGCTGGAGGTGGTTCAGTCCAGTTGGGTAGATGTAGCTGTTGAAATCACAGCTGATTCTCAAACCAGTGGTTAAAAACTGCCTCTGGAAAGCTTCAGTTCTTACAGCTGCCGCCCATTCATCCTGCAACTGTGCTTCCCCTTCTTACTTTGGTGGATGATTTCTCTTAATTTGGCCCATGAATGCTCAGATCTGCAGGTCCCATCTTCTAGCTCTGCCCTGTTGGAGCAGGTGATGCCATTGGCATGATCCCTAGGAGCTAAACTGACCCGCCACTAGCCCCAGAATTACTGAAGTACTTAAGTAGCTTAAAGACACTTTGAGTTCTATAATCCTCCCTCCCACTTAGACCAGGGGATCTGGACTAGAAAGAAATTAAAAGAGAAGGGATAAAGATCACTAAGCACAAATATTTGAAATTAACTCTTTAGGTAATAAGCATTTTAATTTGAAATATGCCAAGTGTTTACAAATAAAATACAGAACTTGCTTATCCCATTGTTGAAATACAGTCATTCTTAGGGCTGAACATGACAATTATTTAACAGTACAGAGTAGCACTTTCATTGTCTCTTATGGAAGGAATCAGATTATATCCAGCTGAAACTGGAGAGAAGTGGAAGAATAGAACTGCCCAAACTGGGAGGTGGTCATTGGGATTCAGGTCCCATCCTAAAGGAAATATACCAGAGAATCTGGAATAATAATTATAATCATAATTAATATATTATATTACTTAACTTTAAAAAAAGTTATAATAAAAATAATAATAGTAATAAACAACTATGCAAAGTACGCAGAAAGCCATTGGGGTTCTGTTGGTGAGAAACTGTTGAAGTACTTTTGCATTGGTATTTATGTAACATCTTTTGTCTTGGGCATCCCAAATGGTATCACCAACTCCTGAATATGGCAAGCCATATGTTGTTCTGTTAACAATATAATTTGGGAAATCATCTGTAGCATTTCTAATCAGAAATATGTAAAGTGTTTGATTTCATTAATTTGAGTTCAGTATTGTGCATTCCTCACCTAGAAACCAAACCAACTGGCACATTATAAATATGCTGGCATATAGAATTGTAGGATGAATGACTAATTTAATAATGTGTACTGCTAACTGTGTATTATATGTTTCTTTCTGAGCAATGAAGGTGCTTTACAAAGGCTGGTGGCAATAGAGAATATTTTCAGTTAATTTGAAATGCATACTTTGTTCCCAAGATACACAATTATCCATTCATTGAATTCTACATTTTCCTTGTGTTTAGTGTGTTTTAGTGCCTGTGTTTTACAGGTAAAATAATAGAAGAGATACATTAAACCCTACACAGTCAGTGGCAAGGCAGGGACAAATTAAAGTCTCTTGATCCTCTCTCTCAACATTGAAAGCATTGTTTCTCTCTCGGTTTCGTTGGGCAAGCAACACAGGACTGGAAGAAAGGCTTTTCTAGGATGACCTTCTGGGTCATCCTTTCCTGTCTCCTGCCATCAGGGGCAACATGTCCTATTGAGGCTTTTGTGACTGTGACAAAGAAAGAATGAGTCACACTTCCCTGCTGGACACCAGACCGCTCATTGATACAGTCCAGGTTGCCTTTCTGAAAAAAGGCAATGGTGGTATCTTAAGGGAGCTTGCAGTGGGAAAAGGCTGGTCTGGTTTGTGTTCTGGAATTAGAGGAGAATGGCAGCCTTCCAGTGTCAGGTGCTGGGAACTGAAAATAAAGGTGCTGCTGAGTAGGGGTTTTCTCACAGACTCAGCTTCACCTCTGCACTTCCCTAGCCATGTCAAGTAGTACTTGCTTAAAGCTAGAAGGCTAGCTTTAAGACACAAGAGAAAATGAATTCAGGAAGCATCTTGTAAGAGCATCCTGCAGACTACCTTTTAAACCAATATCTGAGATTAGTTAGGTTGGTTACAGGATTGGAAGGTAGGATTAGATCATTCCATTCATCCCCTTATTCCCCACAGGACAGTATTCCTGGCAAATGTTAGATGAGTTGTTCCTGGGGCTTTGTGACAAAAGCCTCCACATCCTTCTCTTAGGTCCTCTAGGCCTGTTCACTGTAACAGTTTGCCATCTCCCTCACCACGACTCTTGGGCCGTTTTATCCCCTTTTTGTACTCTGTACGAGCTAGTCCTGCCTGAAGAGGTAGCTAGTTGGGTTATCTGTTTGCAAGTCCCTGGATGTATTTGGTTCAGTTTCCCCCACCTTTATGTCGTATCAGTGAAGGTGCACAGGTGTCAGCAGGGCTATTAGAGAAGAGTTCAGGGAACACTGTGGGAATGTCCTCAGTCTGAGAGCTGGGAAGTCTCAGCTTGGCTGAACTTCATGTTTTCCTTGGGCTGTACAGTGCTTAGCACGCTGACGACACATGGTAAGTAGCCAGTTCTGTAGCCAATTTTATTCCTTCTCATTTTATTGTCAAAGGGAGGGGAATTCACAAAATTTGTGAGCATCTCACCTACTTCCCCTCTCCACTGCAGAGCTGCTCATTTATTTTTGTTTTATACTGGAAATAGAGAAACAAAGCTCCCCAGACCTTGAAGTTAATCCCAGCATGTAGCACTATACCTGGCAAATCTGTGTGATCATTCTTCTCATCACTATTGCCTGCATCCTCCATACCTGGCTAGTATCATTTGGCTTCTGTCTTGAGCTCTCTCTCCAAAGTTTCAAAGCATGAGAGGAGCAGAAGTTGGATGGCAGTGACAGATGACAGACAAGAAGATGGTGTAGAAGATAGCAGGAAGAATGGGGAAGTAGATGAGTGACAGCAGAAAGGTCACAGGAACACCGATGAAGCTGGGGAAAGCATAAGCAATCATAAAGCACTCTCCTATGGAATATGGATCACAATTCATTATATCTGCATACTGGTATTTCTCATCTGTCAGCTTACAGCTGTGAAATCTGCTGGCAAGGTGTGCATCACTGTCTTTAGTAGGACATGTATTTGAAAAAACATCAAGCCTTCTAGTAGTCCTAAATCCCTTGTGCATAAGCTCAGGCTGTAAGAAGACTGGAGAGGGAAACTAGACACTGAAATCTGAGTTTGGTTCAATTCACTGGACTGGAAGGAAGGCTGATGATGTCCTCATTTGCTGAATACTTTAGGATGTCTGGTATACTGAATAGGCAGGGATCTGAAAGAAGAGAAATGAGAGTTAAAGACTGGATTGCTGCACATGCATTTCTTACCTCTGCTGGCCTCTGCTATCTTTACACTTATATGTAGGTTTTTAAAATACCATTTCTAGTGTGTTTAAATTAGTAGTACTACTTTCCCCAGACACATTAGAAACACTTGCCCTCTGCTTTGTGTTTCTTACTCCTTAATTCTCATGCAAGCTGGTGAAACTTCCTCATGCAAATCATGGGTTAGGACTCAAAACTTTCTTTTTAGTTCTTTGTTAGATGTTACGAGACACCAGATGTTACGTCATGGTGCTTTGTAATCTTCTTTGCTTCATCCCATTCACATCAGAATGTGCCGTTTTGAATCAGACCTGGATGGATATCTTAAGGGGAGTCACTGTGTTCTAAGTGGAGGCTGTGGAGAGCTGTGTCTCTGTCTATTGGATCTAAAGAGAATTTCCTATCTGATATTCCCCTCTAGACTGAAATAGTCTGGAGGGGATAATCTGGCATTAACTTCTTCTCCCACCTCCTGGTTGGAGAGCCGATGGGAACTAATAGGTCTTTTCCTGCCTAACATCTGTGGTTCACGAAATTTTCTGTGGCTGACGTGGTGCCAGGAGGCAGAGGGGTTATTTTGGGGCAGATTCCTTTTAATTTGTTTTGTTTTCCTCTTTCTATAGCAGTGTAGCAATCACCGTCCTGGCAGCAGGCATGCCCCGAGGGAAGGGAGAGGAGCCGCTTCTGAAGACAGTCAGAATACTTCATGGCTGCTTGTCCTCTCTTTGACTGCGGCATCAGCTGGGGGCAGGGGGAGGAGAAGTGCCTCAGGCTCATTCAGAGTTGACCCATGGTTATTTTTAGCTCCTTAATGTTCTTTCCAAGCCCCCTGCCCCTCCCGTTCCTCCCCCCAGTTCATTTCTCTCCTCTTGGCAAACGGCACTTTGTGAGCTACTCAGTCACAGGTTAAAAAGCACTGAAAAAAAGTCAAAGGGCAGGCAACGGAGGTACTCCTCCGAGAGAGGCACTTGAAAGGTCAGGAAATGCCTGAGCCGTGGGTAGGAGCCCCTCCTAGCCTAGCTCTGCTTGTTAAGCAGTCTTGCCAGCCCAGGCAGACAGGGTGCTGGGGCTCAGATCTGAAAAAACATATGAAGGAGGGAAGAGGAGACAGTAAAGAGTAGGAAGAGAGATGGGAAACAATAGAGTTGTGGTAACAAAGTGGACTAATTGAGGTGAAGGACAATATGCACTGTTTGAGCATGACTGAGAAAAAGAGGAAACAGGAACGAAGAGCAGTTTTACTTCCTTCAGATTGGAAGCCTGGAGGATCTCTCGCCAAAGGGCTATGGGCTTCCTCATCCCCTGCAGAGTCCCTAAGTATCAGACAGACCCACACTCCGGAGGCGTCAGGAGAAGACACCTAGGCAGCTCCACTTAAAGGACATAACTTTTACCTTGCCATTAGATGGGACTTGCCAGTGAACAATGAACAGCTGACAAGTAAGAAGGTGCTGGGTCCTGGAGAAAGTAAAGTCTTTGCCTTTAGGGAGAGAATCGAGACAGTCATTGTGGAAAGGCTTTCCCTGTGCTTTGCAGAGCAGCCCACCTGGCTCCTGGCTGGTAAAACATCAGGTGAGGTCTGAAGTTGGGCCCAAATCCTAGAATCTTGGTCAAAGCAGGTGTGCCGGATCTAAGACTCACCTGCACCAGCTGAGGTAGAAAGCAATGCAGTAAAGAAGGTTTTAACTCCTGAGGTGCTTGTCTGTGGAGTGAAATGGCCCAAACCGGGCTAGGAGGCACTTCAGAGATAGAGTCAGAGCAGTGGATATTTACTTTATGCAGCGCACTGGGTGTGGGGGGATCGCTCCTCCAAAACCACACGCCCTGGTGCTCCCTACAACACAGTATAATGGGTTAAATCATAAATACTCATCACATATTCATCCTTTGGGACAGGTGTGGTTATACAAATTATTTCTCGGAAGTCATTAATATTATTAGCATACGTGCCACGCATGCGCTGTGTGTCCTGGTGGTCGTGTCCTGGTGGTCACACCGAGGAAGGCTTCTCCTCTTCCTCGGGGGTGTTTCTGATGAAGATAAGTGGTCTTCTTCACAATGCACTTTTCAACTTTCTCCCTGGGGCATGCGTAGTCCTTTGAGGAATGATTCAGCGGTTTCTGAGATGATCCTTGTCCCCTCTATCTTCACAAGATTAGGGCAAATCAGGCTTCTTAGGTTTTGTAATTTACATTTGCTGTCGGAATTAACATTTGCTGTCTCCTAATAGTTAACTGTGCTTACATGAGTTAGCTATTGACTGCTCTTTCTTCAGGAGGACCTCAGCATGGGCCACGCTGATGTCTCTCAGCATCTTCTGCCTGCATGTGTTGTTTTGTCTGTCCATCCATCACAGTGCAGGATTTGAGCTTTCCAAACAATATAGGGCTTTTTCTCACTGTGCCCCAGGAGGCAGGATTATAGTGTACTACACTCTTCTTTGCTCAGGAGCTGGGGAATGGCTCCTGCAAAAGGCCGGGCAAGCCCGTCCCCATGCCCATCCTATGGGAGAATGAAAAAGCCGCTCCCTTTCCCGTCTCTTGGTGGGGACCTGGACAGGAGCAGCTGGGTGGCTCTGTTGGCTACTATAGCTGGGTCCAGTGTCATGAAGATGCCAGGGCAGAAATAACCTGCTCAAAATAACATGTCTCCCCCCTGCACCATTTCCCCCGCTGCCCCCATGTAGCCCACTCTTTACAGTAGCTTCTTCTTAGTTTTCCAAAGTCCCAGCTGTGTGTCCTTGTCTCAGGCAGGGGAAGCAGGTTGCCTGGATACAGTCCCTCTGCTGAGCAGTGCAGTCCCCTGAAAATCAGTCTGTAGTCCCTCCCCTCCCCTTCCCCAGCACTGCTTCAGTGTAGAAGATGGATTTGGGTCTCTGGAGGACTTCTGGATGCAAAAAAAAGGTGGGGTGGGAAACAAAGCATCACAAATGCCAGCATTCCCTCTTCACCCCAAAGAAACAGTTAGATGTAGGGATTGCAGAGAAAGGCAGGGCAAGGAAACTGTTCCACCCATTGTTGGAGGCCAGGATGAAGCTGGTCCTAACCCAAAAAAAAGAGGATCCCACACCTGAACTGAGCCAAGAAGCCACTCAGAAATTGCATCATGAGCAACAGAGGCTAGGTCTGATTGATATAGTCCAGCAAGAGCAAGCCCAACTGAGTGTACCCAGATGTCAGGATAATCATTGCTCTGAAAATGAGGTTGCACAGAACGGGGCAGGGTTGGGAGGGGATAAAACAATTCCCATTCCTCTTGGTGTGTCTTTCTTCACAGTTTCGCAATTGCAGAGCTTCCTTGGCAGCAGACAGCTTCCTTTGCCTGATGTTGCTAGAAAAATCGGCTAATGTGGAAAAGCACCATGATGTGCTTGCAGGCATCTAAACTGTAAAGACCACAAAAAAATGTTCACATTGTTTCAAAAGGCTTTAACCAGGAAGAATATAAGAAAGATGAAAGAGCATTTACTATCAATATCAGAAAAAAACTCATTCAAATAAGTCCTTCTTTCTTGCTTTATTCCCTAGTTTTTTCAATGCAAAAAGCCACACCTGCTTAGTTTCTAGATAAGAAGTACAAATCCTTACAAAGAATAATTTCTCAGCAACATACAAAGTCTCCATAAAGCAAAATTGTGTAATTAAAAACTACTGTCTGTATTACTGCAATAATTCTTGTACTCAAACCATCTGCCATCAATGATCTGTCTCTACCTTCCCCCATAATCCTTTGACATGGGCCAGTTTCAGAGAAAAGGTAACAGTATAACTGGACTTAACTGGTTGATTCCAGAAGGAAAGTTCATGCTCCAGAAGTCCAGTAAAGTAGGTGGCTTTTGTAGCAGACATTAAAATGCAACAGATGAAATGTAAAATACAAATATATTTCAGGTCCAGAAGAAGGAAAAACCCACTAAACTAAGACTCTTTTATGTGGTTTGCCCTGCCAGAAGCACTCAGCCCGTTTGTAACTACAGGCATGGCATCAGCAGAAGTGTCTCTGCTGACTATGGCACTGCAGGATCTCAGTGGGAGGTAGGTATCTCTCAGTTACACTGGTTTTACTCAGGGCTCTAACAAACCAAAGGAACCTTTCACATTCCCCGAGAAAAGCAATGGCCCACCCACTGCAGTTTGGCAAGCACTGGTAATTCCCAGTGAGAAAGTCTATTCAGCTGGCAGTCATCTGCATTCAACAGTAGTTTCAGTTTCTTAGTGCACTGAGAGTACATCCCCTGATGCAGTGCTTTAGAGCGCATTGAGCATGACGTAAATCATAGATGACAGTAGGGATTTCTGCTCTGAGAGGAATGATTGCAACTTTTTAGCCATATTAAGATAGAAAAATGTAGTCTTGGACACTGGCATGTATGGTAATCTAAAATCATTCTGGCTTTGATACCTTACCTGTGGGGTGAACTGTGAAAACTGGTTCCAGCGTCCTTGGTTGCTTTCTTCAACCCATCATCAGCACCTCAGTCATCTCTTGATGTAATGTTGGAGAGTTACTGTCAGGCATCTGCAGGTTAAAGCATTCAGCTGCATCATATGCAAGTCAAAAAAGACTAACCACAAAGCTGGGGTTCATCCCTGTACACAGAATGCCACAACGTGTGTCTTCTTGCTGGCCCTTCTATTAATCCCGTATGAGTATCAAGTAACGGAAGTAGCAAATCAGAAGTACACAGCACCCAGCAAGTGCCTTGGTCAAGTAACAGCCTCCTAAGATGGGTGTGGAAGCTTCTCAGGGCAAACATCCTGAGGGCAGGGCAGGGAAAGGAGGAAGAGAAGATGGATCTCTGGCAGATGGGAGGTTTCTTTCTTTAATCTCAGAAATTAGGATTAATCAGTGCATAACAGGACAATACTGACGAGACTTTTTAACAATAATGGCTCCTCTGCTCCATTTTCTTCTGTATCAGACACACTAAAATCAAGAGACCAGATATAGATGTCACTGAGAATTGGGGTCTAGCTGGGGAGGGAAGAAGGAAAAAGGGAGAGAGAAGTCTAATCACAGGGGGTTTTTTACAATTTTTTTTCTCACTCCCATTTCAAAGACAGAGAAAAAGAGAAAGACACACACAGAGAAAGAGAGCGTGAATCATTTAGCATGAATTTTGCTTGAGTGAGGACTGACATAAGTGTGTGAAACAGGAAGGCAATGTATGAATAATGCAGAACAAGACTCCGTGCAGACGGAAGACTGTTATTGTGTCCCTGTTTGCAGCTACTGAAAGCACAATCAAATAGATATGGAAGGAGTGCAAAAAGCCTGCATGGTCATCTCATGATGAAAAGGTGTTAAAATACATTGTGGATCACAAAATACCACCTCTCAATCACTGCACTGAATTCACTCATCTGCTCACACCAAGACAAAGAATAGGAGTTAGTGTTGCTTTCAGTTAAAAGTGGAATGACTTCTCTGCAGGTTAGGCTTGCTCTAAGCTGTGCCCAAGCTGCACTGGATGCTATGGCAGACAAAGGCAGAAACATGGGGGAGCACATATGCTGAGCACCTCTGTCGTGCAGTCTTTACCATGCACTCTTAGGAGAAGGGTTTGTAGAACTCCAGAAAACAGGTATTTTTATGAAGGTGGCCCCTGAAAGAATTCATATGTGTCCTTCTGCTTATTTACAGTCGGCGCATACAAGAAGCTGAACTCCTTTCTTATTCCTTTTATGGGAGAAAGTATGGCTAGGAACTAGCACACTCTCCCAGGACGCTTGGGACAGCTGGTTTCCATTTGTGGTCCTGCCACTGGCTGGTTTTGGCTAAATATCATCATTTTTGCGCCACTGGTGAAGCACTTTGAATTCTTCTAACAAAAAGCAGCATGTAAGAGCTGGATATTAATTCAAATTCTTCTAACAAGCCCATCATCATACCGTGTGGTCTCTTATATTCTGTAATTAAGGCACACTTCTGCCCTAAGGAGGATATTCTTATTCCTTCCCTTGCTTTATTCCCATTCTAGATGGAATTTGCAATAATTTCTGAGGTAGCCTGTTGGATCCCCTCCACATGGCTGGTCCTTTTCCAAATCACATTCCAGGAGTTCATCTGAGTAGTGATGAGAGCCTCTGCCTGTATTGTGTGCCTCAAGAATTCAGTAGCATCAGAACTCACACATCCATCCATAGCTGCTGAAGATTTCTCGGAAAGCTTTAAGAAAAAAGGGTGACATATGGAATAACTCTTTCTCTAATTTATCATTGTATTAGACTAGGAAGAGATAATATATAACATTACATAAGTTTATAGATGTGACTGGAGGATGTTCATATTTTTTGGCAATATTGAGAAGCTTACCTGGAGGTCTAAGGAAGGGCATCTTAAAGAAAGACCCCAGAGAGAAACAGAAGGAAGGCAGGGGGCAAAGCCAGGACATTAGGGCATAAAGCAAGGGAGATTCAGAAACACTGGTGTTTTATTTTGGATTGAAAAGAAACCAAAAAAGGGAAGCGGTAGTGTCTTTGAGGACAAGAGCATAAGGCAGCATGAGAGCCTTGGAAGAGAAGGACACACTGTGGATTTATCCTGTTTGTAACAGAAATACTCTGTGTGCAAATAGGCATTCTCACATTCTGTCTGTCTACCTAGCTAACCCACTATCACATTTAAAAAGGCAGACTATGAAAAGTCCTTTTGCACAGAGACACACAGAGTTATAAGTACGGCACTACAAGCAGCCAGGATGGAGAAGCAGTGATGCTGATGCAATGCAGTGATGAAAATAAACACTCCTGCTACTTCAGGGATGGAAAAGGCACGTCCCATCTGCCTCCTAGAAATCTGCTGCACCCTTTCACCAGCCAAAAGAAGCTGGCTTGAGTCAAAACCAGTCCTCACCTCATGCTTGCCCATTTCCTCTTTTTGCCTGGGAAAAAGGAGAGGTCAGCAGGATTGCCATGTTTTCAATATACTGTATTTTTATGGTAATATTAAAGTGCTCTCTATTTGCTTTTTATCTTTTCACCTTGAAATGGGAGCTGCCGGTGCTTGGATGCTGTGCAGCTACTGCACATAATGAAAAGTGACAGGGCAGTTCTGTCTCTGGGGTCCTTTCAGTCCACAGGCTTCCTGCTGAGAAACCCAACAAGGTGGGCACTTGGGTTGATATTTTTTCCTAAGTTGTTCTGACATATCTCCTCTGGGAATTGTACTGATTCCCCCTAACTCATATCATGCAAGCCCCCTGGCTGCATCAACTAGCATTTACTTCTGGTCACTCACTGGTAATCTGAGCTCCTATCAAATCAGTAGCCTAAATTTGAAAGGCTCCCTGCTGTGGTATCCACAAAAGTCCGGTGGTGTTAGATGTTGAATAGATGATTAAAGGACAAGTCACACTCTTTTCAGCTGTGCTTTGAGCTGTTTTGAGGGAGGATGATATGAAGGGTGGTGATTAGTGTCTTTTGGAGACAAAGACAAGAAACCTGGAGCTGCCTGAAGTAGCAGCTCTAAAATGCAGTGAGATCAGATTTTTCTGCAGACTGTGTGATGCAGCAGAGAAAAATCATGCCAGTAACAGATCTGATGTAAAAGTAGCTTCGGTTCTTGTGCATCTTCCATTTTCTTCATAGCAATATACCCATTACCTCTTCCTTCACTGTGCTCTCAGGAGCTGTAAAGAAGCACTTCTTTCTCAGACATTCAGCTAGGCTGCCACAATGTTGTCATCCTGGAATACATCATACCCCTTTCTCTGCTCCTACAATTAATGTACAGTTCATGTTAACTTCCTATTAAGCATGATAAGGAACAGTGAATCCAACTTTTGTAAATGGAGGAGCCCACCAAATGTACTGCTGCGTAAATTAAGAACTGCCTTTAGACTGTCTTTTGTAGAGGAAGATCTATTACACTGAATCCAGGGGCTTCCACACACTCTAATACAAACTGAACCGTGGCCTTACAGAAATGGGAAAGCATAGACAGATTTCTAAGTCAGAAGCTCTACTGGGCAGAGTCCACAATCCCACTGTGTTGAACCTGCCCTTGTCTTCCCAGTCCTGCTGTTGAGCTGAAATGCGTGTATCCCTGTGTTAGCTGGTGAACCATATGGTGTCCAAGCCTTATCTATATGAAGGCCGTACTGAATCATCTCCACATACACAGAGAGACATATTCTGTCAATTTGCTCTAAAAGCAGATGAACCTTATTTAGTCCAACATACCACCCTCTTTAATGAAGGTTGAGATATTGATCTCCCTGGTAAATCAAGGTGAGATCTATAGATCCCTCCCAATAAATGATGGTGGATTTATTGATTCTTTTCTTCCCACCCCCTGTAAGTGAAAGCAAGACATATTAGTTCCTCCCCATTAAATGAAAGTGAGCTGTATTAAGGCCACCCCCATAAATACAGGGTGGGCCATGCTGACTTAGACCTTAACCACATAAATGGAGGTGAAATGTATTGATTCCATCTCCTGTAATTGAAGGAGCGTTGTATTATGGTGCTCCTTCCAACATAAATGATGGAAAGACATATTGATTCCATCACTCTGAGTGAAAGGTGAGTTCTGCTGAAAATCCCCAAAATGAGGAAGAAAACCCATGCAGAATTTAGCACCTTATTCAGAAATTTATTTTGACCCGTTATTTACACATGAATGCTTTTACTGTATTTGGATGGCAGAGGTGTTACTTAAAAACAGAGCTTAAAAGCTCTGGGCAAGAATGAAGTGATAAGGAACCATGCTTCACTGAAGGGATGTAATGCCTAAGTAGAGGGCCTCCTGAGTTCCAGTCCCTGTGCTCTGGTAGACCACCTGCATTTAGGCAAGTTTCCTGGCTTTTAAGTGTCTTGTTTATCCAGTAAGGATAATGATCTTCCTCTGACATTAGATGGTAGAATAAATTTGTTCATCACTGTCTACAATGTTCTGTTGGTTAATGCGACCAAGTAAGTTCTGGAGACAACAGCAGAAGTGGATGAAACATTATAGGGCAAAATTGTTTAAAAAGAAGGTGTACTGTGCCCTAAGAGAAGTTAGGCCTGTATGCTGCAGATAAATAATTAGCAGCAGCTGCCTGGACCCTGTGGTAATTTTTGCTCTTTAATTAATCCTGCTCCTTCCTACTCCTTTCTACTAACAGCACTGTTTTTAAATTGCTTTGGCTGATGGGAAAGATACCAAAGTTACCTCACCTCAAAGCCATGCACTAATTCAGGCATTCAGTCTTTTGGACTGTGACTACTGCAAGCAAGACAGCCAGGACAGTGCCCACTTGGAAAGCAAAACATTCAGATTCAACTGCACCCCTCCAGGAGATCATGTTCAGCCCAGCAGCATGACAAAGCCCAAGACAGCACAGAGACAGCTGCTGATGGTGTAAAAGAAAGGTGCCAACTCCTTGCTTCCCCAAGGAAATACACTAATTTTCCCCACAGTACTCCATTGCACAGCTGTTGTCTTTTGTTAACCTGTTACAAACATCAAAATCCTTAGGGAAGCTACAGAAGACAAGCGAAGAGGACAGAACCAGCAGAGCCTTGCAAAGAGACCTACCTGTCTTATGCTTTTCTTCACGATTTGTCCTAACGGTAGAAACAAGATAGAGAAAAAGGAAAACTAAGAAGACAAACAACAAAGTGAATGCAGGCACGTGTAGATGACATGGGGAAGTTAAAGCCCTTACACATGCCACACAATAAATCCTACCATTGTCACCTTTCTACCTAATGTTACAGAAGAGAAACGCACCTCTGGTACTACGTCTTGTGATGAGCAGGCAGAGTTATGGTGCCTTGTGGTGTCGCCATGCATCTGCAGGGCACCTCCCACATGACGTATGGGGGGCTACACATGCAGAGAGGGGGACGTGAGTTGGATATGTGTTATTATTCTGCAAATCTGTAACAGTACGTACCTAAGAGGGTCCCAGGCATCCTAACAGTAGTCATATCCAAGATACAATCATGAGTTATGCAAGCTTTGATCTGTTCTTTAGGCTGAAATACTGAGGTATATTTTACCATGCATTTCTTAATGCATAATAATTTATCTTGAGATCTTACAGAAAGTTAGATGTGGTAGCTTTTACATGAATTAGCTGTTCCTGGAATATCTTGTGTTCTTCCCATGTGGGTACTTCCAAGCATACTGCTTTGCCCAGAACAGACTTTGAAAATGCCAGTCAAGTGCCAGCCTCCCCCTAAGCCCTTCAATGGAAAAACCCAATTTCTTTGCAATTCTCTCATATCGCCAGCTGTCTAAAACCCTCTCTGAGAGGATTTAAATTGAATTTTGTGCTGATTTTATACAGTTGTCTTATGTCTTCCCCATGGGCGGTGAAAGAGATTTGTTCCATACAGCATTGGGGATGCAAATATCATTCCTGTTTCAATGCGTCGTTTCAAAGGAGGACCAGACAGTTGCCATGGCAACTGCACATCTGAGCCAGCTGTAGTTGCCATGGAAACAGAAACGATGGGAGCCAGAAAAAATAGTCCCAGAGGACAAAGCATTTTAAAACACACACAAAAATTCCCTTAAACTAAAATAAAATCTTGCTGTGAGATTCTAGGATCTCAGAAACAAGGGGCAAACCAGAGGAGAATGCAAACATCCTCTCATGATCTTGACGTGCCTTTTTTTTTTTTTTTTTTTTTGAGAGGCAAGGGAGAAGTCATTGAAAATGATTCAGTGATTGCTAGAAAGGAGGTGAAAGTAAATTCCACCATAACTTTGGCCTGGTCTGCTGATCCTTTGGGAATGTGAGTGCTCTGCATTTTTTTTAGTAGCTCTGTGCCGTGGAGGCACAAATCAGTACTCCTGTCAGGTATCCCTCTTTTTCACAGCAGGCTCTCCTTCTATAAAGCCAACCATGTTTCATACAAGTGCTTTCAAATAATGAGATCATATCTTTGGAAAATCTCTAGTCCCTGCAGAGGCATAGTTTTTATCATCAAACGGGGCAAGATGCACTGTTTGAGATGTCCAAGGCTTAAGTCTGGGATCCTCAAGCAATGGCTGGATGCCTGGCAGCACTGCAATATGTGCTCTGGCCTTCAGGGGTGGGCCAGTGTGTTTGTAAGTACTAAAGAGAAGAATCCACAACATCCTACATCTCATCAGAGTGTTTTGTTATTGTTTATCTGTAACTCCTTTTTAGCTTTAATGTTACAGTTAATCAGAGGGAATGATTAAAATGAGAAGTGAATGATGCTGTAGAAGAGACTAAGGCAAACAGCTTCAGCATCCACACAGAGATGTGTGGGTTTGAGGTCTTCTGAGAATGTAATAGGAGCAGACACAAGGGCTGACACTGGGGCAGGGCAAAGAGAAGAGAGCAGATGGAGAGAGAAGATGACAAGAATAGATAGAGTAATATTAAGGTGAGGCAGGACAGCCTCAAACTGGGAAATGACAGGGGTGAGGGAGGAGGCTGGAGCCACATGTGGTAAAATAAAATGCAATGAGAAGTGAGTAGGACAGCAGGTGACGTTTGAGATAGAGAACAAGGACGGAAGCAGGCAGAGATGAGAATACAGAGTGGAGCAGGATGGGAGACCACAGGAGAGGAGGGTGAGCAAGCTGAGGGCAATGCAGTTGGCACAGCAGTATGGGACAGGACAGGGAGGGAGACAAAACCTGGCTCAGTATGTATAGGGGCAAGGAAAAGCAAAGAGAAGCAGGAGATGTGGCGGCCAGATAGGGCACAAAATGGTTTGCAGGGTAACAGACTTTCGGTTGGTTTTCTTAATATTACTGTAGTTCAGTGTATTTCCCTGGCTTTTCTAGCATCACTGCATATGTAAATACTTCTGTTAGCTGGTTCACTCATCACACTGTGGTGAAGGCAGCTTAATCCAGTGTAGTGTTGTACTTAAATTTTTCAAGTATTTCTTACCTTGCTCTATATCAACAGCTAATGTTATAAAATCTCTCAAGGTGCAAACTTTGATTATTTTCTTACCAAAAGCAGATTTAGAAAAGCAGTTTATTATCTCAGGTGTCTTTGAATTGTCACTGCATTTTCTGCCTTTTCATTTTGTGATCACAGTTCCTGCCCTTTCATTTCAGTCTCACGACCCTCTTTCTGTCTGTAATAAAGAGGGAGACGGATGCCACAATTTGCACACACCTATAATTTCTGTTGAAGCCAAGGGAATCTGCATGCATGTAACTAACAGGACTGGAGGACTTGGCTACGGATTTCTGTTTAAAGGAATAATAAACTGCTCACGTTTACTGAGAAGGAGAAAGAAAAAAGTCTTTATTCAAAATGTAAATATCTTCCTGCTGAGGAGCAAACCCAAAAGTCAGCCTTCAGGATATAAATATTTATGCCTTTTGCATAAACAGCAGATGTAACATTTCCAATTAACTGTCGATCTTTCCATTTCTCTGGCTGCTGCTGCTTTCTCTCACAGTATCAGAATGAGCAGTTTGCTTGATTTGCCTGAGCTCAGAACTGTCACAAATTTCCAGTCAGAAAGATGAAATTGTTCCTGAAAATGTTTGTTTATCAGAGCCTAACAATTTCCCTGTATTTTTTATCCCTGGTGTTCAATGTAAGATGAATTCTATCCTGCTGAAAGATGTGAGATTCACAGCCCAGATAAGACGACAACAGAGAAGGAGAAGAAGCAGGCATTGGTGAGAGTGTGCACTCAGTCGCTGCAGTACAGTTCAGTCCACACCTAGAAGAAGCCAGTCTGCCATGAGAGGTCTCTGACCCATTTGGCCACTGGCCTTTCCACCAAGGCTGCCAGCCTGGGGCTGGGTAGCATCAAGTGTAAGAGGTTTTATGATGTAGCCACCTGTTCATGAAGAACTGCCTCCATCACTTCTTCAGTGTCAAGCTTTCTCAGGTGTCTGACATTTAATCCTGCTAATGGCAACCTCCCTCCTCCACAACTTCTTTCTCTCTGGGAGAAAGTGTGAACTGTGTAAGCAAGAAAATGAACCCTACTAGAGCTGGTAAACATCAGTTTTCATTGGCATCATGCCTACAAAGCAGAAGATTTTGCTGGAGCACTGGAAGGGAGGGTAAGAACAAAAAGCAACAGCAGAGAAGAAGTAGTAGTTAAAAGCAAGACAGAAAGGCAGGTGCAAGAGGAAAGAAAAGCACTTGTCTGGAAATATGCCAGAAAAGGGGGATGCCTCTGTTCTTTTCTGCTGAGGATGCTTTTGCATGTTCTCCTGTCTTCTGACCTGTCCCACAACACCACAAAATTTAGCTCAGTATCTTTTCATTTCCTGGGAATCCAAAAATCAGTTGAGTATTGCTTCAAATCTGGAGCTGCTGTTCAGCTGATCCAGCTTTCACTGGGAGCTTGAGTGAAGAGCTCTTGGCCTTCCTGCTTATAGGGAAAACTGGCCTGGGAGCTGCACAGCTGGCCTGGGACAGGGCTTTGTGCTGCCAGTGGGGTTAGTGCGGAGGTAGGTCAGCCTTGCTCTTTACCTTCCTCGGGAGCTGCATCCTGATGGCTGGCAGCTTTGGTAGGTGCTGTTGCTATGGTTACTGGCTCTGCTTTAAAACCATCCATGTGGCAGTGCAGGGATGGAGGCACCTGCAATCCTGCCTGCTTAGGGGTGTACCCTCCTCACACACTTCTGTTACCTGCTGCCTGCTTTTCTCCAGGTTCCCAGGACTCTGAGCTGCATTTCTGCTCACTCCTTAGGCTCTGTCACATCCTCCCTGGTTCTGGATTCTCACTGGTGTGAACAGCTGGCCTCTTGCATAGCATGAGAAATCATCAAATGCTAACCCATAAGAGATGGTCCAACTTCATAAGTAACTGGAATTTTAATTGCTTAACAAGCACAATTTTCACTCTGTTCTGTGCTGTGCCAGAAAAGCATATGCAGTACTTCTTGTCTATATTCAAGTACAGTCTTTACTGAAGCATCTGTGACCAGTGATCAGGTTATCGGCACTATAAACCCCCAAATGATCACCAGCGTTTGCTTCAGATGAGCTAACTGAAGTGCATTTTGATTACAATTAGAAGCTAACTTTGCTTGGCCCACTTAGTGCAAAACCTTGCATGTGTAGGATTCCATCAACAGTGGAGCAGGTGCACTGACATAGCTGAAGTTATTACCAGCTGCATGCTACCTTCCTCTTCTTGATATCAACCTCTCTGTGTGACCAGTTACATCTAAAAGAACCTGAGGTAGCATCAGCAAAATGTCCAGGCTTTGCATTCCCACTAGGAACAGGAGTCAGGGTAGCACCAGTGTAGACTGACTCCTCTGTCATGCCCTGTCCTTCCTGGGACTCACACCATTCCTCGTGCCTGGGGAGCTTCATGGGCACGAGGTGGCCCTACCAACTTTCTTAAGGTGGATCAATGTGTATTAACAATTTAGAATGGAGCAATCTTGAAGAGACTGAAAGTCAGTTTTCTTAAACCACAAGATTTTTTTTTTTTTTTGGTTCAGCTCCCTTGACTGTGGCTGACTGTCTGGTATTTCTCTTGAGTTTTCACTGCTGGCTGAAGAGTCTCCCTAGTTTAATGGCATCCATTAATCATACAACAATGCATCTCTGCAGCACAAGAGCTTAGAATTCAAGTTACAGTACTGATGAGCGTTGGCCCAGCTTCTCAGGTTGAGGGTGCTCTAAGGTCAAGTCAGACACTTCAGGCTGTGTTCACATTTTGGGTGTAATGTAGGACACCCAGGATGTAGACAGCTGCTTGTTCAGGCACAAGAACAGACTTTCAGTTGAGCATGCTGAGGGGGCTCCAGGTCACAAGTCACTCTTGGGGCTGAGGCAAAGGGAATAAAGCCACTGTCACACTTTGTGGATTTGAAGCAGATCTGAGAGCTGCAATGACCCTCCCAAGAATTGTCCCAATCCATATCAGTTATAGCAGGTCCTTAAAAAGACCAGGGCCTCAGTCTCTCATGCCGACTGTCTGCTCTTCTAAAAGCAGATGATCCTCTTATGCACTCTTTGTTCTCTGTGTTTTTCTTAGAACAGTTTGTCAGGTTGTTACCAAGGTATCCAGTTTTTCCAGTGCTAAAGGACCCAAAGTTAGCACTGTCTTGTCTCAGATGCCTTGTGGATGCTGTGATGATCTGCAGGTACAGTGAGAAGCAACTTTCCAGACCGTCCTCCCCCTCCTAGCTGGACACAAAAGCAATTGAAGAGCCTGTGGCTCAAGTTTGCAGGAATGAACTAAAAATGGCCTTCAAGGGATTCCTTAATCAGCTTTTCCTAGCTCTTCTGTTGCCAAGATGGTATTCAAAGGAAAATGTCACGGCCTGATCACAGCCCACACACCGCCAGTCAGACAGCTCCGTGCTAGTCACTCCTGGGTTCGCTGCATGAGCCTTGTTTCAAGGCCTCGGGTAGGCATTACGGTGTGCACCGCAGAACGGCTGCACTGGTACCTTCCATCTGTGCAGCCAGCAGTTGTTTTTCTCACTTTTTTTAGGATACAGGATCCTTTATGTTACCATAATCCTCTGCTTTACATGTCTTCAGGGCCCCTGATACAGCTGTGAAAGAACACTAGTGTAGAAGCAGACGAGATACGTCCTTTTACAACTCCCATGTAGCCTCAGAGAGCCCTTTAAGGAAGGTCCCTTTTGAGAAAGACATAGACTGCTTGTGTGTTACATTATTCCCCTTGTACATATGCTCACAGAATATTTGGAGTAACTCATTCTTCCCAGATTTTAAACTACGTTTCAGTAGCCAGGCCCTTGAATTTGCACATTAAGCAGCAAGACTCACTGAGCTGATTCTCTGGAGTCCTACTGACGTGCAAGAGATCCATCCTGCCTTTCCCATGTCTTCCATGTACCCCATTACTTTTTCAGTCTGTGTCAGGCATAATGACTCAGCAAATACATATGCTTCTTGTTGGCAGGTAGTGCAGGCATTTGCAATGTTGAATATTATACGTCCTTTTATTTATCTTGCCAAGTGTAAATTTGACTACAGACTGTTCCATTGTCACTGTAATATTTTGTTCAACCTCCCAGTTTCCTTCAAGAGAGGAAACAGCCTGCAGGTGCTGCAAACACTTTTTGTTCCTTTATGACTGGAAGAAACTACTCTATTCCTCTAAGGCTTTTAGTCTGACTTGATCCTGGCTCACCCACCTGCCTGCTTTCTCTGGAGAGATGGCAGGTGAGTATTTTCAGTAATTTACTTTAGAGCTGTTCTATCATCCTGCTATTTATTTCTGCCACAAATTATGCCCAGAGGTTAGGATGCTCTTATTTTCCCACTCACAAAGGAAAATATTCTGCAGGGCACAGAGGCATCTTTGGGTGGTTTGTAAATATTTTCAGAGGCAGCTATACTGGGGAATGAAAAGAGCTGTAGTCTCTACCCTGTAAGCATCGCCTGAATTAACCTGCATCTTCCAGGTTATGCAACAGGGAGCAGTTGTGTTCACACAGCCCCCTCTTCCCACTGTGATTTACATCCAGCCTCTGCGAGATACACCTGCTGGTGCTTCAAAGCATACAAAAGAAATAATAATAAAAAAAAAGCCTTGAGAGATTATAGCTTACTCCTCATGCAGTGGTTTGACTCATTAAAATCAGTGGAGCAATTTTCAGTGACTTCTCTGGGATTGGATCAGGCTCTAAAAGCACAAGCCTTGAGAGCTGGACTGCAGCCAACTAACTTAAGGGAAGCAGAATTCCTAGCAAGTGAGTTTTCATTTTTAATTCAGAAGCTAAATAAAATTGAACATCAGTGCATTTAAATGGGTTAGCTCCAAGAAGAATCCAGGGAACTGAAGGAAGTGATAGATCTTGTGTGTCTGCCTGTTCTTAGCTATACCCTAAGGGGCTGGTTGCTCTACAAAGCCGTATCAGTTACCCAGCAATGGACACTACTGCTCTTATTACTATATGCCTAAGTGCTCATTGTAGACCAGGACTCTAGCAAGCTGGTCAACAGACAACTATAGAGCAAAGAGGCAGTCCTCACCTTCCAGAGCATCTCAGAGTCTAGATTTACCATTTTATGCTCAGTTTGCTGATGGGTGTTGCACCACACAAAGTGGCATTGTTTTTTCCTGTTGAGGTCAATTATGTTCCTGGTGCCCCAAGGAGGTGATAGGGAGGTTTGAGCTGCTCGCTTTGATGGAAAATATAAAACATTAAGTCCTGATTTTGCCACTCAAATTCCCCTATGTTTTGTTGGAAAACATCTGCAGAAGCTTATTCAGCATGAGGGTGAACTTGGTTGGATCATACAGGCTTGTTTACAAAATGCAGCATTGCCTGCCTCAAGGTCAAATGGGTACTTTGTGCCAAGGCTCCCTGCCCAGGTCTAGGTAGCAATGGAGAATTAGCCTACACTATCTCAGTACTTCATGAGTATGTGCTTTCCTCGGAAATATCTCTTTTTCTGCATCTTCCTCTTTTCTTTTTTTTTTTTCCCCTCAGCATGGCCTGATTTCCTGCCCTTTCCTTTGATACCTCTGTTTTTTGTCTTTTCTGGTAGCATCACCTAGTCACCCTCTGCAGATAATTCCTCTGAAGAATGGCAGACATACAAAAAAATAGCTGTAAATCTTTCTCTATAATTCACTTGGTTTGTGAGGTGCAAAAATAGACCTAATTATTTAATTTTTTGAGGGGCTACTGTGCTCCTTGTGTTTAGATGAGCCATAATTATGTTCCTCCAGACCCCAGGAAAGGAAGCTCAAGAAATCCCAGAAGAAAAGGTTGTCCCTGTTTCCAGCTTTCCCTGTCAAAACCTTTGCCAATGTGAGATAAAAACCGTAGTATGAGCAAAGAAAGGATAAAGGAGAAGAGAGGAAAGCAACTCAGAAACTTGGGGGCAGTTCTGGCTCTGCTCCAGCAGCCGGTGCTCATCTTTGACAGGTACAGGGAGAAATCAGACTGAAGAGGGATCTCAAGCAAGCAAACAAACAAATCACCTAAATGAACAAGCTGGGTAATAAAGTAGAGCTGAGAATCAGTAGCTAACGAACACATCTCTGTCACTGCACCGCTTTCTCCTGGGTAGAAGGGGAGTCAATTACCCACCTTCCAACAAGCTATTGATCAAGCTGCTGCCATGTATCGAATTGGAGACCTAGCCACCCTGCGTGTGGCTCTTTGATTTTCTCTCCCTCTGTAGTAGCACGTGGATGGAAGCCAGATGAGCCAGCACAGGACTATCGATCAATCTGCCTCCCTCCTCCTCCTCCTCTTCTTCACCCCGGTTGCCATGGAAACCACAGCTGCTGCGGCGGCAGCAGCAGCACTGTTTACCTGGCCTATTTATTTTCCTTTTCAATATCCTTCCCTTCCCCCTGCTCTCACCTTGGCATGATATTGGCAAAGCACTCAGCAGTTGTAAAAGGGATGAATTTTTATGACTCTGAGGAGGACAATGCAGTTCTCGGCTCTACTTTATCACCCAGTTTGTTCATTTAGTTGATTTGTTTCTGAGGAATCATTGCCTATAAACAACAGATATCTCAGTCACCAACTAGGTCATGCTCCAGACATGGAGGAGGACCTGTCATTCCAAAAATACAGGTCTCCTTCATATGGTTTAAGTGTGCCTGTACTAAGATGCACATTTTCTTCTTATATATTGCCCAAGAGTGCCAACAGAAAACTTATTCCAGGTATGCCATCATTTACCAGCTGTTAATCTCACACGACTCCTGGGACAGTGTAACATAAACATCAGGTGCACCACCATTTCTTTCAGGTCTTCAGCCACCTTTGTAACTTGTGTTGAGGGTGCAGTGTCCTACAGGGACCAGTTGCTATGGAAGGAACAGTGACCAGAGTCATCTCCCAGTAGAAAGCCTTTGCAGCGTGTTCACCATGGCTTCCAGCTGCATACAATGAGCAGTTCAGTTTCTGGCTCTTCCCAGTTCAACAGCACTTTCAATCATCCTTGCAATCTTCCCAAGTGGCATTGCAGTCTTGTCCCATCTCTTTTCTCATACTGCTTTCATTACCTGAAACTGCCTTCCCATTCCTAGGCAGGAGGACAGTCATGCTACAAAGACCAAATGGTAGATACACGAACAACATGTAAAGGAGTAGCTCATTTCCCCCCTCCTGAACGTGTTATTTTTTGTGCTGAATCATCCATCTGCTGATTCTCAGTGTAGGATTCTCTGCTGAAAAGGGCTTTGTGCAGGATATGAAATACAAGATACACAAACAAAAGGTATTTCTTAGAATATAATACAGGTGTCCACCTTGTCTCAAAAGTCTTCCTGGCTTCCTTTTAATTGAAATTCTTCACCCAAGTCTCACATTCCTGATTCTTTCCACAGTAAAGCCCTCCCAGGAGACTCCCAGTTTTCCTCATAATTCAGTATGACTGATACAGGATGTAAAAAATCACTTGATGTTATCAAGAACAGATTATCCCTCCTTGAAGCAAAGCATCATAGGATAAACTGTGGAATTTGCTACTGCACGATATTAGGGAAGCAAATACTGTATTTTAAAGGAAAAAGAGACATCTCCAAGAAACAGAAAGGCACTGGAAATTGGGTGAAAGGAACTTCCAACCCCCAGTGCTAGGAGGCACAGAAGGACTGGGGTCAATGAGGAGTCCTTAATCCTTGTGTTTTGTCTACCCTAGATCACTGCCATGCTGGGAGTATTACAGAGCCATCATCCTTTCCTCTGAACAGTTTGGCTAATCTCATGCTGTCAGATACTCTACCAAGATCAACCAGCCAAGAGTGTCCCTTTATACAGCAGGAGCTCAGATCCAAGACTGGCCGGGCAATGGATTCATTAAGAACAAGAAAGTCTTGGACAGACTCTGCAAAATGAGACTGGAACTGGGTGTCCAACCACTACCACACGTGAGGCCCTCGCCTTACTGGGGGACAATTGATTAATTCAGAGCACCATGAGATAGAGGTACGTTTGACTGGCTGGAGCAGTGGTCTGATGTGACATGGCAGGAACTATGATACTAATACAAATTGTTAGTAGTTATTAACTAATTAAATTGTTATGCCCATAAGGCACTTAACACTCTTCAGGAACAGAAAAGAGCCCAGACACTGCCCTCAGGAGCAGAAAATCTAAAAAGGCAAGCACAGACCAACAGTGAAAGAAAAACAATTAATATAGAAGTGGTGTAATGAGAAGCAGCACATGGTTTTGCAGTTACAATCTAGGTCTGGTTTTGCAAAGAAAGGTTTGTGTGATCACAAGATCTTTGGTGGGGGGAGTGTGTCTGACATCACAGGTCTGTCAGATGCATGTATGATTTTTGATACACTGGTCAACTAAAAGCAAATTGGATGGGTGAGAAGCTGGCTCAGATATAATTAATTTCATTAAAATAAAAAGCCAAGAGAAGACCCTTTTCCACAGCTCGGAAGTAGGTTGCAACAGGACCTTGTATTTTCTCAGACTTCAGAAAATTCACACAGACTGCAGCTCTTAAAAACACACAGAAGAAAGAGCTTTTAACTGGTGCTTTGAATCAATAGAACACAAAACTGTAGGAGATCAGACTGCCTTAGCTGCAGAAAGCTGACCTGAGTAGAGATGCTGCTGCAAAAGGTAGAGCAAAGAGCTAGTGGAGAATGGCATGACAGGGCATGAGGAGACTGGCAGGGCTAGCAAAAGCTCACATTATTAGTGGAGGAGACAGGGAGAAGCATACTGGAAAAGATGGATGCATAGTCTTGCACAGGTGACTTTCATTGTTACAAGTTCCTTAAACTCAGTTAAGTAGGAAGCAGTAGATAAATTCAAGCCAGAGACATGACAGTGTGCTGCAGAGATGACCTTTGTAGCTCCATTTGCTGTGAACTGCAAAGAGGAGAGGTGCACGTCTGATCTGGGATATGAATGCTAAAGTAATAAAGATGAGAGATGCAGAGCCCTTGATACAATGGCTATAGGAACAAACATCTTGTGAATACTGGATGTGAAGAAAATTAGTTTGTCCACAAACTGAATGGATGAAGTAAGAGGAATTGCAACACCTAAGCCACACAGGGCTGGCTGCAGAATCTACTAGAACAAGATCAGTGAGCAGTGAGTTTAAGAAAGATCAGGATTTCATTTTTATCCAGTGTTTTAATTAATAGCATGATGTGCAAGAGGGAGGATGCATTCAGGATACCAAATGAGAGTTTGACCCAGCCCAGCCCGTCTTTTCCACAAAACATTAGCGTTTCACTAAGCACACACTGCTGTGCTGTTTCATCAGACACGCCGCTCTGGTGTGTATCATATGATATGGCAGCCGCTCAGGCAGGCGGGGAGCAGCGCAGCCTGTAATTTCCTGGTCATATGTAACTGGGTGGGGAAGCGCCTGATTCTTGGGGTGAGTAATGCTGGAATCGCACCACGAGGCACCCTGCTCTTTGCTGTTCGAGGCAGTTGAGGTGTTGCTCTTGCTGTTCTGGCAGACATTCCCCAGGGTATCCGAATGCTCTGCTAGACTTACAACACCCTTCTGTAACCTGTTTCGCTGCGCACACCCGGTCACTTCCCCACGTTCCCAGCCTTTTGCCGGCGGTCGCCGCTACGAGGACTGCGGATCTGAGCGCGGCACACTCGCATCCCCGCTGCCGCGGGTGTGGGGCAGGACGGTCCCCGCCGCCCTCGCTGCCGGCCCGAACCGACGCAGGAGCCGCGCTGCGGCGTTTACCGGGAGAGCGCTCCGGGCTGCTGAGCGGAGGGGGGCGGCCTCTCCCGGCGGCTTTCCTGGCCTGCGCGGGGCTGGGGGCACCGCAGGGCTCCTGCCCGCCTCCCTGCAATGGCCGCCCGCCCAGCAGGCCCTGCCCCCCCGCCACCCTCTGCAAGCGAGGGTTGGTTGGGTTTTTTGGGTTTTGTTTTCTTTGCTCTCTCTCTCTCTTTTTTT
>VXAZ01001670.1:1874248-1968524 GCA_013399875.1 Gymnorhina tibicen
GTGGGTTTTTGGTTTTTTTGTTTCTTTTTCCCTTTTCCTGCTCCGAGACATTTTCCTACGTGCATTTTTCTCCAGTCGAGCTAATTTACGAGCTGGGTTTGGCGAGGGCTGGGGTTTGGCGCGGGGAGGGCGGCGCGGGGTAGGGGGGCTCCCGCTGGGCTCCCCAGCCGGGGAAGCGCACGTCTCCCCGCCCGACATGAGCTGTAATTTCCGGCAGACATTTCAGGTCTCCGACATCTGCACCAAGGCGCGGCAGCTCCCAGCAACCCCCATGGCCGGGAGCGGGGCGGCCCCGCCTGCCTCCTCCCGAGCCATTTGTGTTTTACTCATTTCCTGCTCCCAGTAATGAGGCCAGCGATGCCGGGGTGGCGGTGGTGCTGCTGAGAAGGCAGATTGTTACACACACAGACACACACATGGATGTTTTTGTTTCAGGATGAATTTTTAGTGCTCGTGAAAGGGAGGGACTAAGTGGAGCTCGCTGGAGCCTGGCACAGGACCAGCAAGCTTCCCGGCAGCCTCTGCCAAAAGAATCCAGACGTCCAGCCCCCCCGCCCCGGCTCCTGTGGCCCCTTCTTGTCCGCTCTCTTCCCCCCTCGGCTCTTCAGGGGCCTCTCTCCCGGCGGCAGCACTGCCCGGGGACCCTGCAGACCTTCTGCCCACCCACGCCTGAGTCCCTTCACCTCCCCAGCACAAGGTTCCTCCCGCCGTGCAGGCACGCCGCAGTTCTGACCCGTGACTCCTTAATCCCAAGTTTTCTCCTCGTTCGTCTATGGAATTAACGCAGGAGGGTGGACGGAGTCTGTGATACTAACATTATCCTCCGAGTCGAAAACAACTCGAGGCCAAATAGATTCATTGCACTAGTGACTTGAACTAGGTGAAATGTCGACAGAATTACTCAACACCACAGCCCCAAACTCTCGGTACAGAAAATAAACAAACCTTCTAGTGATGTTTTGTATAGTCTCCAGCCCAGCCCAAACCCACCCATCTGTTTCATTCCCCAAGGGACCGCAGGAACGTGGGTCTCCTGGCATGTGACCATTTTCCCCTACACATCCGCCACAGATGAACTCTGCCATTTTTCTCCTGTTACAGTGTACTAACAGGATTCTGCGGGTTTTGTTCGGTTTTGTTCAGTTTTGTTCTGTTTTGATTTGATTTTTTTTTTAATTTGTCGTTAAAGAAAAAAGAGAACAAAAAACTTTTTTGGCTGCAGCTATCGGCTAATTTTTGGTTGCTTTCGAATGCCAAGGCCAGCAGGATCCAGGAATTCATCTACTGGTGCCAGCAAGAAAGCACTGACCCAAACAAGGGAGCCAGAACTTGGACTGCAGTCCTTGCCAGGGATCAGCAAGAGGCCAGAGAGACCATGCTGCTGAGTCATCACCGCTCCAGCTGCTACAAGCCTTTTCTGGGGACGCGGCTGTTGCTAAGATTCCTGGGAGCTGACTGATTGCTCCTTCTATAGTCATGTAACACACACATACACGTCAAAGGAGCAAGGAGCAGCAGCTGGGGCCAGCTCAGAGCGAGCACACAGCCTGCTGGCCGTGCGCGGCCAGGCTCGGTGGCTGTGCGGGACTTCGTGCCCCGCGGGAGCTGCGCTGCTCTGCGCTGCTCTGCGCTGCTGCTCGGGGCCCCTTTTGCAGGGCTAGAGCTACCTCGCTCCCTGGGAGCTCCGTCTGCCTCCCACTCATGGAGGCATTTCAAAAATCAAACAGTCCAGGCAGTGATTCTGTACAAAGTTTTCTTTCTGTTTGTACTTGCACGTTTCACCGTATTTTCCCCCCTGCATTTAGAGGTAGGAACACGCTTAAAATCTGTGCGGTGCATTCCTTGTAGGGTCACTGTGGGGTCATTCTCTTCATGCAGTAAACAAATATGTTCAATCAGCAGGCAAGTAAAGTGAGCAGTTTCCAGTTCTGGGGCCCAGAACTGAAACTGGTGATATTTCTTATTAAGCCCTGTAAGGTTTCAGAGTATTTTGCAGTTTCACACATTGCACAGGGAGGGAATGCTTGTTCATGAGCATCCTGCATTTTCCTTCTCCCAATTTAATATTTTTAATCTTTTTATTCTCCTGCCTTTTATCTGCCTGAGGTACTTGCCTCCCTCAGATGCTGTAGTTACCCTTGTTTCCTGCTCCACATTTGACACTCAACAAACTACATGTACTCAGGCTTTCAAATCTCATGCTATATAATCACGTTTAGGTTGTTAAAGCCTAAGGGTATAGGACTTGTCTTTTCTCTGACATTAGACACATCACTGATTTCAAAGGAATAGCTGATCATACTAACATTTACTAATAAAACTAATGATTCCAGAACCCAGTCTCCCTGCTTCTCTGTTGAGTGTTTGTTGAGGTGCCAAACTCAGAATTACAAATTGCCAAATGAGGATGCAGAGCACTTGAGTTTTGTGGTCACTTTTTGTCCAGTAGCACCTCGAAGTCCTACCCATGGTCCAAGATCATGTGTTTTTTGTGTGCCATAATACTAAAAAAAGGCTCTCTGCCCCAAAGTGTTCACAGTCTAATAATAAAACAAGAGACCAACAGTGGGCAGAGGTAGACAGGGGAGGACCAGCAGGAAATTAATTGGTTTTGGCCAGCATGGCAGGAGCTGTTTTTCACAAACAAGTAAACCAACTAAATTTTAGGGCAGTTTCAGGAGGAGGGATTTTCTGAGATCCTTAAAAAGACAGTTTTCAACTCAATAGCTCCTTTTTGCAGGAGAAAATAGGCACCTATGGCTATTTCCAAGAAGCAGCTTTAACTATTGCATAAGGTCAGTAGCACATTTAAATCCCCTTCTGGCCAAATCAACACAGAGATAGTCTCTCAGCATATGAAATTTGTTTATGGAGACAAATGTAAGGTGTAGCCAAATGCAGACATGGGTAAACTTACCTGTTAAGTGTTTCGAGAAAGATGGTAAGAAATCATACACACACCAATATAGAAACAAGTAAAGTCTAAATTGCTCAGAGTGGATGTGGGCAATCTCCATCACACCAAATGTAAGAAAAGCCTGAGGGACACAACAAAAGTGCTAGGGAAAAAGTGCTTGGGGACTGGAAGAAGCCACTCAATACTGACTGTAAAGCAACAGTTTAAATGAGATCAGATACAATTTTTCTAGCTATAATTTATAGGGTGGTTTAGGTATTGTAGAAAACAGAGGGGAAAAAAGCATTACACACACACGAAGCTTCTAATTACTTGCACACACAGACTCAGAAGCTGCATTTGGCCTGTGGTCTGATGGCGTGCCTGTATGGGTGGTGAAAGACATGTATGGTGAAGCTCATCTTTCCACTCCATGCAGTTACAGGCATGCTGTGCTTAAAAAATTCTGCAGTTACAACATCTGAGTCACTCTTTTTTGTTAACCAAGAGTGGTTTTATGCCCCTAGAGTGACCAGCACTTCAGAGTACAGGGAACTGTGTTGGGTATTGCTTGCAGAAGCTCACCACCAACAACACAATGAAGAAAGTACACTGACCTAAGATGCTACACAACATCCTCCATTCTCCAATTTAGAGCATTTTGGTATCATAAGACCCCTTAGATCTGTTGTAAAGCATCAGTCACCACTTGTATTTGAGACATATGTCTGCTGTGGCTGGGATGGATGGCAGGGGATGCCCAGGAGCAGCTTAGGCTGCAGATGACAGGAAATCTTAACACTGGCTTTGAAGAAGAGATCAAGCTCCACTCTGTTCTGAGCCATACTCTGTTCAGCCAGTCCTATCAGTACCATCTCTGGAGCACTCAGATCTTCCAAGCTACTAATTGGTGTTGAACCTCCCACATTCAAACAAGATAGTAAAGTGGCCCATGAAGAGATGCTCCTGTGCACCTACTTGTTACTGAAATCTAGGACAGTCCTCAGCAGAGGTTCAGGTTTGGTTGTGGTATGGAGGGTGCTGGCAGCTCTGTATTCATTCTCTGGGCCTGCCTGCAGTGCTGGCTTCTAGCTCCAGCTAGCCTCTGCAAAACTTTCTTACTCCAGACACTAGTGATAATTACAGAGCCTTTGAAATGGATCCTTTTTGCTTATAAGAATGTTTGTTCATATGACTTGGACATGCATAGCTGCTTCCTCTGCCTTCAAGTAAGTCATGTGAAGAGCCCCAGAAGGCTTTAGCCTTCCCCCACTACTTTCTACATCAATTCTAGGTCTTTATGTTTATTTTTAAGGCCGCCCATGAAACTATCCAAGAATATATTAGAAAAGCCTCTTTCTTTGCATGTTGATAGCACTGTTCTTCTGAACCTTAGGATAATGAAAGACAAGGCATTCTGTAAGCAGGGTCATGGCTTTACAGATCACTCTGCTTGAAGGTATAAATCTCCTTTCTTTGGCTTTACTGAAGACAGATCTGAAAACAGCAGAGAAGAGACAAGAAGGTGAAAGAAAAAAGAGATGAAAAGAAAGCACGAGTGAAAAGAGCTAAAACAGTGAGAGAGAGGGAGTGAGGAAAGAAGCAGCTTGAAAATACAATTAAATCAGTTACAATGAAGAAAAAGGTTTTACCTTTCCTGAGACGTGGGAAAGAAAATCAGCCCAGTAGGATGCCATGCATTGTTCTGCTCTCAGATACTCTATGAGTATATGGAGAAAGGAATTCCATGCAGTACAACGAGAGATGCTTATATAGGTGATGTGTCTGCTTATGCAGCTTAGGCCAGTCTAGCTCTGTGCAGTACATAAAACAAAGTCCTATACCAGGGGGTTTGCAGATGTTTTCTAATGTCATTCATGAGAGCATTTGACTTGATGGCAGCAGGGATGCATGTGGCATTGCACCCCGAATCATAAGCTTTTTATGGCATGTAATTTTTAGCCTTTCTGTTATTTCCATCCTGAAAGCTTTAAAATTACTGTAGTAATATACTCTTCTGAAGATCACCAATACTAAACAACTCCAATATCCACAGATACTGAGCAATCTCAGGACCACTGTGAGATTATATTAATGTCAGTGTGAGGAGTCTGTCATGGGGAGAGAAATCTCCACTCCCATGTACATGCTTTTGAAGGCCCACAAACCTTTAGTCCAAGAGACTCAATAGGATTGTAACAGGATTGTAATTCATGGAAGTGTCATGCTTTAGTGGCAGTGTCATAAAGGTTTAAAAAAGGGTAGTTAATCATTAATTGGTTTGTGATACTAGAACACATCAATTAAAATTAAAACATAAAAATCTAAATAAAACACACATATCCACTATCATTTTATAGCGCAAATCTTTAACGGTGTCTCAGTCGCTGTTACATTCCATTGTCCAGCTTTCTTCTGACACAGAGCAAGTCTGACAGTGCTATTTGTAGCACTTTAGCCTTACCAACAGACAAAATACTTCCCTAGATTTTCTTTGTATAAACTACTAGCAGGTTTTATTTCATCTATGGTAGAACCATCTGTTTCTATTTCTGCTATACTATATTACAGTCCACTTAAAACTTCTTTTCCTCTTCCATATATAAAGTAGTCCACTTGCAAAATCAGAGTGCATCCCCATTCCTCAGAAAGGGTTCAGTTACAAAGTGCTTTGGTGAATTTTAACATTAGCAAAATCTAATTTTACAGACCATATTGCATTACATTTAGAGAAAAATTTGAAATGTGTTGTTCTGAAGTAAATGAGCAAAAGATGTTTCTGAAGGCAGAGCAGCTCACAGGGTTCAGTAATACACAACAGGACTCCAAGTCAGGAATGTATTAACATGGGATTCCTCACAGGTGGGTCATGAGATACTGGTTGATCTCATCACTTAATTGCTTGCTCAGCATTAATACTTGTATAGAGAAGTTAACGAGAATTAATAGAGGGCAGGGAAACATCCATCTTAAAAAGGGGTAAAAAGCAGACTTTGACATTGTAAGTGAGTCAGCTAGCTTCAGTATCTGAAAGAACACTGGAATAAATTATCAAATAATCAATTCATAAGCACCTAAAGGATATCAAGGTAATTTAGGACAACCTGGCTTCGTTTGTTAAGAACAAATAATGTCAAAGCAATCTAAATCCCTTTTTGACAGCGTAACTGCCTAACAGTGAATGGCAAAATAATAGGTATTTATATCTGGATTTCAGTAAGGATTTCAATGTCTCATCTAACCTTCTTTTAAGGATATGGCAGAAATGTGAGGTAAATTAAATCATCATGAAATAGAAGCACAATTTGTAGAGATACGTTTTGAAGGAGAAGTTCTCAGTAAGCTGTTTGCTATCAAAGGGGTGGCTAGGATTTTAAAAGAAGCCTCCAGGTCTGTGCTGGTCCTAGTCAAAGATCAGAATTTGTAAGTTTCTGGTAAATGAAGAAATGGCCAGAACTTGATTCAGTAAAGGCATCCTTTTCTTTGTGTCAGCATAGATTAGACAGAGCTGTGTGAACATTTAAGATAGACTGCCATAGAATGAGAGCGATCTTTGAGAGCCCTTATGGTCCTACATGTCTTTACTTTCTATTTACTTGACTATTTGACTGAAATGAGAATTTTCTGATTCATGGTTTTATTTGTAAGCTGATTTCCTTTCAGTAGCTCTATATAACTTTTCTTGTAAGCTCAGAATAGGGGCACATGAACCGGTTAAACTGAGGTTGTCAGTTTGTCTCTCAAATTGATATAGCCCCTCTCCTGTTTTGACCAGGGATAGCTCGTGCTTTTGTGGGCCAGCATGGAACCTGCAAAGGCTTCCAAACTCCTGGCTGCCCACTTCTCTGCAGCTATTGGGATGGGTTTTATGCTTTGCCTTTCCAACTTTGTGTCTCTAGCCCAGAAAAATGTTTAATAAATTGTATTTAATGAATTGTGAACTGATTTTGGTAGGCAAATATATATCTGGAAGAAGGAATATACTTTTCTCTGGGGCACTTGATTTTTGATCTTATCTTTGTGTACAGCACAAGCATAAGACAGGAGTTTGAGCAGGTGAAGGGAAGATGGGTCAAGAAAGTTTTCAGGAGTAAAGGGATTAAGTACACATGAACCAGCAGCTATCAAGTTTTCTGCCACAGCCAGTCTTAGGAATGAAAGACTGATTCTTGTCTTGATATGTGTCCTAGATTCTTGTTGGCAAAACCTGTAGCCACACACCATATTTTCAGTGTCATGTGTCCCACGAGACTAAACTGGAATATGTGTGCTGGAGCTTGTGACAGCAACAACAATAACAACTAAAAAAAACCCAGCCTAAATCAAAACCCAGAATCAGAGTGATACAAAGATTCATTTCAATTCATTTCAGTGGGCTGTGTGGTGTCTGATTTGGGGTCATTTCAAATCAGCAGTCACAGCTGTTTATAGTCAGGTTCTATAGAACACAAAAGAAGCAGAAAAAATCCCTGCGTGTACATACCCCCCTCCGTTTCATGTTATGCACTCATCATATATTCAGAGACAACAGTCACACAAGTATACACAAATATTTTCCCTTGACACAAATAAAGAACTGCTGACACCTTTAGCACTGCCATCCCCTCAGTGTTACTTTCAAATATTTGATGTCTTTCCATACAGCAGTTTTAATATTTGCCCTCTTCGACAGCTTCCCTGTGACCCTGTGGCTGCAGGGGTCACATGTCATCCTCTCAATGAATAAAGGCACAAGTCCTGGCTGTGGAAAAGCCACAAGTCAGAGGCTTTGCACTTCTGTCACTTTCTTCCCTACACACATTTTGCACAGTTGTGGGTATGCAGGGCCTGCCCTAAGATAAGGGTCATTATTCACTTACTCCAGAGGCTCCTATTAAAAGATTCAGAAAAAATTTGTAGATTTTCTCTCACTACTGCACACACAGTTGTGCTGGATGACATTACTAATGAACAGGATTACCTGCTCTGGTAGGGCTGTGTACGTAAGGGAGTGAGCTGGGTGTTGCTCTGCTTTGTACCTGCATCACATCCATGATAGCCGGGCTGTGGCAGGGGTTCAGGATAGGCAGGGATTAATCAAGCTAGAGAGAGGCTGTGCAGTGAAGTCCAAGGAAGGAGAGGGGATCAGTCTGTTTTCTGACAGTGTTGTGTTCTCTTGAGTTCAGTATCCCTCTATTCTGAATCCCTGTTTGACTTAGTGAGCCAGTGGCATGAGGATACCCAGCTCTCACCCCTCTCCCCATGCCCTTTAACACTAACTGTACACAAGTAACTTTAACACTAACTGTACACAAGTAACCAGCTGAAGAACATAAAGATTGTACAGGTCATTTTGTGCTGGGTGTAGCTCAAAACACAGATCCTCAGCAGGTGTTTCTGGAGCAGTTGTGTGAGGGATGATCAAGGGCTGAGTGGGAGCATATTTTTAAGCTCTCTCTTGAGTTAAAGAACTCCAAGAGCAGAATTTCTTCTGCATCCTAGACAAGATAATTGACCTTACTGTTAAAACTTTTTTTGTGTGTTTATCTAAATCTTCCTTGTGTCTGATTCAAACCACCAAATATTGATACGCGTGTTTTTCTTAAAAACAATACAGTCAAGTACTGTCAGAACTCTTTCCTATATATACTTAGAGGCTATAAACAAACTACCTTAAATAATCCCATTAAGCATCCCAATCTGTTATAGAGGGATGTGTTTTATGGCTTCCATATTCCTGTATTTTGCTTCAGAACCTTTTCCAGCTGATCAGCATCGTTCCTGCAGATGTGTGTATTTGGTCTTCTCTCATCATCTTGGAATATTTTTCCAGAGCCCTGCAGTCCTGAAGACACTCCCAGTTTGGAAGCTCTTGTGCTAGTTATATGACTTTGCACTTGACTGAAATCAGACGTCTTGTTCGGATAAGCCCACCTTACAAAGATCTCTGCGTGAATCTTTGTTACTACCATAATTTGTTAACCCATCATTATTTATTTTATTGCCAATTCTTCTGTCACACAAATGGATTTTCTATTTTTCTTTTAGTTAATTAATAGAGATACTGAGTAGATTTGCACTCAAAACAGATTTCTTTGGTGCTCAGTAGAATAAGTCACATATAATGATAATCCTCCATTTACAATTACTTTTTAATGATGCATCAGTTGAGTGGGAATTGAATTTGTTTAGTAAGGGCAACATTGATTTTTATCAAAGGCCAGAAAAAACAAAGTCAGCTGCCTTACAGAAACATAAATATATTGTACCAGTACCAGTTATCTTACCAATGAAATTTGTAAATGCATTAAAACCAATGTTGATGTTTTCAGTGGGACAAGATATTCCGTGTTGTCACTTTGTTTTGTATCAGTTGTGTCACCTTCTTTTTATACTTCACTGTTTCCCAATTTCACAGAACTAATCCAGGCTAAGAAGCCTGGAAATCTACAGCAATACTTCTTAGCTTTGTAAATATTTGCACACTTCAGGTTATATTCTCCAGTGCACTAGAATTGTCTTGGTATTCTGAAGCTTATTGAACAGAAATCAAAATGAAAGATTCAGGGTGGCATACGCCTCGCCTAACATTAGCTTTCTAAACCTTAGGACATTGCGTAAATTAGCCACTTGGTCATCTTCCATAGTCTGCTAAGAGGGCAATTTGCCTCTTTGTAAGGTGTATTTCTGAGGAGGTGAGATGAAATACCAGAGGATGAAATTCCCTTTGGTATGCTGTTCTGTTTCTTTGTGAAGTGCATGAGGTGAGCAGTTAATTGATCTTTTGGGTAGGTGGCCAGTTGAGATGCTTGCTAGCCTCAGAAAGTTCCTCATTCCTCCTTTTAATAGCCTTGTTCCCAGATATGCATAATCATTTTCACTCATCTAACCAGACCACGTGGTCTTTATATACTTCCTTAGGTAGACATCTGGCTTCTCGTTTATCCCATAAACTAACACGGATACACTGATGTGTTGTAATTATTGTACCTGTGCTGATGTGTAGGCAAGGCAATTGATCACTAAGGGACAGTCCCTGCAGTCTTTGCCTGAAGGAAGGAGAGTCTATGGCCCTTGCTTTGGGACTGTTCATACAAAGAAGGGCTGCAGATGCATTGCATGGCACAGGCCAAGGTGCAGTTCCTACATTGTTATCAGTGGTGACACCAGGACATTAAAGGAGACACAGTGAAAATTATTCCAGTATAAACAAAAAAAATCCAGTATAAAGAATGGTTACAAAAGAAATGGATATTTTTATACTTTTCCAGACCTTTGTATCAGTGTAAGAAATGTCCTGCTGGGTCAGATTATTGGTCCACCTTGCTGAGTTTTCTGATTCCAGCAGTGCCAGCTGGAGACTGTATTTGGGGAAAGCATGAGTATTTGATCAAAAGAGATATTACACAAATCGGCATTGCCCTTATAACCAAATGCGGTTCCTTGTGAGCCATGGTGGGGAGAATAATACTAAGGCAATTACCCTCCTGCTTGCTGTTAGGATAGCTCATTTTGGAAATTCTGGAAGCACAGGGACAGTGTCTTTTTGTGCAGTTGTTCTTCAGGCTGTTGTTCATGGAGTAATGAGACACTGTGCTTTCAAGATTTGTTACATTGACACAACCTCATGACATCAGATAAAAGATGGAAGAGTTGACCGCTTAACAATTTCAGAAAGCAGTCTTAGAAAATGAACAGCAGTGCTAGAATTTGAAATTGTCTGGTTTAGTCCTTGACTTTTGTTGCAATGAATGCTTAGCACTGGCTAGTGGTTATGGTTCGTCCCTCTGTGCCTCTGCTTCCTGACTTTAAAATGCAGAAAGTTATATCTGTCTCCTTCATGGGATATTGTCATTATGAATATATTACAGATTATGAGATATTCAGATAGTGAGGAATAGGCTCTATTTAACAGTCTGATCTAGAGATATATAAAATACCAAGAAGTGGCTGGAATCTCTTTTTAAAGGGGAAAAAAATTCCATCTGAGGAGGTTATGAGAGCACTGGGAAAATGAGCAAAATGTGAGTATGACCATTACAAAATAAGAATGTGGAAACATCAGAAGAAAGATTAAAAGGAAGCTTTAAGCAGGACATTTTCACAGATGTGGTTATAAGGGAATCACATGGGAGTGGGAGAATTCTGCTTAGAGCTGGAAGACCCAGGGTGGACAGACAAATCTTTTCTCCTTTCAAATTCCAAAGTCATCATTGACTGGCTGTGTGGCTCTGAGTAGGTCATTCTGTGTATGAGGCACCATCCTCTCCACTGGTGACACAGGCGTAATGGACCATGACAGGGAGATGAGAGATTACAGATGGGGAGATTACATTTACTGATGTCTGAAACATTGTAAGCTCTTCATGGGGGTGTACTAGAGGAAGATCAAAAATACCACCATTTGTTAGTCACAACATTGACTAGAAACACTTGGAAGATCATGGACTCTGTTGTTATTTTAAAAATAGAATGGATGTTGTCATTGATGAAAGACAGAGAAGTGACACAGGGACAGTTGTTCCAGTGCAGGGGCATATCACTCGCCTGATCCCTGCAGTGTTGGCGAGTGGTATCTGGTATCCTCTTTCATAAGAATCAGTTGTCAGGTCCAGCTGTGCCTCAGACCAGTCCTGGACCACCCAAGGATGAATAGCCTTTTCAGCCTTCCTCCTTTGAGAGGAAGAAATGCCAGGTGTAATGTGGCTTTTGGAAGGTGAGAACCATGTGAACTACTCTGAGAACAGACAGTGCAATTGCCCTGGTTGCAGGGGGACATTACATGTGGTCTCTGTCTCATGGGCAGCATTGGAACAGGCAGCACGTCCTGGAAAGCATGGAGAAGACATTGCAGAGCACCTGCAATGTCAGAGTTCAATCAGCCTTTTTCTGGGTGGAGATTCATTCTCCTTTCTTTACTCTGAACAACCAAAACATGCCTTCAGCTGCTGTTTCAAGAGAAACCATGGATATCTGGCACCTCTATAAACCATCTCAGTGAATTAAAAGAACCAGAGTGCATTGTAGAGACCTTTACGCAACCTGCTTGTTTCCAGGTAATTGAGAGGCTGCTCTGGTGGTAGCCAAGTTGTTGGTCTGGATTCCAAGCATCTTTTCTCTGTCTGTGACACTATCACTTCTTTGTCCCCTTCATTCCTATTGTAGCTGTCTCACATTTAATATTGAAACTCGGCATTCTGTGGGCAGGGCCGATTCTTTTCTTCTCTATTTGCACACTGGCTAACACAGTGAGGTACTGGTCCATGACCAGAACTACTGGGCACTATGCTAAAGATTATAATGGCGGTAATTAATAATGCTTTGTTCTTTGATCTCTGGGCTTGCCGAGGCAGTCAGCTGCTGTAATTGTTCTCTGCCCTAGGGCTGAGTATGTAGTCAGCTTGCTCTTTTTGGCTATATCTGTTGATTTGATCTTGGTGCCCCATTCTGTATGTTCACCGTCTTCAGACTGGCAGACTGGAGTCTCCTAAAGTGGTTTTGAGGGCAGTTATCCAGGCTGCCTTTGGATCCACTCCTTTCACTGGGAATAGCTTGTTTTCCCTTGTATTCTCTACTGCTAGTGTTATCTTTGTCTGTGTTCACACCAGCTCCCAAATAAGGTGCTCATATTTCCCTGTTATGCTGAGGCCTTGTCATGATACGGCAGTGGTTTTTTATGCTGATGAATATTATTCACATGTCACTTGTTTCTTCCAAGTCCTTATCTCCATACACAACTTCTGTTGGTTGGCTGGGAATTTCAAGTGGAGAAATCAGAAGCAATAAATATCTGAATGACTAGACTGAACATCTCAGCTGATCCAAGGAGGAAACCTGAGAGGCTAAAATGGTATGGATTTGTGTTTCATGTCACAAATCATACATGCTTGCACATTTTTTTTTGAGGGGATACACTACCAGTTGTATGTGTAGTTCTGGAAATGGCAGCGGACATGCCTGTGCAGCTGTGAGGGAGGCTTGTTCCTTGAGGGAGGGAGACTTCTCAGCAAATGGCTTCTCTAGAGCAAATTGCTTCTCCACTTAGTACTTAAATTGCCCTAGTAGGAGAAGTGATGAAAATTTGCATTTCCCTCCCCCTTTTTAAAATAATCATTCTAAGACCATTGCTAGTTCCTTAACAATTGAAGAGGCTTCCATCTGACAATCCTTCTAGGTAGCTGAACTGTATCCTGCTAATATCAGCAGTGCTGCCAAGGTCTGAGTGGTGTCACTGGGACAAGCCAGCTAAAAATATTGTGGATACCTGACGTCCTAAGGAGAGGCTAGATAGGTGTGGCCTATTCTCCCCAGCAAGACCTCTAACACCTTTTCCAGGAGTGGAGTGGTGCCATCTGCATGGCAGGTTTCTGCAGCTGTGATACCGTTTAGATCCCTATATAACAGCGTGCCATCGGAAGGCAGAGTGTGAGGAGGCAAGAGTCTGGAAAAATGGGAACTGAAACCCTCTTGCCTTTATTCCAGACTCTCTCAAAATAATTTCCAAGCCACCCAGAACAGCCGCAATACTGCACAGGTCTAACATCTAAAGAGGAAACTAAACTAGTGAGTCACTGCAGGAGGGCTGGACTAATGCAGCAAAGTTTGGAAACTTCATCCCTTCATCAAAGCCACAGAAGTCCAGGGGATGGCCTCGACAGGCAGGATTAGAAATACAAGGGTGTTAGAGAACACAGCAGGAGACCTAACCCAAATTTGGTGACCCGCCTGAACAAACACCTATGACAGAGAGCTGAGGAATATGATATTTATGCTTGTGTGAGAACCAGTGCAGTGGAATAGTAATTATCATCTGCTGAATTGGCCAGAGCATGGTGGAAAGTCAGGACAGATCTCTTCTAGTTGGAAAATGTGACCTATCAAAAAATGATTGATTGTTTCTCAGCACTTGCTAAATTTTCCAGATTATTCAAAATCACTCCAGCTGCAGTAGTGGAGAGGACAAAAACACTCTTGCAGCTAACCCATGTTCACACTGGAGATCCAGAGCAGATCATATCTTACACAAGGCTTCAATTTTCTTGTGAGGTCTTTTGGGGCATTTGCAAGCAAAGCCAGGTCCTATTTTGCTTGGGGAAAATGTTTCATGCAGGGAAGACAATCAAAGATTTCCTTTCTGAATTCTCATACTCTCATTCCCTCTTCTTGGCACAGCAATCAATACCTCTAGCAATGGATTCAGCCTTGCAGATGAACTGTGGGAAGAGAGCTGAGGCCCAAACATCTCACTACGCCAGATCCTTGCTGGCTGGATTCCTTAAGTCTACAAAAGAAGGAAGATCAACATAAAACATCTGAAAAGCAGAACTTGGAACAGTCAGCTTCTTCTGAATACTAAATTCCCAAGGGTTTCTTTTCCAAACAAAATGGGGCAGTTTAGGGAAGAGCCAGAAACTTTCAGTTCCATTTTATTAGTGCATTAGCAAGAATCACCCATTAGCTCATTCTCATCTTGCTGCTTCGCTTAATGGATTTCAGATACATTCTCATATCTACCCTGAGACTAACACTGATCCCTTCTGATCCCTAGCCTGTCCTCCAAAATCATTCCTTGCAGCTAAGAAAAGACAGATGTCTTCCCGCAATCTTGGAAGAAATCAAGGATCCAAGAGCATTTAAGTGCTGGTACGCAAATGTTATTAAAGGGCAGAATAAACCCTGATGCAGGGTGACACTATTGTGCACAGAGCTGTTCATTCTTGTACGGTATTGATGTTTCATTCCCATTTTCTTTTGTTTAATGAAAGGTTCACAGTCCTTCCCTTTTCATAAAGGGATTGCAGTATTTATTATGAACATTCAGACTCCCTGGTCAGGGGACAGTTAATAAGCACATAGTAAACAAGCAAGAACATGTGTAAACAAAAAGTACAGATAATTATTTATTCACTTTGACCACAGAGTCCTGAGTCTCTGAAATCTTGGCAACCCCCAAACTCAGAGCTCCTCCCTCCACCGGGATGAGATATTAGCTAGTGTATTTTTTTCTGCGGAGCTGTGACATCATGCTTGGCAGCTCCCCAAGGCACCAGATCCAATTACCTGAGTCACCAGCAAAGGGAAATTGCCAGGAGGCTGTCACTGAATTCAGCTCTGGTGAATGCAAGAGCAGAAAAAGCCAAGTGAAATGGCTGACAGCAGACAGGGGGAGGGGGGGCGGGGGGAAGGGAGCAGCAGCAGTTCCTCATCAGAGACATGGAAGGAGAAATGGATAAGGAAATGATGAAAAAAATCCAGGAAGAAGGAGCTAAGAAAGAGCCGTAGGGTAAACTCTGTAAGGAGAATTTCCAAGTATTCCCTCTGTCCTACATAAGGGATGATTGGAGCCAGTAGATTGACACAGGTTAAATGCTCTTGGAAGAGTTTTTTGGTATGTAATTTAAAAATTAATCTTCACTGTCAATGGAACTGATGCCCTTTTCTTTTGTGATCCCATCTGGAATGTCCTTTTTCAATTTGCTGCATTTCCCAGCTTTCTGCTTAAGCTGTTTTCAAGGACTGAGAAATGGACCTCATCGGTGCTTGCTGTTCCCTGCCCTGGGTTATGTTCCCTTTGCAGCTGCAATATCTTCCTTGCCTGGAGGAGTTTGCAAGGAGTACAAGGTTCCTCTGAATCTGGCACGTGGAGCCTTGTTTTCATAACGAAGCCTCTGGAGGCTTCTGTTAATTACTTCACCAGAATTCTTATATATAACATCAAAATGAAATTCCCCTAACACGGAGAAGAAATATAGGCCTCTGTTGCCTAAGGAGCCGGCACTGAAGTGGTGACTTTAACATGCACAAAAGTATACCAATGGATATCAAAGCCCAGGCATAAATAGGTTCCCTACACAGATCACATTTGCAAACTGGGAGGTGCTCACAGGGAGAATTCCACCTGCACACAGCATAACCAGCTGCAGCCAGGGAAGGAGGTTTTATGTGCTGGGCACAGGCAGTGTACGCACACAGCATTAGACAGGAATGCCAGCACATGTAGATGTACCTGGTAAGATGAAGAAAGAAAGTCCGTAAACCACAGAAATACACACTGCTCACAAGCGCAGATCGAAGTATTGTGCACACACAAAAGCTATTAAGATGTAGATGCAGCCTCATTAATCTGGGCTGTTTTACAAACCCTATTCCCTAGCTTTCGTAGGGGATTTAGGTGATAAATGAGGCCATTTTGAAATCTGGCAAAATGCCGGCTTCCTCAGACCATACTATAGAATAAAATTCTTATGTAATGTGTAAAGCATGAGGGGGAGGGGGCATCTCCAGGAAGGAACACATGTCTGGGCGTGTGTTTGCATGTAAACTATTAGCTTTATCTCCACTGCAGTGCATTTGTGCAAGTATTCTGTGTGTCTGTGTTGTGTGTGGGGGTATGGATATACTGCTGAGGCTATGTGAACTGGTTTGCGCGTTGGACAGGAAGAGAAGGGACCTCTGAGTGTGGATCTCATATCTGCCCCCATCCCCAGGTTGGAAAACTTGCCATGGCTGACCTTCAGGGTCTACTACAAAGGTTATGGGTTAAGCAGGAATAAGGGCCTTAATTGATCATGGGTGGGTTGGGGAGCTGTCTAGCAATAAAGATATCTTGTCAGCATCATGACCTTTGCTTTGTGTTCCTGAACTTCTGCTATCGGTACCCTAGGGGCTTAGCAGAAATGAAGGATATGAACAGATATATGGGTACGTGTATGGTGTGACTATCTTGTTCATTAATTGTGGAGCCATGTGTGAAAAATATTTACATACATCTTTTCCTTTCCCCTACTGCATTAATATCAGAGTTACTGACACTCTGTAACTTACCGATTAGTCTTTATTGAGATTGCCTCTGGCAGTACAGACCTTCAAGCAGTTTTGAATGGGTGCTGCTGACAGAATCTTCTGCAAATGAGTGATGCTTCATCTCCTGTTGATTCACACCCTTTTCCCTAGTCTGAACAGTAGCCCACGTCATCTCTCCATCTTTACAACACCCCACTTGGGTAGGAGACTGCGCATACGTGAGTTGCCTGTGTGCCGACTGGGCACCAGTACAGGCTGACTGGTCTGCTGGCTGCTACCAGAGCGTACTACAGTTACATTTTGCCCCCCTTCCGGAACTCTGTGGAGACAATAATTTGGGTTGCAGTACTTGATCCAGCCATTCATTTTCATGAAACTTATTGCAAGAGGTTTTTCCTGGGATTTAATTGCCTGGGGGTCCTGCAAATTGGACTGCAACCAGGCACAGTGTTAAAAGGGTAACAAGGAGAGAGGTGTGTCAGCAGTACAATCACATAAGCTTTCTTTCCATGGAAGGTAGTCTAAAGAAAAATATTTACTTCTTTCACCAAGCAGAATTTACTTGGCTTAAGACTGAAGTTAGGCATGATTCAGACCTGTAACACCAGCAGTCACTGAGTTTGGTATCTCCCCGCACGTGTAAAAAAAAAAAAAGACACCTTTATCTTGTTGGAAAGCTATTTCCAAGGAATTATGGTGGGGGAAAGAGTTGATTTGATTTATTCTTTAAGATTAGTTCCCCCCAGTTTCAGCTAATCATTTCCGTGTCCGAAATAACTGACCTATATAATACCATAGTCTGTCTTTCAGGAGGTTTCTCTGGGCATACTCTTCTAACTGGATTTGTGGCGTGTATTTGCGGAACACAGAGGCACACCTAAGCTAGCTTTCCTTGGGTTAACTCAGGTTAACCCACTGCTGTTGGAGAAATGTGATCAGCACCAGTAGCTGCCTCAGCAAATACCCCATTCCCAGGAACTGCTGCTGCTTCTGCTGCAACCCATCTCTCTGCACTTCCCTTTTCCTCCTCTTCATGTGCACTAGGTTAAAATTAGTCCTTTTGCGTTTCTCTTGGGCAGAAATGTGTTTGCCTTCAGCTGCAGGTCCTGTTGTGCGGCTGCCAGGGCAGAAGGCAGGGCGCCGTGCGGGGTGAGTGTGTTGAACACACAGGGCGTGCGGGGGCCAGCACCCAGCCAGGCACGCGGCATCTTCCACGCATGGAGAGGCTGCACAGGGCCTCTTACCTGCGCCTGCATGGAGCGATGGCTCAGGGCACGTACTCTCCATCTGTGCATGCCTGCAGTGAGTGCACAGGCACATACCTTCCGCCTGCCTGTGAGTGAAGTGGCTGTTTGCTGGGGACCACCTGGCATCAGGCATGTTGTCAGAGCTCTGGTGGGATCAGGAGGCTAGTCCTTGTTCAAAATATCCTTGTTCCTCTCTTTTTCCTCGTTCAAAATTTTTTGATGAAAAAGAGGAGCATGTTGAGGAGCATCCCCAAAGGTAGTTCAAGCGCACAGATCTGTGATTTACATGCTGTTTACAGGATGGACTTAATCCCTTGGTATATCAACAGCCCAGTTCCAGAAGGGACTGTGGTACAGTACAGAGACCCTACAGCCTCTCTAACATCCTGGCTTGGGTGCTGGGAGCAGCCTGGCTGCAGTGGCACTGAGCTTGATTCATGAAGATTTGCTGTGCTTGCTTTGTCATGTAGAGTTTGATTTTGTTTTGAATCAGACTGTTCATGCACATCTCTTCATTTGAATTCAGTGTCCCTATTGTAATGGTATCTGGATCCTGAATAGGTCCTTGAGGTGCTGCTACTGCGACAATAATGCCAATAATGATAATAACTGCAAGTGGAGTATCACAAGTGCAGCACAAAGTACTTGCTTCTAGCCTTCAGATGGATCAATACTCTGACCTTCAAAGTCAAGGCATATTTATCTACTGAAGGTATTTTTCATATTTATTCGGAATTTTAATGTGGCTTTATACTTTCCCTCTGCCACTTCAGCAATTTGTTTGTGGCACCAGGGTATCTATGTGGCTTAGCAAGTAGAGGCATTCAAACTAGCCTCTAGAAAAGGTTTCAGAAAGCTTCACACTCTTTCTAAAATGGCTGCTGTGTAGCACACATATCTTAGAAGGATAAATGGTGGTAGGTGGTTAGAGATTTGTCTGCAGTGACCTGAATGATTCATTGACAATAAGGGTGTGTGAGTGAGTGCAAAGAAAACTGTGCAGCTCAGCCTGCCTGTGAGCCTGCCATCGACCAAGGAGCACTGTGCTGTCTCCCTGTGACCAAATCTCACTTGCAAAAGCCCCAGAGTGTGGCTGTTCGAGCCTTCTTTATCCTCCCTGGCCCAGATGTCAGTCATGCTGGTTGGGTGTCACATAAGCAGGACCCTGTCTGGGATGCATCTCGAGCAGCTGGACTAAGCTTCAGCTGGTCATGATGGTATGTGTCTGATGGTATCTGTGTCCCGTGGGTGCCTGATCTGCAGATGATGCTGGTCTGTCACCTCTGTCTGCTACTTCAGTTCAAGCAGCTTCAGAGACTCGCACTTTATATTTTGGAGACAGACACTGTAGTCCCGAGGGGGAGACAAAATGGCTGTTGTGGGTATTTGCATATATTGGTTTTTATACGTGGCATTTTAAGCACAGATAATGTACAGTGCAATGCAACCTGTACGTGCATAAATGGAGCCTGTTTTCAAGCTTCAGTGCTCGCAGCAGCCTGCACTCAGCCTTTTCTTACAATAGTGCTGGTCCCTGACTCTGGCCAGAGTGCAGCACATACCACTGAGGAGTGAGATTTCACAGCTGAACCCCCCGAGGTGGCCCTATTCTCCAGCCTCCTGTTGTTGCACAATAAGGGATGGGGTGTCTAACCGAGACGACAGCTCTCATGTTGCTGGCAGGGAGTGGAAACGGCAGCAGCGTGATTTCTAATGAAATGTGCCCCATGACCTGTTCTGTCCAAAGCAGGAAGCTGTTCCCCAGGGGCCTCCTGCCATCCACATGTCTCTGGGCTAGAAGGGAAGCTTTTTGTGGTAGGCTTGTGACCCCCAAAGTAGACGGATTTTCCATGTTGCATACACAGCCTGCTTTCCCCTTTTAGAGGATGCAAAACGTGCCAGGAGCTGGGTCTGCAGCATTTCCAGGCAGATAGTGTACATGGCTGCACGTGTGGCAGTGGGGTGGAGGGCAATGGGATGGGAATGGAGCAGAGAATAGAGAAGAACACCCTTTCTGCCATGCAAAATCTGTCCTCTCTCCTCCCTCCCTGTCCTCCCCTCTTCCCTTATATTTTTGTGTCTCCACATCTGTGCAAAATTTCAGGCACTTGAGGCTCCCAGGAGATAGCATCATTTTTGTGTTAAGGATGCTTATTGAATTTGACAAATGATGATTTATGACAGGGCAACCCGCATGGGGCGCAGTGAGGAGTCTCAGTGCCTTGTCACGGACCGGGATTCTGTTTCATTCCCATCTCAGCTCCTCTTTTGCCTCTCATTGGAGCTTAGAGCAGATCAGACTCGACAGATGCTGGGAATGTATTGCTTAGCCGAGAGAAAGAGATTGAGAGAAAGCATGACACAAACAAAGAGCAGAGTGAGAAGCTGATCTTCCCGTGTCTCTCCCTTTAATCCATGACCACACCTCCAAGACCTTGTAGGACACTCAGAAAATAAATTAGCTTTTAACTGCTGTGGTAGTCTGGGTTTGATTCCAACTTCACTGAATTTTCTGCATGTCATGACAGTCTAAATTCAGTTTTCAGGCTGCATTTGCTGTCCTCTGGGCCAGCTGAAGGCTGTATCCTCTGGATGCACTCAGATCTGTAGTTCACTCAGATCTGTAGCAGATTTTGCTTCCGTCTCCTTTGGCCATTCCGGTTCCACTGTGCACCTTTGACTTCCACCATCCTCTCTGTTCTGGTTGTGGAGCCCACACACAGCTCTGCCTCTGCACTTCAGTCTTTGCTGGAGATGCAGAGAAAGTTGAGCCAGGCCAGGTCTGGCAGGACTCAGAAACGGAGGCTTTGTGCTGCACTGTGTGACTGTGGCCCTGCTGCTTCCAGATCTGGTTCAGATCTCTGAGCAGCTTGGCACAAAATGTAGATCCCAACCTGATAAACCTGGCCGAGGTAGGACCAGTGAGGTTGTTTCAGGATCCTGCTGCTGTGGCTATGAGGGCTGGGAACTATGGTGCAAAGACACATGAGAGATTTCACACAAGTCCTGCTGGATTCAGCAGGGCCTGTTAAACCTGGCTTAGTACCAACTTGACCAAAGCTGGACTCCCTTAGAGCCAAGCAGGTGTCTTTCCACTGTGCTCTGAGCATGGTGAAACTCACTTCGTTCAAGCACTATATAGTTGCAGAAAGGCAGCTCATGTCTGGCACTGTGCCCAAGCTAATAAACCCTCCCAAACCCAGAGTGCTGGGAGGTGCAATGTGGAGACACTTCAGTGGTCCTGTTGGGAAGCAGCCCAGGTCCAGCAGAGTTGATGCTGAGCCAGAGCTAATAATCCCTGCTGGACTTAGGCTGAGCTTCTGCAGAATGACTGGGTGTCCCTGCAGTGCATTTCCAGCACATCCCGTGGGCCCCACATTAAGGGGGCTTTCCGCTGTCTGAGGTATATCCCTGCCCTCTTCTCTTGGGTCATGGAAACGTGACAGTAATGTCTCGGGGATAGACGGCGCATGCACCAATCCCCTCAGTGACAGCAGTTTGTGAGAGGTAGGAGGGTGGGAAGGTCTGGAGGGAGATACTCCTCTGCTGGCAGCATGGTGAGGGGGAGGCTGGGCAGCACATGGCTGCTCCAGATGGAAGCCATTAACCAGGAATGTCTGTGATGTGGTCTGGAGCAGTGTAAACAAGAGCCATGAATTATCCCACACCTTGTAAGCAGGGCTGGAAAAGATCCCCTGCCATCCTCTCCTTCCCTCCCTCTTCTCCTATCTCCCTCCTTCCTTTTACCTCCTCTCCCTTAATTCCCCATATTGCTGTAGACATTTCTTTATTTCCATGTGTGGTTAAGTAAGGCTGTGCTTTCTTCAGTCCTTCTGCTTTTAACCCATGCTGCTATTCCTGAGAGAAGGGGAAAGGCTAGAGCTGGAGAGAGGCCAAGGTCTCATGAACCATCTCTGAGCTAAATCAGCCCTCGGATGAGTGAACATAGCTCACTGGCATGCTGGGTACATTCACTGCTTCAGACACTCCTGCCAGCAGCAATACCCTCCTGGTCACCCTGCCAGAGACTCTTGACTGGTCCCTCAGCCTCCATTATTGTTGAGTGGGCTGACTCCTAAGAAAGGGGAACACCATCAGCTTGCTCAAGGTCTAAACCAACTCAGTGTTCTGTCACAGAGCCTAAAACACAGCTTACAACAGCACTAGTGAAGTCTTCCTCAGGCTCCAGGGTAGTGTCTTTCAGGTCCTCTAAATACAGAGATCAGCAGAAAGGATTGAGGAGAGAGTAGCTGGGCAGAAATGTCCTTTACCTGACAGGTCCTGGTGGAGCGGCTCAACTGACCATACTGGATGCTCCTCCCTATTAACAGCTGCTTCTCCAGACAGCAAAATCGAAACAGGTTTATGTTTATACATTTCAGCAATCCCAGCTAGAAGCTCTAGAAACTATAAATGTTAAGATCTCTTCACTCACTATTGAAACGTAGCTATTTCTGGCAAGGAAGAAGGAAGTTATTTAACAGAGCATAGCAATGCTATGCAACATTTGAAGTAGCAGGATGCTGCATCCAACCATCTATGATATGGAAAATTTAGGAAGCAAAATTAAATTGGTCAAATTGAAATACCAATTAACACATGGTTCTCCAATAGAGCCATGTATTATTTTAGGGCCAGGAAAGGAATTTCAGTTTCGAATACCAGCTGAGCCTTTTGGCTACTGTGTGTGCCCAAAATAGCACTGGTTTGTGGGGTCACTCCTCACCACCTGCTGAACTCTCCATGCCCCATCCTGTAGCATAGATTTCCCTTGGACTCATCTAAAAAGGTATCATCCACTCAGACACCTCTGCGTCTGAGCCCTGATGGGAACACCCCCCTGAGTTAGACAGCTTCAGAGCAAACGTCCTGAGTGTCTGCATTTCTAACTCTGCAGTGGCAAATTATTGATTTGTTTCATTTTAGCCAGCCAAATGCAGAGTATCTCTATGGGGGAATGATCTCCAATGCTTCTGAATAAAGGCATTGTAACCCCCACCAGTCCCTGCTGTTAGGGTGGATGTCATCTCTCCAGGACAAAGGATGGGGCATGGTGGGCCCCCTGCAGCGACACACATCCCAGGAAGCTACTCAGCTTGGTGGCAAAATGGCTTTTGACGGAATCTAATATGGATGGCAGTACCTCAGAAAGCAGATGTCAGGAGGAATAAGCCCTGGCCAGCTAGACTGCTGCATGATTTAGACAGCAGCCTAATGTCTGTTCCTTACCACCTCCAGGAGGGTGTCTCTGCTAATAGGGCTTCTTCCTATCAGCAGCCGTTCTCAGTTTCTTGAACAGTAATGAAGCAAAACTGGTTTGGGAAGAAAAATGCAGATGAGAGTGGGCAGAACTCCAAACCTTTTCCAGTGTTCTTGTGAGCACATCCAGAAGATCACATCCAGTTCTGTGTCATGGGACAACCCACAACTCAATTCTTCTAACAATCCCATAGCCTAATCTTTATTAGTGAGGTTACTCTGTATGCTTTGTGAATTCTTGTCCTACTGCCCATTTCAGAGCCACACAGTCAGAGTAATGTTGTTATTATTCAAGCAATTTCTGTAAGTTCAATTAGGATGTACCATTTTACACCAGAAATGAAAGTGGCCCATTTATAAGGTCTGGGCTGTAAAATAGTCTGGATAATCTCTGATCACTAGCAGTATCTGCCTGGGAAAAGAGTGGTAAACAGATATGGTACATACAGTATATACAAGAGGTAGAAATTTCCTATTTTTGAGATGACATCCCTGGTTCAGTGAAATTTCTTTCCCCGTATAATGCAATGTACTCATGGCCAGATGGATTACCTGCTATTCTCACTGTCCTCTGAGGTATTGTCAACTGGACACTGTTAAGACTGGCCTCCATAAGAGGTATTCCCAGTTGATCTGGTAACCCTGTGGTCATGTTTTCAGAGATTTTAAGGACAGAACAGATCATCTTCTCTGGTTTTTTACATAATGCAAGCCCTGATTTTAATTCAGCTGGGGCACACACTATTCATTTTCACTTTCAAACATAATAAGGGTAAAGTATGTCTTTGCACAGTCCTTATATCTAGAGCTGGAGAAATCCTAATTGGTCTCATTTCATGTGTCTCCTGGGGACCAGCAGAGGATCATTTCCTTTACTGTGTGCAGATGTAAGTTCTACGTGATTCAAAAAGATAAGAGTTTTCACTGCTTTCCTGGAAAAAAAAATCTTCTGCAAAAAGATCTTGCTTATTTTCTCCACTGTTCCTAGTATTATCTCTATAAACACAATAATTCAAATCTCTGAAAATGCTTTCATCTCAAAAGAGGCTACCAGCTTTCTCTGTGTACTGCCTCTCAGGGATTTGTACAGCTTTTCCTTGACTCCAAATTCACTTTAACATCACTTTGACATTTTTTTTCAGGTGCAAAATCCACAGCTCCTCGGATCCACCACTTTCTCATTTTCTTGGCCACCTTGGGGAAGTCCTGCCTGTCATCCAAGCTTGAACCCTCTGCTTCAGAGCACGCTCAGCAGTGAGGAACTCGCTGAAGTACCAGGTCTTGGGTGTCTCTGCAGCCGGGAAGCTGCTGCCGCCCACTGCGTACATCAGTGCCAGAGATACTGTCTCCATGGCAACAGAGAGCTTTTTGTTTTTCTGATGAACAGTTTCAAAGAATAGAAAAGCACATCTGGAGTTGCCGTATCAGCTGCTCCCCGCCCCCCTGCCTGACAGAGTCAACAAGAGACAATACCTCAGTTTTAGCAGACCTGGGCTGAACATCCCAGGAGACAGAATGAGAGCAAGTGAGGTGTACAAGAGAGAGAAGTGGAGTGGAGTGTATTATTGATTTAAGGATGGCTTTGGGTTGGTTACCTTACTGTTGTCATGTTAGGGGCTTTGCGTGGGAGTAGCTCAACCACACCAGCCTGCTGTGTATTCTCTACCTGCTATGTTTTGCTGAACATTTGAGCAGGACTAATTTTTGTATCCCCCATTTGTAAAGGCAGGGTTTCTCAGTGCCATTCATTCAACTGTACTTTTCTTACAGGACTGAAAATTATGATGTAGTTTTTTTTGGTCAGTGCTTCAAAAAGGTTCTTTAGAATTGTCATTATTTTCACTTTCTATGTCTCGTTCTAGGAGCAAGTGTTTTGCTGCTGTGGAAGAAAGCCTCTTTTTTACAGCCCTTAATGACTTACGGGTTTATCAAACAGGAAAGCTGTTACTGCCATGGGACCATAGATAGCCCATTCTGGACTGTATGTGGTTTCTTTAATTTCTTTGACTCCTTATGGATCGTCCTTCAGATAACTTTTTGCTCTGTTCTCAGAAGGGAGATCAGATGATCCTGTTCCTTCCCTGCCTCACACCAGCTTCTCTTGCATACAGCAGTTCTAGCAGACAATTTAACAAAGAGGTGATGTTGGCTGGCTGTGTCCAGCACAGGAAGAGGCAGAGGAATCGGGCTCCCTGCCATCAACCTCTAACTTCAGCAGGCGGGATGTGGGAAAAAGCAAAACCCAACCCCAGCCAAATAAAGCTGGCCTGCAAAAGACCTTCATTCCTGAAGAATTTTTGAATTAAATACTGGCTACAGCCAGCCAGATTCCACTGAAAATGACTATGTCAACTGGTTTTAAATAACAGTCTTTCATGTATGTGCTTTTTATGTTGCTTCCCATTGTCTGTTGATTTCCCCATAGACACCGAGAAATTAAATCTTTTGCTCAACACATTTTTGTTCCTTCTTACTTGGCAAACAAGGATTTTTAAGCCTGACTAGAAACAAGATGGCTGTCTATGCACTGCTCGCCATGCGCTCCCCGAACGGCCATTGGGAGGAGGTGACAGCTGCCTTTGTGCATCCGAGAAAATCAGTGCCTCCTTTGGGTTTTCTGCACGCCTACGACTCATTCCTATAGCAATCCCTGTTACTCTTCCTATTATTTTAGTAGTGCTGTGGGAGTCCTTCTGTACTCTTTATGGAACAAGCCAGTCCTGACTACACTGGGTTTCCTTTGTAAATAGGCAATTCATTTCTAAGTCTTCTCCTAAGAGTGCCAGCTCCACTGTGCAACAGTAGTCACAGATTGCAGAATTATTTCTTTAAGTTACCTACCTCCAGTGTTGAGCCAGGAAATGAGAATTAGTCCCTCATGGGGACACAGTGCCCTTATTACACTGCATGAGAAGAAGTCTGATTTCTTTGTGAAAAAAAATGGAACAACTGAAGCCACCTGAATCCCTCTCTCTGGAAGAAAGTCTGACAGAGACTTGGAAATGGCAGCTACAGTATCCCTTGAAATTACTGAAAGAAAATGGTAATGAGGACCAGCTGGAAAGAATGAAATCTTCCACATGGCTATATGTGTCATCTATATTGGCTCAGATTGTATGGCTATGGCCTGAAAATAAAGAAGATCCCTTACAAGCACCCTTATGTTCCATACCATTGCAACAGTATGGATTTATTTTTAATGCCCCCCAGAGTGCCCTGAGACAGGACACAGTGCCCTGAGACAGGACATGCTGCCTTCCCACAGCATGAGTCTGTTGATGCTGATGTTACTACAGCACCTAAGAATTAGAGGCTCTCTTGCTGCCAGAGCAGACTTCTTCTCCTCAGGGTCAGCAGCACATGATGCTGTTATTCAAACATTTGTGTAATACTGCAGGTCTTGAACACAGTTGTTTTCCATCGGCGTCTGCTTTGAAATATAGCATTAAGTAAACATAATGTCCCTCTGGCTTTTGAATGGCAAAGCTCAGCATTGTATTGAAAGATCTTCAGGGCAAATCTGAAGCCTCCCCTTAAACCTGGCCAGCTGAGCTTCTGGCTTTGCCTGGGCCTCCTATGCCTGGAGAAAACACCTCAGTCAAGATCTGCCATTTGATCTGCTGATTCATTTCAGCATCTTGGATGTAAGGGAGCAGTCAAGGACAAAGAGCAAGGAAGGGTTCACTGCATGGCCTCTAGTGCCATAATCTGGCAGAAGTTGACTTTTCGAATGGTTTCTAATCTCTGAATTTCTAGTTTTTTTTCCAAAACTGCTTGATACCTAAACTGCTCCCTGGAGTTTGTAGTAAAGGCATCCCTAACTACCATATCATACTCGGAGAGAGATGCAGACCTAGGAATGTAATTTGTTTGAGTTTTTCTCACTTGCTCTGCCAAATATTTGTAAATACTTAGGAAGTTCAACAAACCATAGTGGATTAAATATCTTTAAATCATTAGAGTTCATACCTAACTCACAGAGACACTACAGCAAAAGTGAGCTGAGAAACAAATTTGAAGGATGACAGGTTCATGCTATCCTTTTCATAGCAAGAAAGAAGCATATCAATACTTGCCAGAAGGACTCAAAGTGGGAAGTGAGAGCTGTTCAGAGGAGAGAATAAACAATACAATAAAACCAAACCTTCCTCATAGGGTGAGAGGGTAGCTGGGCTTTCAAATCCAAAAGCAGTTTCTCTTTCTGCCAGGAATTAAGTATATGTTTTATATTTGATTATGCCTGTAAGTACATAGTCTGGGCTCTGAGGAGGAGGAGGGAGACCATGGTTATGATCATTAGTTTGGTTCTGCTTTGCAACATTAACTGGTTATCTTTGGAGTTTGACCTTTCTTCTTAACATCCTGACCTGTAGGAAAGAGCCAGGCAGGCAGCAGCTACTGAGCATAGAGGAATTAGCACCAGGGAACAGCAAGGGCTGGTGGCTCCCTGGGGATGGGGTGTAGGGAGCTTCAGGGAAAGCCACAGGGCAGCAGGGCAGAACCTGACAGCCCAGGCTCACCCCACTACCCCAGCCAAGGGCACCAAGGCGGCTCCAGCCCTGAGCGTTGGCACCTCCCTGGGGATGGGGGCAGGCCTAGGCTGGGCTGCCATGTCAGCTCCCCCACAGAAGCTGGAGACCAGCATCCTGTGATGTTCCTGGTGAGAGCCTGAAATAGGGTCCTGGGCTGTGGGCAGGGTGAGGGGAGACCCATGTGAGGGTATTGGGGCCCTGGCAGTCTGGATTGAAACACTGTGAACTGTTTAAAAACAGCACCAGAAATTTCATACCATTTTCCTAGTGTGGGGTCACCAAGTGGCTGAGGCTGGATCTGGACTCCATGAGCATGTTTCCGCTCTTCCTTTAGCCTCAGTGAGCTTGGTCTGAGTTAGTTATGTATACTTAAATCTTTGATGCACCAGTTTGGTGTGACTTCATTGTCAATCCAAAAGGAATATGGCCTCTTTTAAGTGATTTCCTATTGTAAATAAAATGTGCTCCTGGCACCCTTCCAGTCAAGAGCGCCTGTGTAGCACCAAGCAGTATCATACAGAGGTGCTCAAAACTAGATAAGAGACCTAATTTGGATCAGGAAATAAATGTAGCTGTGTTCAGTGCATACATTTAAAAGAGAAGCTAAGGAGCCCAGTTGAGAGCACTACGTTAACATGACTGCATTGCTTTGGGTACTAGGGTTGACTTGGACCTCTCTTAATGGCACTATATGATAGACACCCCAAAGAGGCTTCAGTTTATATTTCTAGCTGCATACATCCCTCGGCGGTTTAAAGTGCTTCTGACGCAGAAGAAGGATTCCCTACTGAGTCACCCCTTTCTCCCTCATGGTTTCACAGCTCTGGGCCCGTGTGGGGACACGAGGGACTGGCAGAGGTTCTTGAGCAGCAGCACCCCAGTGAATCACTGCTATGGAAGCAGCCAGGGATTCTATGTGTGACATTTGGAGAGCTTCCAAAGATGTAGCTCTAACCATATTCAGCCTAGGCCATGCACATATCTGTAAGGTTTCCACTGTCTTCTGCCCAAGGTGCCATGCGCGTGAAATTGCTCAGACTCCTGTTTTGACGAGAGAAGGCCTAACCAGTTGCAAACTAATAACAGCCAAAATATAACTGTCAGCATTAAAATATATATATACACATAAAAAAATTAACTGCTAGTAAAAGAATGTAAAAAATGGGAGTGTGTCAGTAAAATATTTTGGCATTTCATTGGTATAAATACCCAGACTCCCTAAGCACTTTCAATGCATAATCCAGATTTACTGCCTTTTCGTGATGGCTGAAGTGATAGATTCTTTAAAGCTTGACATGACTGACCATAAGCATGAATTGTACAAATCCAGAGTTACAATTTTATGGTCTGTGTGAACACTTTTCACCATGTGCTTTAGAGATTTACTGAGGTCCTCAATGTTTGAAGTGTTTTTGTGAAGAAAATTAAAATGTCAGTTAAAAATGTGAAAATGACCAATACATTCTTTTTGGTTTTTGGAGGTCAAAAAAATCCGTTGGTTTGCATCTAAAATAAAAGCCCTCTCTCAAAGGAAAATAATTTTTCCCCTCATCTTCTCTTCTATCTTTATAGAAGATTCAACCTGATGAAGGTTACCAGGCCAAGAACTTTAAACATGGAGGATGAAAAATATCTAAGCTTCATACAGCCAGGAAAATGCAAGTAGTGACAGGACAAACTTCCCCCGTGTGCTGCACCCCAGCCAACATGTTGGTGCTTCCATTCACACAGTTCTCAGCTTCCTAGACTACTGCATTAAGTTCGCTGGTAATTGGATGGAAACCCTCTGCCTCAATTCAAGAGAGCCTATAACAGTCGTCACCTTTCAGTACCAAGAAGACCTGAACTGGTGACTTACACAGAAACCACATCTCTATCCTTCTAGTGCGAGGAACCATATTTCAGACTTGACTCAGCTCATCACCTCCCACCCTCATAGCCTCAGATTCATGCTGAGACTGACTGCAGAATGATGAAAATAGCAAGACAAGGCATTTCATGTTCTATTTCTGATCTGTAAAGAAAAGCAAAGAATGAGAAATGTCAGGAGTAAAGCCAGCCTTAGGAGATAACCTCTTCCCAGACAAAAGAGATTTGAAAGCACAACCACCTTTATTTTAATGCCTTTCTGAATAAAACCTCTGAATCTCTTGATGCATAGGCCACCACTAATGTGATCAAATCATACTCAGACTGTCTGTGGGTTTCTAAAGCACCTATCACTGCCACAGCTAGGTGACAGATTACAAGAATTAGAAGAGACATCGCTGCAGTTCCATTTATACCATATTTTCTGTCCCCCCTAAGGCATTTTAAGATGGATTCTCTGCTCTCTGCTAAATTTGCTTTGCACTGGCTATGGAGCATAGAGAGAACTCAAACAGGCAGGAGATTCCCACAGGAAAATTCCCTCAATACGCGTGGTCTGTGCCAGTTGTATAGCTGTCTCTTCTCTGCTGCCTGTCCCTCTACTCTCAGCAGGAACAGGATGAAACAAAATGCTGTATTACAACAGATCTTTCTCTGGTATAAGGTCCATTATCTTGTTTGCGCTGGTGGTGTAAACTGGACTATGTGATTTATTGTTATAGCTTCCAGTTGGATAAGACAGCTAAGATTTGGACATCAGCCCCTCCAGCATGCATTAGTCAAGGGTCAAGGTCTCTCATATTCTGTTTTGCAGGAAAGGCATGGGGAAAGACACCCACTGTCTGTTTGGCAAATGACTTCACAGAAAAGGATTATGCATGCAGGAGCACCATGTATTGGTCTCAGCCTGAGGTCAGGCTGAGCTGTTATTTCACTGGAGAACATGACAAGATGTTCTCATGGCTTAAGGTTTTCTGGCCGAGGAGATCTTTTTGCCTCTGAGGATGGCAAAATAAAATTTAAGGGCTTCCCAACCTCAACTGCTCACAGGAAAACCAATCATTATTTCTTTTCTTCTTTTCTCTTGCCTAGGTTTTCACACAAACAAATCACAGATACCTTTTACTGCCTGTTGTTCGTAATCTCCTCCTGCCCCCATAAACCTCTCTAAACCAAGCCAGCAAGCCTAGTCCTTGGAGAGGGGTTAGTTTCAGTTTCCATTTTTACCTGGATTTATAATCTGCCTGCTATGCTTTAGAGAATCATCATGGAATCATAGAATGGTTTAGGTTGGAAGGAGCCTTAAAAACCATCTAATTAATTAATTTATTAATGAATTTATTAATTTATTTTGCCTTTCACTGCCATGGGCAGTGACACCTTCCACTAGACCAGGTTGCTCCAACCTGGCCTTGAACTCTACCAGGGATTGGGCATCTACATCTTTTCTGGGCAACCTGTACCCTTTCCTCACTACTCTCATTGTAAAAAGTTTCTTCCTTATAGCCAATCTAAACTTACCCTCTTGCACTTTAAAACTGTTGCCCCTTGTCCTGTCACTACACGCCCTCCATTCTTCTTGGAGGCCCCTTCAGGTACTGGAAGGCAGTATGAAGGTGCAGTTGAAATTTCTCAGCTTTTATTAGTCTTCTATTTTTTCCCACCTGGCTCCTACTGGGGCCTGCAGCTAGTTATCCAGAACTCATCCTGTACTTACTGCAGCCCAGAAAGCCTCAGGACATTGCTTCTTGGCTTCCCAAGTCCAGCTCCTTTCCTTGCACAGCCAGCCATTTTGTACAATCAGCTGAGTACATGTGTTTAGCTGCCTCTTAAAACCAGCTTGACTTCTGGCCTTACTAAACCCGCTGATTGGCCTTCACAGAGCATCAATGTGTTCAGCCTTAGAAACCTGACAATCCCTAGCCTAAATGTATGCATGGCTACTTTATACTCATTTGTTCTTATGCCAGCATTGTCCTTTATCTTTAAATAGCTTTTTTCTCCTCCCCATATGTTCATCCCCTGAAGTATTTATTTATAGATTGCAATTATATACCCCTTCACTAGGCTAAACAAGCCAGGCTCCTTAGTTAATTAAGTTCTGGTGAATGATGCAAGGCCAAGCATCAGGGATGCCCAAAATCTGCCTCAGTCAGGGCTACATTAAGGTTGTCAGGAGCCAAAAAGGACACACCCAATTTTTACCAGAGCTGGTTCTAGCTGCCCTCCTACTTAATGGCAAGTTTCTTAGTTCAAGCTGTGATTGAGTCTTCACTAGCCAGTCCTCCATTTTATCTTTAAGGTAAGGCAGATGTGGGCTACCTTTGATGCGCCCTGTTCCATCCTGCTTGATGTATCCAAGTGGCTGGGTAATCCACACTACATTAATCACATTGGGGGTTATTTTTAAAGTAGAATTAAGAAGTGAAAAATAAATGAACTTCAGTTGCTTTCTTGTTCTAAACATGTCCACCCAGACACAGGAAATGTTTGAGAGGCAATAGTACTGCATCAGCTCTGGGAGATGGGCTGGAGGACTAAACAGGGCTTTTCCATCTCTATACTGTAGGACTGTTGTAATTCATCGTTTCTGTAACACCATAAATTATATGGTACTTTGCAAGCACAGAGGCAGTTCTTGCTTCCCTGAAGTAGCATGACTCTCAGGACAGGGTGCCTGGCTGAAGTGTGCTCTTCCCCATAAACGCTTCCACTATGAATACCATGCCTACAGGACTATGTGACAATACTGCCCCATTGTCCCATTAGGAGTGGGAGTGAAAAAGCTGGGGAAGGCAGAAGGCTTTTTTCCTAACTCTCCCGTATCACAGCTGGACTTCTCATCTCTCCATGGCCTGTTTTAGCATTGCCCGGATGGAGAATAGGCTTCTTGGGGCTTTGATGCAGTCTGGCTGTCCTCCAGCAATATCCACAGTACTCCCTCCCCTCCCATATGCTCTCCATTAACATCCTCCTGTCTGCTGAATAAGGAAAGAATAACTCTCCCAGCCCCAGCCAGAGCCCCTGAGCCAGGGGAGTTCATCAGTCAGACTGGTTTCTCCTGAACCCAGAATAGGCCTCGTTAATGGGCCAGGAGGGGATTTTATTTTGCCTTTCAGCTTGTGGCTGCCCTGAGCCAGGAGTAGAGTCAAGTTACTGTGTCCGGGAATCTCAGCTATTCCAAGAGTAGGAGCAAGTGAGCTGCTGACTCAGGAGGTTTCCTAGTGTTTTCAGGCAGGGCTCAGTCCTGTCAAAGCAAACTGAACTGCTGGCCTTGCCTTCTTCTAGCCCCAGGACAGGCATTAACAAAAGTCACAGTTGACTGGAACAGGCTGGGGAATTGATCTGGAGCAGGACTGTGGATCATACTTCTTCCTGGCATGAACACAAGTCCTTGCAAAGACTCATATTAGTCCTTTACCCTTTTTTACTCCTCTCCTTGGAGGACTGTTTAGTATAGTACAGGTATCCACACGCTATGAGGCAGCTCAGCTTTATTTGCACCATTTTCTAAAAGAGAAGATAAAATCAGAGGGAGAAACAGACTTATGAACCAAAATGTTTCACTGCAGGTCAGTGTTAAGGGGTCAAGAATCCCTGCCACCCTGAACCTTGCTGTCACCCAGAGACCACCTTGCTTCTGTGTTATGCAGGGATGCAGGAGGATCCCTCCTGTGTGGCTAAATTGTCCTTTGGACTTCCCAGAGCCCGGAATGGAGTCACAGCCTGTGTCTGGAACAAGCAATTAGAAGTCATGCTGAGTTCAGGATTCCTGTCCTCATTTCCAGTCTGCCTACATGCTCTGATCTCTTCTAAAGGAACCAGTTTCTAGAGGTTAGCAGAGAAGACAAGTCTACTAAAGCAGTCCCCTGCATTCACCCCTCATGAAGCAGTGCACACTCCTCTGCACAGAGCCTGAAGTCACTGGAGAGCATATGCTCCCAAGTTTGCACCCCTCCATCTCCCAGCGCTTCTGACTCCAGCCAGCCTGTTATAACCTGTCCCCTCTCAACCCCTGCAAAGTTCTGTCAGCAGAGAGTCTCAGCTCTTTTATTTGAGGTCATGTTAGTCTTTTCTTCTTCAGTGCCTCTCACTGTGGGCTGCGTTTTCTTACTGTCCTATTCTCTTCTTCAAACTCACTTCACCAATGAAAAACCAGCCTAGTATGTAAACGGCAATTGGGTGGAAGATGGTATTTATAAAACAGAAGGTTTCTTCTGCCTGCAGCTATTGGCATGTCTATCCCAGCCACATGCCCTAAGACTAGGATCTGATATAGGGACAAAGAGCGATAAGAGCTTCTCTTACTTGCCTTCAGTCTTGAAGATACAAAAGTCCCCAGTCTGAACAGCTAAGGAGCTCTTGGCTTGTGGCCTAAATGCCACCTGTCCCTGCAGTATGGCCAGATGGGTAGGATGTTTCTCTTAGCTAGCATCTGACAGAGATTTCCCTATGTAAGAATTTTCAGCTACCTTTTTGAAGGACTTACCTTCCCTTTAGAGGTGCCCAACACCCCAACAGTGACAAGCTGCAGACTAAAGCTCTGGCCTACCTACCTTTGGCATGCTGTTTGTTTTAGGTCAGGAGCTTTGGCAGAGGTTCACAGATGGTGCCTGGGACTTGTGACGGGTACAGGGAAACAGCCAGGGAGGAAGAGCATGCTACAGGACATTTTATTTTCTGGAAAAATGACGACTGCTGATTTTTCTACATAATTTCTTAACACACCATTTGGATTAGGATAGGAGTCCCATCTACAGAATTTGTCCATTGAACAATGGCCCAAAAATATCTAGGTGTTTTCCTCCGAAATCTTTGCATCAGAGGGGACTGAATTGTTTCATTTCAGCTAACCAGGGTGTGATCAAGTATGTGGGACTGGAATACAGTAAAAATGACCTGCAGAAAGCAATACCTGTAGGAACAGATTTCATTTTGCCTGCTTGCTACCTGTGAGACAGTGATCCCTGAAAAAAACAGGCAGGACAAACCTGCTCTGATAAATATGACCAGATGAAATAACTTATTTCATAGTCTGTCATCTAGTTCAGTGAGTCACATGTGGTATCTCTAGAAAGTTGGTAACACCCTAGAAATCTGTAACTTAATACATATTTAACTGAGGTCTTGTCTCATATTTAATAGCAACTCCAACTGGGCTTGCATAACAATCTAGAGAAGGGTGGGGACTGCCAACATAGGCTTGAATAGAGCACTAATAACCCTTTAGTATCCATGATGCCTAAGAAAAAATCAGCAGAGCATTTGTGTTTGTAGCTAAGGCTTATTTGTGGAGTGATAGAAATGTGATTACCGAGACACTATGCTACAGTTGTATTGGCTAAAAAAACAGAATCCAGGCTGAGAGCAAAGGATGGACACAGAGTGATGGTGGGGATACCCTGAGCAGGACAGCTTCCATCTGAGAGCAACATTCGCAAGAAGCTGTGAGCTCCAAATGACCAGCTCAGAGACAAAGACTGTGTTGAGGGTTTCAGGATAAACACAGCTAAGCTATGAGGATGCTTTATCGTCTCAGAGAGAGAGCCCAAATGCTGCAGTGTTTCAGGCAGCCAGAACGGCATTTGCTGTGTAATGTGAAGTATTTAAGCACACATGGGCTTCGTGGTGTTTCCTGCCAATCTGCAAAGTATCAGTGTGGTGTCTTGTAGTGCCAGGAGCTGGATTAAGGAGAGGAGTTCCCCAGCGGGTATAATCTAATTGCTGTCCTACATGGGGCATGTGGCTGAAAGGCTATGGGGAGACCCTGAAATGTCACACTGTTCCTTCCAATAAAATAAATAAATGTATCTGCCCCATCTCTGTCTTCCAGAGACTAATGTACCTCCTTCTCTAGCTATGCACCCGAGGAAACATAAATACTCTCCAAGTTCCTCAACCGGCCCCAGCTCTGCAGAGCAAGGGCTGCAACAGAGGAGTAGTACAGCATGTAAGGACTATATCCCCTGCACACGGACTGCCCTTCCCTCTGGATGGCTTTCCCCCCATGTACAGAGGTGACTCCTGGTGAGGCACTCATCCAGCTGCTTCAGGTGATGTATATGTGCACATTTGAGTCTCCCCTGGAAAATCTCATGCCTTCTTAAGGATTGTTCACACCCATCCATATACATACACATGTAAACAGCATGATAGCACATTAACACAGTTATGACCTATGATAATGGCAGTGAAACATGAAAGCTTCTCTCCTCATCCTTGTCTTTCTGGTTTGAAAGACTAGGGTGTGACTCCCTGAGTGGAGGGAAGAGGGGTAGGTGCTCCTGTCAGTTTAGCACCCCTGCTCCAGCACTGGCAAGGCAGCTGCACTGCAACTGTTTGTATGCAACTCAAGAGCTTCAGGTCACTTCTGACTCGAGGAGGCATTTATTGTCACTGGTAATTGTTACTTCCTTACACAAAGCAAACAAAAATACCCGCTGCACCAGCACAATCACCTGCTGTGGTTTACCCAGGGGGAAAGGAGTGGGCAGTTATGGCCCGGCTGATGCAAGAGAGTGCTCTATGCTACTCCGTGCTGCTTTGTGCCTTTTGGGTGATTAGGGACATTCGAAGTGTTTCAGACAGTACCTTAGCCAGTTTTCCTCTTTCATATGTGTACACCCCACACTAATCATGGGGACTGTCTGAGATAAATTGAAGTGCCTGAGATGAATTGAAAAGGTGTGTGACTTGAAGTGCACAGGAGAGGGATATGCATATGTCCCTTCCCTCCCAGGCCAGCTGGGAGAGTGGATGGAAGGGGCTGGGAGGGGTGAGGGGGAACGACCCACTGAAGATGACTGGGATCCAGTGCCCCAAGCGTTTTGCAAATGGCTTCCTTTCGTCTGAGCACAATGAGCTTGTGAAGCGAAAGGAGGCAAATGCCGTTTGCAGAGGAGCCAGGATTTTTTCTCCTTGTTGCAGGCAGGACCAGCTGCGTTCCAAACTCGTGACTCCAGCAGCCATGACCCCTCCGAAAGGAAATCTGAGCCCGCGAGCAGTTGTGCTTGGGGAGGACCGTGCTCTCACGTTTCTCTGTTTTGTTTTGGAGCCTCTGATAAGTACTGGACTTGCTTTTTCCCTTCGTTACTTTTCTTACTTTCTTTCTCTTTTTTTTTTTTCCTCTGAATGTATTTCCACAGCCTCAAGGAAGGAATTTAAAAAAGAAAAGGGGGGGGGAGAAAAGAAAAGGAAAAAAAGGTTCTGGCTTGGGAACAAGTATGTTTCAAATTACAGAAATGATGTGAAAGGTTCAAGAATTTGAGCCCTGACTCCGCCTGTGTCTGTCTCCACCCCCCACCTCCCACCCCCCATCCCCCCAGAGAGTAGCTCGCATTGTGGCTCCACCGCTGCGCCGCACAATAAGGTGGGAGCGGGAATATGCTGCTGGGCGGTGCGGGGACCGGGCACAGGGTGCCCTTGGCGGGGCGCGGGCGCTGCGCCGCCCGGGCCTCCCGCACCCTGCCCGCCTCGCCGGCTGCTGCCTGCCTGGGTTTCCGAGGCTTTCAACCACCTTTTTCCCAGCTCGCAGTTTTGAGCTCGGGCTTTTTGTCTCCTAGGGTGTGCATGTGTGCGTGTGGTTTAGCTACATCCCAGGAATGTGCCGAGGTCCCACTTCTGAGGGCGGAGCGCCCTCTGCTCGCTGGGAAGGGGGGAAAAGCAGGCAAAAGTGCAGCTCTAGGGTGGAGAAGCAAGTTTCCTGCTGCTGCTAGGGCGTAGACACTTGCCCACAGGAGCCTGTGCATGGACACGTCTATGCCCTCGCGGTGACTCGGGGGAGGGTCGGTCGCGGCGCTGTGCGCTCTGCAACGCCCTCGACTCCAACTCCGCTCGCTGCTCGAGTCCTCAGCCACCGTACCCCGTGTAGCTGGCTCCCACTGCAGATCCACAGAAAGATGGGGTGGGGAGAAACCACTGGCAAAGAGGACGGTTGAAACGGCTTGATCTTCCATTACAGGGGAAGATCATGATTAGATCTAGTCTGAGTCCCTTACGGAGGATCATATCCTGAAGACCTTCTCCATTATTTGACAACTTTATCCCGTGACTGCAGATGGAGACACAGACCACCGTGGAATGCACATACTCAGTTTCCTGAAAGGCGGATCCTGTGAATAAGGTTACATGGCAGAACATTATTTTCTTGTCCTCCTGTAAAGTGATAAGGTTTGATCACTTTGATCACTTTGATGAGTGCCTCCTTCCCATAAGGCTGTGAAAGCTGGCATATTTGTCCCTTGAGAGTTGCACAGCTAATTGCATGTCAGTGAGGTGACTAAGGTCTTCATGAGATGTCTGGAAGACCAATCTGTCGGGTCTGTGGCATGTGTCTGGCTGCCATCTCAGCAGCCCACAAGAAAGAGGGTGGCAAGGAATGAACTATGGCTTGGTTGAATTTTCTGTTGGGCCAAATTCAGAAGAAAATCTTTTTGCTTGAGCTCTCTGGATTAAGAAACTATGGAAGAGCTTCAGTATTGTTGATAGACAAGGACTCACCCACTTAAGAAGAAAAGAACAACTATAACATAAATCTTCAGGAGCTGAAATGTCTATTATGATCTTGACCTTTACCAGTGTCTTGTAAAAACCATTAGCACCAGTCAATTAACTCGAATCTGCTGCTTCATGCTGAAAAAATTAAATTTTGTCCTTGCAAATTTTCACTCCATCATCTCTTCAGATTCTGTAACTTTGCTGTAACAGATTAAGGTGAGGGGCCTGAAGCATCTGAGTTGCACTGACCAGTACCTTGTACATGGCATGCTCCCAGTTCTATGATGCTTGATTTCATGCATGGCTGCAAGAAGCCCTTTTGCATAGGGCACACGTCCACTGATACATACTGAACACTCCTTATATGGATGGGAGGCTACTGGAACAAAGAACTATGGATCTAAGTTTAAAAGAGGAGGACTAGGATCAGTGTACCCACTTCGGCAGCCCGTGAGATTTCTCCTTTGCAACTAAAGCCAAAAACCTCTAGGCCAGTTCAGCTAAACAGATCAAAGGTCTTCAATGTGAACAAGCTGAGATAGTTTGTCATAAAAGATTAGTCTTTTTACTTACTCTGAGATTCAGGGGATTCTAATTAGTGATGTCTTTATAATGTCTTATATGTTGTCCTAAGTATTGCGGTGGTGCCTAGGAAATTAGTCTGAATTGGGTCTCTTTCTGCTGGATGGGATTCATTACAAAAAGATGATTTTCCTTGCAAGACATCCAAAGGTTCATCTAAACTAGGTAACACATTAAATACCCTGGTGTGCATGTTGTGTTTTCAAAACATATTACTTAAACTGTTACTTTCTTTCTAATATTGAAGAGCTCTGACAATGTCACTTGGCTGTGTCACTCTCAGAAGCTATGGAAGATATGTAGTGTTTAGCCAGCTTTTTACACTGTCTAATTTTGTGCTGGCAGGCTGAATTCCTGAGGTATTTTAGATGAGTCTCAGAGCTGCCTTAATTTATGCTAGCCAAACCATTTCCTTCTGCGCCATTTCACAGGTGCAGGATCAGCAGAGCAATTCATGTTCCACTCCCTGACCGCCCCTGCTCAGTGTCTTACCAGAGTTTATCCCTGAATTCCCAGCAAGGGGACAAATGCTGCCACCAAGCTTAAAAAAGCTTTATTGATCTGAGAATGCTCAGGGATCTGCACAATACAAACTGCAACTACATCCCTCTACCACACTGCTTGCATGTGACCAAAATCTTCACTCTCAATTTTAGTTCCATCAGGCCACATAGTAGGACAGAAGGTTGCATCTAGTTCCTTCTCAGAGATTCAATCTGTTTTGATTTTGTGTTTGGCAAAATAAATAATTTTTATTTATCAAGCCCTTCTAGAATGAAAATGTGGTCTCAAACTCTTGAGCTGAAAGAAACCTGCAATCTCCCTGCAGGTTTTTCCTGGTGTAAAGGTGCAAGCTAGCTGCCACATTGTTGGTGCTCTGGAGTTTAAGTGGACACTCAAATAAATAAAAGTGACACCTGCCGCAGGCCAGTTCCCATCTCTATTTGATTATGCTGTTTTCTAACAGAAGATTTTTTATGGCTGTAGCTAATCTAGAAACGTAAGGGTGATAATTGAACAAATCAGTTTAGTTGGTCATCTGATTCTGTGCAAACCTAAATGGAATAGTAATGCGTGACTAATACACAACAGCACTTTGCATAAGATAAAGATCCATGTGTAACATATGCAAGCCCAAGAGACTGTGGGAAGAAAACACCAAATATATTGAACAGTATGTATGTGCTATTCCTCTTACTCCAAAGTGCACCCTTTTCCTGTACAACAAACGGTGCTGTAAGGACAGTGAAGCAGGACCTTCACTCTCTGCCATCAAGTACCCTGAGATCCCATTGTTCTCTCTTGCCTTATTTTCCACTCTGGAAACACGTGAGAAACTTCTCGCTTCTGATCCAGCTTAACTGACCACAGAGCATCTACCTGCTGATAAGCCAGGAAGCTCATTTCAGAGGAAAATCTGGGATGCTGCAAATCTTGTTCTCTGTTATATAACAATAATTGTGTCATGCAATAATTGTGTCATGCACCTTTTTTTTCTTTTTTGGTGCAAATATAAAATCATTAGATGTTCACAATTCTCTGGCCTTAATTCTGAGTCTGCATATGTTGGTATTTCCTTTTATGCCTCTTAAGCTGAAAAAAAAAGATTCAAAGAAGGATTTCTTGGGTCTGAGGGGGAGAAAGGGGCATGGATATTTTTCACTGGTATAGCCAGGGAATGGTGAACAGTTGGTCAACAGACTTGGAGCCACTGAAGAGCATCCTAAGACATGACCTGTTTTAAACAACAGCCCCAGAAATGCAGAGTATCCACACTCAGGTCTGTGGATCAGCTGCAGAAACTCCAGTGGGTCCAGAAGATACTAAGACTGTCCTGCAGCAGTGACCCCTCTCTGTACACATCACACATGTGGGCCAACAAGCAATGGCAGAGTTGTCATATCGGTATGGACCAGTTATCAGGTATCTTCAGTTCCTCAACCACAGCCCCAGTGAGTCCAGCACAAAACATGCCACAGCCACTGCTCACTGACCCACCTCACTGACCCACCAGCCTCTGGAGCAGTTGGAGTGAGGAACATTGTACAACAGTTAAAATGATGCTCCCACTGGTAGTTCTTCACAGGAAAGCAGCAATGAAGTAGTTGTGGGAAGAGTAGCTCTGGTGAGACCCCACCTGCATCCAGTTCTGGGGTCCACAGCACAAGAAGGACATGGACCTGTTGGAGTGAGTCCAAAGCAAGGCTACCAAGTTAATTAGAGGGATAGAGCACCTCTCCTTTGAGGAAAGGCTAAAAGAATTGGGACTGTTCAGCTTGGAAAAGATAAGGCATTAGGGTGACCCAATTGTGGGCTTCCAGTACCTGAAAGGAACCTACTGGAAAGCTGGAGAGAGACCTTTTATAAGATTATGTAGTCACGGGACAAAGGGGAATGACATCAAACTGAGAGCGAATAGGTTCAGATTAGACATTAGTAAAAAATTCTTTGCTGTGAGGGTGCTGAGACACTGTAACAGGTTGCCCAGAGCAGTTGAGTATGCCCCATCCCTGGAAGTGTTTAAGGCCAGGTTGAATGGAGCTCTAAGCAACCTGATCTAGTGGAAGGTGTGCCTGTCAACGACGGGGGGTTGGAAGTAGATGATGTTTAAGCTCGTTTCCAGCCCAAGCCAGTGGATGATTCCATGAAAAGAGGCTCCGGGCGAGGCCTCCGTGCCACGGTGTGCCGGGCCCGGCCCGCGCGGCGCGGCGCGGCACGGCCGGGGCTGTGCTGACACCTGGCGGCCGGCGCGGGCACTGCCGGGCCCCGCGCGCCCCGGGGCCTGTCCCCAGAGCGCGGTGGTCGCGGGGCCTGCTGGGCCTGAGAGCTCCCATAGCCCAGGGACGGGCACCGACCGCTCCCCGCCCTCCCCGAGCCCCACTGCGAGGTCCTGCAGGTTTGGCGTACGCTCCTGTGCTGCTTAGGGGTGGGGTAGAGTTAATTTTCTTCCCAGTGGCTGTATTTTGGATTTGTGCTGAAAATCTGTGTTGTTATCACAGGGATGAGCTAAGCAGCACTGACACAGAGCTAAGCCTCAAGGAATTAGGCTGGGGGTGCACAAGAACCTGGGAGGGGACCCAGCCAGGAGAGCTGACCCCAACTGATCACAGGGATATACCAGAGCACATGGAATCATGCTNAGCTCTTTACCCTTCCAATTCTCTCTCTGATCCTGCCGGTGGGGGAGTGAGCAAGTTGCTGCTTGGGGCTTGATTGCTGGCTGGGGTTAATCCACAACAGCTTCTATGAAAATGTACCTCAGTGTTTAGCAATAGTCAAGAAACACTAATGACTTTTTAGGAAGGATTAGGAAAAGAACAGAAAACCCCACAGTTTTATACCCCTGCATGTGCAAACTGGCCAGCCATTTCAAATGCTCCTCTGATTCTTCATCTCAAGCTCCCTCATATTCTATAGGTGAAGGGGGCACTGACTGCAATCACAAGTCAATTCTGGAAGAGTCACAGACATCAGAGGACAAAGACCTGCTGGGGTAATGAGCTGAAGCCTTCTGAAGGTGACGATTGAGCAGACATTACCAATGCCATCATGCCAACAGTCATCTTGACCTCTGATTAGGCACTGGAGCCACCTGAACTCTTATCAAAGGTTTCAAGATATTTCAAAGATTTTTTTCTACATGGGAATTCCATTGGGAAAGAGAGACTTATCAGATTGCAACTAGCTTCTTTTCCTTCCCACTGAAGGCTGATCATCCCAAAGTGGCCAACACTTCCCAGTTCTTAAAGATTTTTGTTGTAAAGTCTATGTTGGCAGTTGCTCACATGGCAAAATGTGCTTCCTGTACATATTAACATTTTCTAGATTCTAGATTCTATTTCTTAATAAATATTAATATATGCAAGGCTTTAATTCCTTCTTAAGAACTGTTAAAATGTGTTTTTTGTTGTTGGTTTAAAAAAAGTACAGTATCTAAGCCATTTAAAATCTGTTATGTCTTCTATCTTTCTAGCATATTTTTCCCATGGAGATATTAAAGAAAATTTCTATAATCCATAACTTTTTAAGCAACATGAGCCGTAGTTTCTCATGAATTTATTTTTTTTCTCTTGCAAAAGTCCCTCTGTCAGATCTGCTAAGGTGGCAGGGGATGACTGCAGGGCCCTTACCTCAGTCTTTGTCCATGTGCGTTACCTCAAAAGGAGGTAATAACAATATATGAGTGTTTTAGTTTCCCAGTTCTCACTTTTTGCCTTCATCTTAGCATGTAAGTTCATCACTGTCAGCATCACATGTCAGATTTGGTAACCAAGTTCAAAGGACCAATCTTTTCTCAATAGAAAAAGACCAAACTGTATAGGAACCTGCTGTGTAATGGAATATCAGCTTCATTTTTACACTCAATAACTTAGACTATCAGAGCTCCCCAGTGTTGGGCCTCCCCAAGCCTAGAGCCACTCTGAGCTTTCTTTCAGTGGTTCTCATACAATCTTGCATCATCTGACCTGCCTCCTTGCTTAATTTTTATGGCTCTTCCCTCTCTTCCTCCTCAGTTTCCCATTCCACAGGCTTCTGTGCTGGCTCCTGCTCTTTTAAATGACTGATTGAAAAGAAGTGAACCAGTATTAATCTAGTAAAGTGAACCTTGTCTGTCAGATATCGTAAAGCTCCTGAGAGGATCTTGAGGAAACAGCCTGAGGTAGGAACAGTAAGGACAGCAAAGGTCACAACTCTTCTGACTCTTGTCTGCAAGGTGAATATTACCATTTCACACATGCTACAGTGCTAAAATGCATCAAGGAGCTGGATAAGGGGTATATATCTGTATCTGGTTTTCCCCTTATATCAACTCTGCCACATTAATGACACCAGATGAAGTCTTTGCTGGCCACTGGATTTCAACAGTTTCATCTGCTTACTGATTAACCACAGTTCTGTAAGTTGTGCCTGAAGGACTTGGGAACCCCATGTAACCTCTGACTCAAGATTGACCAGGCTAAAGCACATCTAGCATCTGAGCATGGATGCTTTTAGTATGGCACCAATATATGTGAAGGAATAAAGACTGGACCCAACAAAGTAATTTGCTTCTCTTTGAAAACATTAGGAGCCTAAGAGCAAAACTGACCCATTGCTTCTAGCTTGAAAACTAGACTACAGCATATATTTAAAGCCATTACTATGTGCTGAGGGATGGGAATATTTGGGCATGATTACCAGGCTTTCAGCTGATGAGTCACATGTCAGAACTGACTGAATATCTAGGGGGACTTTTGGGACCAATGACAAGCGGTTTAGCCTGCAGCGACTGACAACCTCTTAGGAGTTTGCTGCCGAATGCTCAGGCTCTCAGAACTTGGACATGATTGCTACAGGCATTAAGGAAGAGGCACTTTCAAGAGAATGAAAAGTTCTGTAGTTTGAAGGCGGGTTTCCAGGGGAAAGTAGGTCTCCTAAGAAGAGGAATCAGAGAGAAGGAAAAAAAACAAAAGTCCCTGAGGATGGAGGAAGAGTTCTGACAGCACAGATATGCTGTCTTTGCAAATCTTACTCTGGCTTCAGGGGAGATGGTGTTGAGCTGATGCTTCTCATCTTAGGCTTAGAATGGATGAAAATGCCATTCAGCTCTGAGATTCCTGCAGGATTCTTACGGCAAGTTTATCCAATAGGAAATAAGACTTGTAGTTTGATTCAACAGAACTTCTAAGCATACAAGGTGTTTTTTTATCTACCTTTTACTTACGAAAGTAATGGACTGGCCAAAAATATGTCACTTCACAGCCTAAGATGAATCAGGTTATGTTTATCTGATGGTGAGTGAAGTTAAAAAAAGAAAGATGGACCAGGAGTCACTCACCTGTAATCCACAACTACTGTCTGATTCTGGTCTAGATTGTGCACTAGTTTGCCAATCAATTTGTGGACTCAGTTCTGTGGGATGCTTTGTTGGTAAGAGGAGAACTGCTAGGAAACATGGGTAATTTTAAGCAGAAAAATCCTCCATATCAGAGTGGGGCCTGGCTGTCTTTTAATAGGCGAGCAGATGGCCTGGTGCATGGAGGAACAGAGACAGAAAAAATCCAGGATGGTGGTGGGGAGGCAATTTAAGCCTTTTTTTTTTATTATTTTTTTTGTAAAAGGATATTATTGCTACTGATCCCAAGCACCACAGTGGTTTTGGCAGGTAGACAACTGTCTACTCCATTGTACAGGTGAGGGTTTAGATGTCTATTTTTTACTTTCCCATAGCAGTAAGACATAAGAATCTATCGATAAAGATCCTGTGTATCCTATAAAAACAGTGGATGTCTGTGATATTCTAAAGTTGATGCATTATCATTGATTCCATCTGCAGTATGTATTGGGTGTCATGGCATTTCTGTTGGTCTCATTCTAGGTTCAACTTTTGCTATGAGTGAATTTAGCCTTTTAGCTTGAACAGTCACAGAATCACAGAATAGTCTGAGTTGGAAGGGACCCAGAAGCATCATCATGTTGCCAGCAAAGCTGGCTGGTGGCTGTGCTGCAGCAGAAAGGTTTCCCTAAAGCAGTACCCTACCAGAAGAGCATTCTGGCCATGCTTTCAGAGGCACACCTGCATCATGGCTTTCCAGAAGGCTGACACAGGAATCTTTATGTTTCCATCCTTATCAATATTCCTAAAAAAGTTCTCAGCCTTGTAGGCTGTGCTGTTTCCAAGAGTTCTATTGAAAGCAGAGATAAAACACAGGCATGACCATGAAACAGCCACTACCTGCCTCCAGCTCTCCTCTTATTCTTCCGTCACCCTGTTTTTATTCAGCCCATCACTGAGAGATACGAGTTCTTGACTCCTTGTGCAGCCAGCCTTTTGTCAGAACAAAGACCTTTTGTTCAGGATAATTCCATTCTTCTCAGTTATATCTCCTTCTCTCCCTACCTTGGAACAAGACTCAGTAGTAAACCTGTCTTTTTTTTCCTTACAATTGCATATGGTTATTTGGTCCTCATCCCAGCAGCCACTGCTTGGCTAGGCTGTCTAATCCAGACAGTTCTGTCCCGCAGATCTCTGATCACTTTAGTTACTCTTCTCTGAATTTTGCTTCTGTTTGAATGAGGATACGCTGAATACCATAATGGCTATTAAAAACTGCAGAGCATGGTAGCGCAAGTGTGACTAGCTGTGAAGCACAGCAGCATTGTTTGATGTGAGCTAACAGCCCAAGCTTTTGCTTAAGTTCATCTGAAACCTTATCCACAGCTAAGTCTCACCCAATTAGCTGAAAATCTGCACAGCAGTTAAGAAACACAGTGAAGCTGGTAGTGCAAGCGTTACTTAGCTCAGCAATGCTCAAGTGCTTGCGTTGGCTTCCAGCAAGGAGGACAGCACCATCTGCTGCTATCCATGGAAACTGCAGACCTTGAAAAGCTGAGTACTGTCTTATTTCAGATAGTAAATACTGTATCCTTGTAATACCGTGTCCTACTTTTATGAAGCACTTTAATTTTGATGCTAAAGCAAAACTGTCAGTGAAGGGTTCTATGAAAGCCACCTATTGGGATGGGCTTGTGATGAGGATGGACACTCATTTGGATCAGACCTGAAATCAATCCATTTGTTTTACACAGCGAGCAAATATCTATTCACGTTCTGTTTTTTCTCCTCAGTGCTCTAAGATCCCGAGGTAGCAGCTTCTCCAGAAGATCAAAGGCTTTGCTTAGTCAGTCTGTGTGTACTGAGATGTGTGAACATTGTGACTCTCTTTGTGCATTTACTTTTCTGAAGGAACTTGGCTGAATTTCTCACTTGAAAGAAAACTTACCCTTTGAACCTCCATCCCTCCAAGTGTCTGAAGCACGTGTACTGTGTACAGAGAGCTAAGGACACAAATTCAAATTCGCCTGAATCACTTCCATGGGATTTGGATGCTGTTGGGGATCTTGGTGATACAACCTTTGACTTCACTGTAGATGACATCTAGTTCAGGATGCTTTTAACACATCAAATCCCACAACTTGATAAAAGTTTGATTCACCAACTCATTGTGGTACAGAGGGCAAGGAAAGTGCAGTCAGTGTGGACACCGAGAGAACAACAAAGCCTTTCTTGTGTTCATAAATATATTAGCCATTCTCTCCTAAGGTTGGTGCCTTCTGCTATCTCTGCTCTTCATTTTCAGGAAACCCCTGGAGACCCAACCGTAAATAATTGTTCATCTTTCTCTTTTTTCCATGTCTGAGACAGAAAAAGATCTAGTAAACTGTGTAGAAATTAGCTTAATGCAAAGTAGGTGTTCATTAGTAAATGTCTGCACCAAAGACCTCCTACTTTTGGCATTTCAAGTGATTCATGTTCATCCCTGAGACAGTTATAGATGGATCTACTCTCCATTCTGTTAGGACTTGCAGACTGCAAGTTGAACAGTTAATGGCCACATTGTGCCACAGAGTTCTGAAAAAATAAAAATCAAAATCACTCAAGACCTTAAAGGATTAGTATCTCCAGAAATGGAGTTTTATAACCGAGACAAGAAAGATGATCCTCTCTGGGAAGAGGCTGAGTGTCTCTAGATGAAAAGAACTTCTGGCAAAGCTCTGCTTCATTGTGTAACCCTAAGAAGAAGTTCCAGTCAGCAGAAGGAGGCCCAACATTTGTTTTTTCCTAAGAATTTCAAACAGAGTAGTGACAGCTCTGCATTTCAGAGCTCACATTGTAAGTTTTATGTTTTAATATTTACTGAATGGGTAGCAGCACAGTGTCCTGATTCAGGGGTTTGGAATATTAGAAAGTAAGCTATCAATGCAAATATTATTGATGTCACTGTAAATTATTCTTCTAAATTTAAGTTATGACAAATTTTACTTTGCCTTGATCGATCTCTTAAAGACATGACTATGATTTTGTTCATACCCATGATGACAGGGGAATTGTTCATGTATTATATTAGTTATATACTTAATTGTTGAAAGTTTCAAGACAGCTCAGGAAATGATTGAAAGCTTTTGTTTCTGTCATTTTTAGAGGTTCAAGCACTGTATTTTTCCCTAAAGTTTATTTGCAAAGTTTGCCAATGCATTCTTACAGCTTCTTTTTGGAAACTTAAGATCCACTGTTCTGCAGATCCATCTAGAAGCTTATAATCTACTGTGCAGGGAGCTCTTGACTGTTACTACTCAAACCCCCTCTTGAACTAGTCTGGGTCCAGCTGGGTTTATTAACTTTCATTCAGCACCAAGGGTCTGATGGATGCAGAGTGGCTCTCTGAAGAAGCCATTCAGACATCCTTGTACTATGGGCAGTAGCAGAGTGACCTAGTCCTGGGAATGCAGCACAGGAAACTTCGAGCTGGCTTTAAGGCTCCTGGGTCTCCCCAGGGTTGCCAACCTGGTTTGACCCCCTGACAAAGCTGGGGGACTGCCAGTGCAGCCTCAGGAGCAGCATAGCCAAAGCACCATGTCCGGCCTAACAAATCGTGCTGGGGTCGGGCAGCACCTGGAGGGAGCCAGCCTGGGCATTTCTGCATCACAGTCAGTCCAGTCCAGGAAAGCAACATGCAGGCAGCTGAAAGGCAACAGTAGTTTCTTTTGTACTGTGATGCTGAAGACAAACATGTGCCGGCTACTTTGATTCATGGTTTGTGAAAATGTTTGATTGCCAGTATCTGCAAGCTGGAACCCTATAAGGAGTAGATTATAAAAAGAATGTGGGCAACAGTCGTGCTTAGAAATGTTGTCAGAAGGAATAAACTGTTATTAAAAATGTGCCCTTCCATTGCTTCACCATTGCTAGTACTGTCAAACCCATGCAAAGGTTTCTAGATATGATCCATATTCCAAATTCCTCTTACAGACACACTAATTATTCATTCTTTAAAAGTCAAGATAAGCGTGCATCACTGAGAAAAGGGGCAGAAGAGGCTTTTGTTCATGTCTTCCCTTAAGTTTCCTGTAAAGGATTAACACTTTTACTAATTTCTCAAAGATTTAAGACAATGTAAGGTCTTTGGCATTGTATATTTACAATTACTCAGAACTGAAATGCAAGACTCCCTACATCACAGGTGGAATGAAATCTCTCAGACAGATGAGATGTTTACCTACAAGCATTTGATTTGGATATTGAAATGTCATTGTAAATTTATGCCATTGACCATTTATCTTGTGAAATGCCAGGAAATTTAGACTTTTTCAAGGGGTGAGGTGAAGAGAACAACTGCTAACCCTAAAAAGCAGATTCACAGTGAGATTTAGGTTGCAGATTAACTCCTTGCCTTGAAGTTTCTGAAGTGTTTCCTTTTAAATAAATGCATTTCAAAAATATCTTTTAATATCTCAGTATTTAGCTAAAATTTATTATTCTTTCCAATTTTATTAATTGTTTAGGTTATTAGTAATAAAACTAGCAGGACCACATCTACTGTAATGCAGTCCTTTACACCCATACAGTTTTAGTTTTCCTTTGCAGAATGAGGCCTGACTCCTTGCAGACTTGGAAAATAATTCTCTTTGATCTTAATTTATGCAGGAAAAAATCCTTACCCTAGAGGAATGCCTGTTCTTCAGCTGATTTCTGCTGAAAATACTCGATACTCTCAGGAAAGACTATGGATAAATATTATTTATTCTGCTTATTTTTAGTTTCTTTCTTTAATAGAGTAACAAAGAAACACATGCAGATGTAACTTAGATACAACCCATTACATGAGTGTCCAAAACTGCCCATGAACTTTATTTTTAGCTTGTTTCAAGTGTGAACATAATATTTATGTTCCAAGTCCCAAATGTAATTTTTGTGAAAATGCTCTTTCCTTTAATTATGGTGCTCCCAAATGTGGATGGAGGGCCCTGAGGCCCCTGACACCTTCTGTAACTGCTCCCATGAAGAACCAGTGGATGGATGGGAAGGCCAGGACTGGACGAATATATACCCAGGTCTCTCCCCAAGGTTGGTCTGCAGTGCAACCCCTGCCCTCACTCAGGAGCTTAGGAGCATTTCTCAGTCTCCTATTTCAGAAGTAATAGAGGCAGCACATGAGGTTACAACAATATGTGTCATGCTCCCACGTCGCCACAGAGTATACTAAGATTTGGTCTCTTTGGTTCCTTTTCCTTCCTACCAGCCTTTTAATGTTTGATTTGGATTTTTTTTTAAATAGAACTGCTTTGCTTTCAATGCCCTGAAGCATCCATCTTCTATTCCTCAGACATACTGACAGAGTATCAAAGTACTTCACAGTATCTTGCATCTTAGGCTACCCTGGAGAAAGACAGCTCTGGGGATGAATAGAATTTGTCCTCCAGTGGTTATTCACTCCTCTTTCTAGTTCTGCTGTTACAAAATGGAAGGGAGTGAAATGTGGTGAAACTACAAGCACCTCTCCAGAGCTAGACCAAAGCCAAATTCTTCATGGCTCCTGGAAGGTTTGTCAAATACTGGCCTTTTTTTATTAATGACTGTGCAATAAATGAAACAAACAGCAAGTGGCAAAACAGTCTTGGAAAGGGGCAGCTCTGTATAAAAATGCATAGTGTATGATCCTGGAGTCTTGAATTTGGAGGGAGATCTGTTCTTTCTGATGGTTGTGACTAGTGCAGTGGCATCTTCTGTGGTCAGGAGATTACTGGCCATCTATAACAGAAGAGACATAGATCCAGACATGGTGAGAATGAGGAGGTCTAGCAGAAGGCCAGCTGTAACCTCAAGGATGACCCTTTCTTCCCATTCTTCAGCAGGCATGAGGAAAAACTGTGGTCCCTTTCAATGGGTTTGTCTGTTATCTCACCATATCTTGTCTCTGTCCCACAAGTCTGGAAACTTCCAAGTGGAGTTACCTCCTCAGTTTCTCTGTGCCTCCTAGTGTGAAATTCCACATATCAGGTCCTTTACATCTGTCATTGTCTTGGGGTGACTGTGCTGTTGTATCCCCTACCACCACTCTATGCCCAGACATGATTCCTGAGCCTTTCTATGCCTTTAAAACTGGATGCAAGAGACAGAGAAAAAACTGAGCGAACTTTTCAAAACAGTTTGTGCTTCAAGGACACAGAGATTAGCTACTTCTGCGGCGGGCAGAGGAAGCACTTTTTTTTCTTTTTCTGGCTTTTCAGTCAGCTTCTTCGGCTCTGTTTCTTCAGAGAGGGACGGAGAGTTGAGTTTTTTTCCTCTTGGGACTTTGGGTTTTTTTTTTTCCCTTCTTCTCTTCTGGACTTGTTCGGAACACCAGAACATCAGAACCCCACCGGGGGACCTTCCACCGGCCTGGAGGGGGGCCCCCCACGCCAACCCAGCTCCGAGGAGGAGGAGAGAGACCACACCCACAGAAGGACTCTAAAATCTTTCAGGTTTTCTCTCCAGAGCGAGACATTTTATTATTTAGCATTATTAGTATTGTTTTCCTGTGTGTTTGTTAAATAAATAGTTTTATTTTCTCCTTCACTTTCCTCTGAGGAAAATTTGTTTTTTCCCGAACCCAACTGGGGGAAGGGGTGGTTTGTAACCTGCCTTCCTTTGAGGAGACGTTCCTTTTGGACGTTTCCCTGAATTTGGCATAAACCATTACAGTCATACAGAAGGATGTGATGCGGATCATATTCTGTCATGTGATGGGGAGAGGCTGAGGCAAAGGGCTGCATTTGAATGTGTACTTGCTAGTAGGGCCCCTCTGGATGGGGTTCTGCCCCTTGGGACATTTCCCATTCTCTTGGCTCCTCTTGGCAGCACAGCAGATCAGAGCTCAGGCTGGTCCTCTGCCTCCTGCCTGCTACAAGGCCTGGCTATCTGGCGTTACAGGGTTGGCATTGCCATGTGCCTCTCCTAGTGCATGAACATCATCTCTCCCCCACCTTGGACTTCATGTGCAGTCCCCATTCTCACGATTAGAAAGAAAAGTTTCTTTGTTAACCTTGGCCAGCAGAAGACATGTCCTTGTTTAGGTCCTTTGTGCTATCAGCTCCTAAGACAGTCTGAGTGGCTACAGAGAGAGAGGAAAGCCTCTGGGTGAGCTAGTGACTTTACCTCAAGGGAGGTTAAGAGCAAGGCACGCAGACATGTTTATTTACATAATCTGAAACAGCAGTCCCAAAGACTGGTGTGGTTGCAGTGATTTACAAAGATGGGGGGTCCAGAGACAAGCCTACATTAACAACTTTAAAGATGCCCCTCAACCACCATAGTGTCATTTGCAGGCTCTCAGGATGGTGATGTTAGATCTAGCTGAGAATGCAGCTCGCAAGCAAGCTGACTTTTCTGAGCTGAATTCCTAGAGTCTGTTCTTGGATTGAGAAGATGCATTAGCTCTCAATCCTTACCTCTTGGAGGCATTTTAGCTGGTGATTCAGTTTTGCCCTTTCAGGGATTATTGATCCCTATCTTACTAGAAGACAGTTTTGGCTTTTTTTTTCCAGGACTTGATAATACTCCTCTATTTTAGGTAGTGCTGTGGCATTGCCCTGTTTTGGCAATGACAGTTTATCCTGTGCTTGAATAAATTCTTAGCAAATCATTTACATTGTGAAGGAGGAAAGTAGAGAGAGGGAGGATTTCTTATATTAATAGACACTGCCTGTTTTTCTCACTATGAAAAATGGCCAGATTCTCCTTGCCACATCTAAAATATCAAGACTCACCCTGCTTATGTTTGATTAGCAGAGGAGAGGAATTCAGCTTCATATGATAGCTGTGCCCAGCTGTACATGTGCCAATGCCAATTCACATGCATCCCACACCTCAAGGTGTAAGTTCTACTTAGAGCAGGATATGTGTGAATTCATTTGTGTCTGCTGTGACACTGGGAGGGATAGGACTTGCTGCCAACACTTGCTTCACATTCTCTGAGAGAATTTCTCATCCAAATTTTCCATGTATGGAAGGTTGGATGGAGGCAGATGGTGAATTTAGCTGACTTAAAATTATTCCTTTAAGAAACAAAACAGAAAGAAACAGATTCTGCAATAATCTCTGCTGCTCCTGCTTCAAGTGAGCTGGAAGGAGAGAAGAGATGTAAAACCTTGAATTTTGGAGAAGCACTTTTCTGGACAAGGAAGGTCAAAAGTTTTAGTACTGATCTCTCTGTTGCCTGCAGGCTTTTTCAAGGCAGGGGCATGTTGACTTGCCCTCGCTTCAGTTTTAATTGTTCCATATTTTAAAAATGTAGACTTTTATTATAAAGAGATAACATATCAGTGGAAATACTGAACCAGGAGAAGGAAGGTGTTAATGAAATGGAAGGCATTTTGTTACTGAGATGCTCAAGGAACACTGGATGCTCACAGCACATGCTTGTGCTCATTATGGTAGCAGGTGTGTTGAATATACTGAGGGAAGAAGGACATTCAGATATTCATGCAAGTCTTTCACAACATAGTAATGACACCTGAGATTACTGAAATATTAATTATTTTGTTTACTTTTCCTCTGAAGGACTACTAGCACACTTGGGTTCTCACTTTGCCTGAATAGACAGATTAGGCAGCTTAGTTTTATTCCCTCCTAGTCTGTGCCTCTTGCTTCTTACTGTGCAATGGCTAAAACCATTAGGTTTGGGCTACTTAAGAAAAACTGAAGTAGCTCCTGAACTTTGCAATCATAAGCTTAAAACAAACAACAGTTCTGATCCTGTGATATTTTAGTAGAGTGCAATTTTCTGCTTTATATGCCCTGGGGTTCTTCTCTTGCAGCTCCCTCCTCTCTGACAGACTGCTCTGTTACTGTGGTTTCTCATGCTGCATGTATGTTCCCATACATGACTCATAGTTGCTAGAATCGCCTGTGGTGATGAGGGTGAGCCCGTGAGCCAGCCAGAAAGCTCTGGAGCTGGGTGCCCTGTTTTTTGTACTACCTACCAGGTCATGGGGCATTTTTGCTAGAGAAGGAAATACATGTTCGCTGTGCTGACACCATCCAGCTCCCCGGTGCTTGTACTCCTGTGTCCTGGTTTTTGGCCAGAACAGAGTTAATTTTTTCACAGTAGCCATGAGGGGGCAGAGCCTGGACCCATGTGGGCATGTCTAGGTTGTTATTCTCACCACCTCATGTCGCTGCCAGGGTTGGAAGTACAGGACTTTCACTTCCCAGAGGAAGGTGGGCGTGACTTGTGGTCCAGGAAAAGCAGGGGCGCAGAGAGTCCATCATTCTGTGTCTTGGGGTCATGCCATGTTGAGTCAGTTGGTGAGCATTTTTTGCATGTAAATCACCCTCTTTTTGTATAATTTTGTTATTAATACTGTTGCTGTTACTGTTCATTTTCTTATCTCATTGCTGTTTCCAGTAAATTGTTCCTATCTCAACCCCTAATCTCTGCTTTTTTCTTTCTCAATTGAGAGACTGTGGTTTTGCCATGGTCATAGAGAAAAGCGATGGCGTTTCTAGCAGTGTTTAATTCCATACCACCCACATCATGGCAGGGGCATGGGTTCAGCAACAGGAAGCTGGAGCTGGAAGGGTCACCATCTTTTGCTGGGCTTGGGCTCAGGGCTCAGCCTGGTGGAGCTAGCCCCTCTCTGCCGCCAGCGGTGCCTTTCCCCTTTCTCTGAGCTGCAGCTTTTCTGGTTTGGTTCTGTAGGCTAGAGCTGGTGTACCCGAGATGCTGCTCTGAGAAAAGGAAAAAAAAAGAAAAAAGGGAGAGAGCAGTGGCCACGTGGAGTGGAGCCCAGCTGAGCCATGTGGACCCCAAGCTGCAGCCACAATAACCACAGCTGGAGCTGCAGCCGTAGCCCAAGCTGCAGCCAGAACTGCTGAGCATTCCACTCCTGCTCCTACAAGGTCAGGCCCAGGAAAAGAGTCCCCAGCCTGTTTCAGAACCTTGTCAGGTCCCACCAGCTTTTTTATTGTCCCTGTTTTTCTGTTGTTTTTCAGTCTGGTTAACTGGAAAGTTAACCATGCTGGGCACTGTCTTTGCAAAGTGTCTTTCTTTATTTGGTGGGTAAAATACTCTTTCTTTTATATACTCTTTTATTAACGTTGTTGTGGTTATTACTATTTTTCAATAAATAGTGATTATATCTTATAACCTCTCCTAGTGTTTTCTCTGTTATTGGAAGGAAGCAGGTGAAAGCGTTTAATTTTCATGCTGTGTTTGAAACCAGAACATTTTTTGTGCTGTTCCTAAACCATGACATCCTGGCTTTGCAAGAGTAATAAGTTACTAAGCATCTGTCCCAAGAGCTGTCCTCCTTTCTCAGAGAACTCCTTGTGGCTGAGGTTCAGCTCCTTCACTTCATAATTGCCCTACAGAGAGACAAGTGTGCAGAGGGAATGTGATCTTCCAGCCAGCTGCAGCCAGATGCCATACCAAGGCTCCCAAGTGAGGATGAAAAAGAAGGATATCAGACACATTGACATTTTCAGTGCATGGGACATCAGCAGCACAGAGATTGTGGCACTGCGTGTCCTCAAACAGGCATATAACATCACAGTGATTATCTTCCCGAAACAGCAAAAGCACTAGGACTTTGTGTTGTACAAACTTCTCTCATACAGCTCATGTCTTGCCTGCAACACATCCTGCAATTCTGTTCCAGTCCCTGTTCCACTCCCACCATGTCCCTTGACTAAGAGCTCTTTCTTCAGGGCAGGTTCTGAAGGTACCAAATGATTAAGAGGCTTTGAGACAGGAACTATCCAGAGAAGTCAAGCCTCTCCAGTAAAAATATTTACTGGAGAATTGCAAACTGTTATGAAGTTGTGTTCTCTTACACAGTTCTGAAGGTTTGTTTCTCAGCTAGACACACACAGCTGTCCTGAAAAAATGTTGATGCAGTTCATCCAGCACTGTGTCCTCTCAGACTCTCTTATTTCTGAACTAAGCACTTAGCAGAATTATGCCAGGAAATCGTGTGGGCATTGCCAAGTGAAATCATGCCAAGTGAGGGCTGCAAATGACCTTGGATTTCAGGTAACTCACTATTAAAGCTTCTGCAAAGTATGGTGCAGTCTCCTCTCCAAAGTTGTTTCCTGGGGAAGAAAAGTATGTTAACAATGCACTGATCTCTCCTTTGGTGCTGTGCTGGGGTCTGCAGAAAGCTGTACTTTTAGGTAGAACCTCCAGCCATGTCTGGCTGTAAGAATTTGTGGTGGGTTGACCATGGCTGTACGCCAGGTACTCACCAAGCCTGTCACTCCCCTCCTCAGCAGAACGGGGGAGAAAATAACATAGAAGAAGCCCTTTTGAGTCAAGATAAAGGCAGTTTAATAAGGCAAAAGAAAAGGTCACACACTAAAGCAAAGGAAAATAAAAGATTTATTCTCTATTTCCCATCACCAGATGATGTCCAGCCACTTCCCAGAACGTCAGGCTTCAGTACACAGTGTTGTATAGTGGTCCAGAAGATGAACATTGTAACAACAAATGTGCTGCCGCTTCCCATCCCCCCTTCCCCCTACCCTTCTCTTAGCTTTTATTGCTCAGGAGATGTCCTATGGTATGGAATATCCCTTTGGTCAGGTTGGATCAGCTATCCTGGCTATGTTTCCTCCCCAGATCTTGCCCACCACCAGCCTAATGGTGAGGGGGGATGTTGGAGAGAAAGTGCTTGATGCTTTAGGAGCCAAAACTTATCCTGTGTTTATCCCTTTCTAGCTACCAATACAAATCACAGCACTATGAGGGCTGCTATGGGGAAAATTAACTCGATCTCAGCCAGACCCAATAGGGAAGCTAGCCACTATTTTACTTTGCTCCATGGAGTGGAATTACCCAAAGATGTGGGAGATGCTCCAGAAATTAACTAAGTTTCTCTTGAGGGACTGGCTTTCAGACAGACATGTTGGAAATTGAGCAAGCCAAATATTTAATCACATCACTTTAAGTCTAGATTTCCACTGTTACTCTGTCCCATCAGAGACATAGCTGAGAGACTGATTTTGCCCATAGCCTGAGTAATATTTTCAGGGTGAGAGACTGGAATGAAACATATATTACTTCACTTCTACTGCCATCACTATTTGTGTGCATACAGCTCCCCAAGAGTTGAAAAACATCAAGGTAGGACACATTATCCAAAAGCATACTGGCAATGGCTTCAGCTCCTGATATGTCTAGGTGTTTGTTAGAGATGTTTTGGAAGAAAAGAAGGGAATATAAGAAGGATGAGTCCAAAGAATGTAGTGGTTTTACTGTCTTCTTAATGCCCAAGATATCAAGAGAATAATGCAAGATGAGCAATATGAGAAATGTTAGCCAGACAATAATTAATGCATAGGTTATAGGTGTATTTAACCCTGTATCCTTTCTAACACAAATAAAGCACTAGAGTCATTAAATGTTTCACATAGATCTTTGTCTTTGGTGAACCAAGAGGCATTTGGCCAAGAATCTTTTCTTTTAGTGTAACACAGATCCCATGGCCTATCACAATGCATTTTGTATATCCCAATTTCAAATTGAAGGAACATTTCCACCAGTTCATATCTGAACATTTTACATTATTCCCTTAATCTAGTTAGAAAAGTTTCTCCATGTCACATTAGAGAATGACATTTCCTGACCATTTTCTGTTGGCTAAGCATAAGCTGGAATGACTTAGTTATGATAATTACTGTCACATCTGCTAATGAAGATAACAGTTCCAGACTCACCAGACTGCCACTATATGCACACTTCTGCTTTTCAGAAGCTTGTTCATTTTAAAAGAAGTGCAGCAGAAAATATCATGACTTTCAGAATGTGAACATTTTTGCCTGGGAACAACAGTTATTTGGTTAAAACTGGTTTTCTTTCAGATGCTTGAACTTGATGAGCAATAATTTTGTCTACAAACGATGTCAGATCGGGTACCAGCTCTTGAAGGGATGATTCACTCACAACATCTCTGCTATGTGTATGGCTCCTTCTACCAAAATGCAATTGTCGTCCAACTCTAATTATGTAATGATGTACTAGTTTGAAAACAAACCAGTGGGAGATCACAGGTCAGAATTATAATTTAATAGGATAATTAAAATAAATGCAATAGTACAAGAACATTGACAGAGTCAGGATACAACCTGACACCCTGTTAGTCAGGATGGTGGTAGGAGTCCAGATTAAGTGGTCCTGTTGAAGCAGTGATCCTGCAGAAACAGTTTGGTCGTCACCTGAAGGTCCTGTGGTAGCTCTTGTCCTCTGGGAATCCAATAGATAAGGGCTGCTTGTGCTGTTCCAAACCCCAGATTATATCCAGGTGGGAATGCTTGGCTCCTCCCCCCTGGGCAGAGCATCTCACAATGGGGGGATGTAATCCTATGAGTCATGCAGTGGGTCCTTGATAGCCCATTAAACAGAGATAAGCCCCAGAGGGAGTTACCAGGGATGAGTCATGGCAGGAGATAATGAGCACTGCCCCACCTGCTTTAACAGCTTGTGAAGATAATAATAGAATACATACTTTTGGTTACATCTTATATTGTAACCTAGGGCAAATGGTTGTGTTGGACTGGGAAGACAGAAAGGTAAACAGAGACATACAAAAAATTACTGGAAAATTAACAAGGAGGATAGTTTCCTTAGTTCAATGTTCAGACACTGGCCATTTCCTCCAAACTTCAGAAAGCATTGCAGGTCTTCAGCAGGACAGTGCTCAGGGGATGCAACAGAGCCATGGCAGTGGGAATTGGTATACAAAAGAGATGTTTTCCTGGACTGATTTTAACTGGGTTGGACTCTCTGTTGCTTTGTGCCAGCCTGGAGACCCAGGTTCAGGTCCGAGCTTCAATTCAGGCATCTTGGGCCTGTCCACTGGTGAATGTAGCACCTTCCTATGCAGAACCCAGAGTGGGATGTGAATTCCTTCAGCCCTATCTGTGGCCCTGCAGGGGTTAGAAGCACTGAGGGCTTGTGTCCCATGGAAAAGCATCAGTTGCTTTTGGGGGTAACTCCATAAAAGGACATCAGTTGCTTCACAAAACTTCCATATGCAGAGGATGAGAAACATTAGGGATGCTCAGAGGTCCTATGTTTTTCTTCTCCCACACTGTGTACTCACTGATGACTTTCAGGCCTGGGAGAGGCCTAAAATTTCTACTGTTCTTGAGAACACTGCCCCCACTGTTACTGGCTACTCCCCACCATAGCACTAACAATGTCTTTGATACCTTTAGGTCCTAGACCATGGTGGTTCAGATTTATGTAAGGCTTGGCCAAATTTTGAATAAAGTGTCAGACAGGCACCACTTCCATCAGCCTGTGTGCTTCCAAGTATATGGGCTCTGTGCCCATAATGTCTGCAAAGGCCTTCTCAGGATCTAGAGAGAAAAAGAATATTGATGAGTGGTGCATTAAGTGTCCCCCCTCCTCTATTAAATAAATTAAGCTACTTAATAAAATTAAGTAAGACTATGCAACAACAGTAGAGTTTTATTCCTTATGCATTATCATCCCTTGGTTCTCCCCATCCTTTATCCCAGACTTCCAGGAGTAAATGTATCCTCCTTGCTTATCTGTTTGACATCCAGTGACTTGCTGCAGCTTCTCACCGGTCTGCAATGTGACTGAACCTTTTTTGGTGTAATTGAGAACTTTTGACATCAGGCAAAAACTTTTTTTTTTTAATAATCTTAATTGAAGAATGCAGCTGATATTGCCAGCAGAAGTAGGGTGGCTCAGAACATTCTGGCTTACAACCAGAACTATTTCCTGTTAGAGCTCCAGGCTATTAACCTGTAATTTTGTACCTTTCCTGGGTGTCACCTAGCATTGATGTGTGATGTGGAGCAGTTTTGCTGTTCATTCAGATCTATGTGGGGGAAAGACTGGCCAGCTGGCACCCACATCACCACATTTCAACCAGCTCTGCAGCTGCATCTCCTTTATTAAGACCCTTTCCTTTTGCCAGATTTTATTTGTTAAATGATGGGTTTACTTGCATTACTCTAGTGTGCGAAAGACAAAAGGAAGGATAAAAATAGGTCTAAATCCCATGTAAAGAACTCATGAGACAAGTCATGTGCCCAGTCATTAGTCATACATGTGCCCATACATGTCAGTCCCACAGTGTGTGGATTGAGCCTTCTGAGGTAGATTCAGAAGTGACTCCTGCACTTCATAAATTGCATTATGCACTATTTACATATAGAAAAAGAAGCCTAGAGGAGTTGTCCCACATATGTCCATGCTGTACAGTAATTGCATTATTTAACAAATAATTGCATATATAACAACAAAGGAAAACAAGAAATTAACTTGTAATGACTAAGTGACAGGCCAAAGGAGGTTTAGAACTTTGAGAGGAACTGTTATACTAAGCTAGAAAGTCAGGCCAAAGAGCTGCGAGCAGCCCTGGCACCCAACTCTGCTGTGTACAAGCAGAACCCGAGAGCAGCAGGTTCAGAAAACCCTGCTGCCCCCACGCCCTGCCTATCCTTCTGGGCAATGAAGAGCTCCAACAGGATCTGGTCTCAAAAGATGCTGAGCTCTGACGTCTCTTATGGGCATTAGGGGCAGCTGGGTGGAGTGTCCTGGAAGCTGGTACTGGCAAGTCCTCTAACGATTCATTTTGCTTTTTCCAAGCTGCTCCCAGATGGCAGCTCCAACCTCTGGCCACTGGTACCCTGGATCCCTGTTCACCACCCTTCTTCTCCTTGCTGCCTGGCCTAAGGAGAGAAGCCTTCCCAGCTGGTGATCAGCCTGTTGCAACCACAGTCCCTCTTAGCTGCTGCTGATTTTTCTTTGGCCATTTCTGACAATTTCTGGAGTGAGTTTGCTAGTAAGTAAACCCTGCACCTGCATCCTTCTCAGACTCATTCTCTGTGTCACCACCAGTGAGTCGCAGGTTCATTTGCCTTTTTCTCTTCTGTAAAATGAAGAGTTCACAGCCACCTCCTAGATCCTGTAAGTTTCTCACACCTACACAGTAAAAGCGCAGCTGCTTGGAGTCAATTAAAACATCTCCAGGAGGAATGGTGCCACTTGTAAGACCTGGGTTCTTCTGGTACTGCTTATAAACAGGAGAATCCTATGTCTTGCTTGCAGGGGCTGTCGCAGTGTCGTGAGAAAGTCCTGCAGAGCCTGTGGTTGCCCTGTAATGCCACGTCACCCTTATGTGACCTCACCTGTACCCTCTGACTCCTAAGGGTGACATTCAGTGCTGGAAACCCCATCGCTCTGGGATCCAGTCAGCTCACAATAACTGAGAGCAGCTATGGTTTTGGCTGTGGACCCTCCCCCTCCCACCCTAGATGTATCAAAGAGTCATGCCAGGCTTCTGTTAAGAGTTCTTGTCTCCTTTACGTTCATATTCCAGTTTGTGCAATTTCATGATAAAGTCAGACTGTGGCAGTTACAGTCTTAGATGAGGATAGGAATGTATTCACCTTTTTAATCTGGAACAGATTCAGACTTCCCTGCTGCCAAATTCCCAGTATGTTCAGTAATAAAGTGTGGCTTGTAAACATGTCAGCACTTAATGGGGCCTTGAATCAAGTACTCACTCATCCCACCAACTACTGTTGGTGCCAAAAGTGGTTCAGTGCTTATTATTTTACATCTTTTTTTACCGAGGACTTTGTGGCTTTTCCCAAGGTGCTAAAACCAAAATTGTAACAGAAGAAGCTTTCTGATAAAAAAAAGAGCATAACTAATTCATACACTTAGAAATATTTCCATTTCCCCAAGAATAGGATAATTTTAGTGGCTTTATTCCCTTAGGTTCTACATAGACCTCTCAAATATTCCAGTCATTAGAGACTGTGGAAGGGTTATATTTGGATAAAGAACAAAAGGCCACAAAAGCCACTGGAAGGCTTGACCCTGAAGCAGATGACCATTGTCAGCTTTGATTTTATTGACAAAGTCTGTAAATATTTTTCTAGTGTAGGCCAAAGCCACAGTTGCTTGCTTGTTTTAGCACCAGCTAACATTCCTCTCTGATTTCACTCTGATTATTCTGATGTGGGTTGGGTGTGCAGATCATTTCTTAGACCTTTCCTTTTAAGGAACAGGCTGGTTTTAAATGACCCAGTCATGAGCTCTTAATATTGCAGATCCTTCCTCTGGAGAACACCCTCCATTCTCTGACTAGAAACCAGTGATGGATAGGTTACTGCAACAGGAGACGGGAGATCACAGTTCAGTGCTTTGCCAAAGACATCTGTGGGATTTGAGACAAGTCCCTGCTTCTAAGGTCTGTGGTGTTTTATAAACAGGGATTTGAAAAAGAGAGTGGTAGGATTATTATTTATATATATTATAACATCATCTGAGATCCTAGCGTGGACACTCATTGCGCTAATTACTGATGGGAGAAATGGGTCTTAATGTCTTCACAAATGACTTGATCTGAAAGAACCAGTCAGGTTCTGGAAGAATGGTTGTGGGATTTTAGGAGAAATGGGTGTTAATGTCTTAGAAATGGGTCTTAATGTCTTCATGAACACTAAGCTGCATTTTTTGCAGAGCCCAGATAATTTGAGCTTCTAAACTTTAGGACAATGTGTAATAGGCGGTTTGGGAAGTCTGTACCTTCCTAGTACCTCAGCTAATGGGAAAAGGAAGAGGGCAACATGTGGCCAGGAGTTCAGGATAAAAGGAGGCTGCGTCCTTCAAAAACTTGAGAGAGAGACCCTGCGGGGGTTTGGCCTAGTGGACTCTATCCCTTTACTTGAATAAAGTTGCAGGATCCTCTGTCTCTTGTGGACACTGGCTTTTCACAGCTTGATTTTCTGCACATCATCAAGTGTTCCATTTAATTGTAACCCATGAGACAGCAGCTGGTCATCATCAAGGGGACTGTTTGGCAGCATTCATCAGTGCAAAAGGCAGGGATAACATGAATCTTGACTTCATTACAGGTACTCAGAGTTTGGAAGAAGGCTACTGAAATTACACGTTAGAAATGTGTATTTGGTGTAAAAAGCTGTAGCATGCTCAGCTCAATCTGTTTGCCTTTACATGTTGAAAACATTTGATTGTGGAGTGAAGTAAACATTGAAATCCTGGACTTCAACCAGGACTTCGCTTTTCATATGCAACGGTCTGGTTTCAACATGTGATGGATCTCAACTTGCAGATGACAGAGTATTCACAGCCAGGTGAGGACTGATTTTGCAGACCTCTGATGACCTCTCAGCAGCACTGGGTGAGGGGGCGCTCCTGCTCTACTGTCTCCCCCACCCCATTGGCACTGCTGCATAGAGGTTGTGCTTTGGAAAACCTTGGCTGTCATCAGTGGTGTTCGAAAAGCCTGTGTAACATCTGAAGCAAATGGTGGCTTTCCAGGGGGCAAAAAAATCATGGAAGTTGTCCTGTTTGGATTTCTGGAGAACAGGGGGTGAACATTTTTGTTGGAAACCACAAATTTCAGGGTGGCGGGGCCATAAAGCAACCGTCACTCAGCCTAGGGTCACAGCTTCTGACCCCCTCGGGCACAGCACAGCTGCCGAACGCTAAGCAGGCCCTGGGCCCAGGCCGCGCTCCTGCCCTAGAGCGAGGCAGGCAGGGCTCCACCCCGGCCGGGGCCGTCCCTACACGGGCCGCGGCCTCCCGGGAGCAGGCGGTCCTGGAGCGGCGCTCGGGGAGCGCTAGGCCTGAGCCGGCTGCCAGCCCCGGGGGCCCGGCGCGGTGAGTAACTGGGCACGCCGGGCTCCGCCGAGCCCGCGCCGTGAGGCCGTAGCTGAGGCGGGGCCGGCGCGGCGGCGGGGCCGGGCCGGGGGAGGTGGAGGCTGGGCCGGGCGGCATGATCGGCACCGTGCTCTGCTATGTGCTGCTGCCGGCGGCGCGGCTCCTCCAGGCCCTCCGAGGTAACCCGGCCCCGGGCGGGCGGCGGCGGGGGCAAGGGGAGCTGGCGGGGGTGGCCCGGAGGGGCGGGGATGTCCCTCGCCGCCCCCCGCCCCGGCCGGAGGTGGGGGTGCGGCCCGGCGGCCGGGGTCGGCCCGGCTGCCCCGGAGCTCCCCGAGGCCCTGGCCCTGGGCGGGTGGGGCCTGGGGCTGCTGTGCCGGGCCGGGGCTGCTGGCCACGGGCAGCGCGGGGAGCTGCGTGTTTGGAGGGAACAGCTGCCGGCTGCTGTGCTGCAGAGACAGACTGCGCTTTGCGCAGGGGCTCTAGCTCCTGCCCCGAACCTGCTCTCCAGGCTTGGGGACATCCTTGGAGATGGGCTGCTCAGAGATCTGTGATCCCCCAAGGACCTGCGGGTGACTTCATGAATGGACTTCTGTTTTGTGTGCATCGCTATTTCACTTAGTTTCCTAGATCCTGCCGCTTCTTCACAGTCCCTGGTTACTGAGCTGATGTAGAGCCACCCTCCAGCCTGAACCTGTCCCCGGCCCTGTAGCAACTACTGGACTGGCACGCTGTCTTTTTTCATAGTAAGCAGCGAGCTGACTCCTCTCAAATTTAGCTGCTATTGTGTATTAACAGGCTCTTGTAAGCACTTGCCGTGCCCGGCCAGTGGTGTGTGGAAACATTAATTTGGTGCATTGGTGTTTCTGACATTCATGAACTTAATTACAAACTGACAGAGAGAAGTATGGTTCTTAAAGCTCCATTCCTGACACATACAGAAAACTTTGACACAAAAGATATAGTAAAACTATACATGGATGTTGCTGACTCCTGTCTGTTACTGCTCTGGCTTACTGACGGGGATGCAGAGAAAAAAAGTGATTTGCAATCAACAGAAATTGCTAGTTAACAGTAGGGACAAGTGTCTGTGCAGAATTCACAGCAAAATGCAAATGCCATTTCTTTATAGATGCAAGTGAAAGGAGTCTCTGTCTTTTTCTACTTTACTGCACAAATATTGTTATATTCAAGTGTTACATTAAAAGCAGTTTAAAGTGGTTTTATTTTTTTGCCACATGTTAGTCATCAGGTGATCTGTAATTCTCACCAGGACTACTTCTGTGTATATACTCTCTCTAATCAGGCATATGTTGGTCCCTCTGTGTCTTCATTTTTCATCTCTTAGTAACAGAATTGTTTTTCTTCTACAACACATTCTTGTGATATGTTTTACTCTCTTAGCTGATGGCTGTTTCTTACTCAGTCCCTGGAAAGAAGCTTGCTCCAAGTGATGATCTCCAAGACCTTGGTTTCTTAGCCCATGCACCTGATCAGCTAACTTTTACAGACTGTGCCTTTACATATGTTGCTGAGAGCTGATAGTTTCTACAAGGCCTTTCAGCTTGGCTGTCTGTGGTGCTGCATGAGTTAGAATTGCATTCCCTAGATTTGATAAAGCCATTGCTGTTGTGTGCAGTTTCAGTGACTTGGACTAATATAACTGGACATGGACTGTGGCTTAGCATTCTGGAGGAGACAGGGGAAGTTATTTAGACTGTTAACTGTTTTTCGTCAGAGAAGTAATTTGTGTGGATTGCTATACTGAATGGTTGTATTGCACAGAGTTACAGCAAGTGCATTGGAATAAGAAAAGAATGAGTAAGCATTTCTGGCTGTCTTATTTTGATTTTGTTTTTAAATGACAGATGCTTTCTTTACCTGTCGAAAGAATGTGCTTCTGGCGAAGAGCCCGTCCACCCAGATAGAAGGTGTCTTTGCTGCCACCAGAGGAAGATCAGTCCCAGAAGAGCAAGAAGCCCTTCTCCAGCAGTGGCTGGAGGAAGGAGTAGAGAATTTGTCAGCCAGTGAAGGTGTTCCAGCAGTGAGGAAAGTGTCAGTTACACTCACTAGTGACTGGTTAGAAGGTTCAGAGCTATTGATGACTAGCCTTAGTGACCTGAATACGTCTCCGGAAGTCACCCGGTGTGCTGATCAGCAGCTCTCAGAGCTAAATGCCTTGGCTTCTTCAGAACTGCAAGATCACGCAGTGGCTGAACTGGCAAGATTACCAGCAGAGGAAACAGTGACTGTAGGAGGCAGTGCCCCTTGGGCAGCTGAGGTGCCACAGACAGATCACCCGACAGCTGGCTGTGCTGGTGTCAGTGTGGAAGTGCTGAATGATGACCCAGCTGTGCTGGCCTGGAGTTTAGCATGTGATGCAGAGACAGTGCCACCAGTGCTCCCAGCCCAGCCCATTCAGGATGCGGTGCCGTTTTATCCTGTCCCAACAGACGTGCCCTACCATGGTCGGTAATGGCTCTGAATCTGATGTTTGGCTTGGGATTGGCATTTGTAGTGAATGTGCTCAGGTTATTGTGTCTGGGCATGCTGTCACTAAAACATTGATTGTCCCTGCAGAATTGACAGGATCTGCTAGTGAAAACTGTAAAGTGAGTTTTTGCTGAGGAGGGGCTGGTCACCGCTAGTGGTTTCTGTGCTGTTAGACTGTCTGGTCTGAATACCAGTATATGTTCCTTAGCCAAATGCTGGCTTTATACTCTAAAAAGCACTGAAAAGTGGGTCTAGTGTTTCAGGATGCTTGACTCTGGTCATGTGTTATGCCATCCCTACAGACAGCTATCCAAAGGTATCCAGAAAGAGCATCTGAAAACCAGAATGGGTGAGGGTTTGCTCAGGGCTAGAGTGCCCTAGCTTAGGGAATGAGAATGACAATTTTCTGGGTCCCAGGGGAACCAAAGTATTAGCAAGGTACCCAGTGTGGCTGTAACTTTGCTTTTTGTCTCTTGCATATAGAGATCTTATGGAGAGACTGGGAGGATCTTTCTGTCCAGCCCTGTGTCTTAGAACAGGTCTCAAAAAACACTTCTCTATTTGAATTTCGAGTCATGTCTTACAACATCCTTGCCCAGGACCTGGTGGAGCAGGGTCTTGATCTCTATGTACACTGTCATCCAGACATCCTGAACTGGAACTACCGCCTTCCAAACCTTTTGCAGGAGATCCAGCACTGGGATCCTGATGTAAGTATGATTGAGCCTTCCCTACCTCAGTGTCACCAGAATTTGAATTCCTTGTTTGACCTACCAGTATTAAGAAAAGAAGAAGATGGGGGCAGGTCCTAGGAAGATACTGCCTGCTTGGTAGCTGAACACTGATTGCTCTGAGAGTGTTTGAGGACTTTCACAGACCATTTTTTTTGGTGTCTATCTTGCTTTGATTGTAGAAACTAGTCATACTTTGATAGCAGGGCTTAACTTCTATAAACAGCAGAAGTAGAGGAAGAAGGACCAGTTTTCTAAGGCAGCACAGGAGGGGAAGCCTGCATAGAAGAGGACTCCATGAATTTCTCTATTCTTTGAGTCCTTTTTGTGGGATGAAGGATCTTTTGCCTCATCACTGGAAAACTGAATGATAAGCTAATGTGACCCAGAAAGTTATTGCTCTTCATCTGGAAAGTACAGGACAGAGTTGCAGTGATGACCTTTCTGGTTGGAGGGTTGGTATGTGAGTGCACTTTTCCTCTTTCTTCCTTCCCCAAAAAAAGGTAACCAGCAAATACTTGTGGAGTGAGTGAGGTCTCTGCCTTCCTTCCAGGTTCTGTGTCTCCAAGAGGTGCAAGAGAACCATTACTGGGAGCAACTGGAACCAACATTCAAGGAGATGGGTATGTCCTGCTTTTGTAGATCTGTACATCCAGCTCATGGGGCTGGCCAAGCAGTGCTTCCTGCTTAACATCTTCAAAGCACTCAGTTTCAAGAGACCTCTTCCTGTTTGCCAGGTGGCTGCTGGCCCTACTTCTGAACTATCTCCCGAGACCTTTATTCTTTCTTTTGCAGTTGATGTCTCTGAGTTGAAAGATCAGAGTAACAAAACAGAGGGCCTTAGGGGGACAAGGAGAGAGAAAATACTCCCAGTTATTAATAACAGAGGGTGATTATTGGAACAGAATTGGGTATATTGCTGTACCCAAATGCTGTAAGAACCTTTTCTATACAGACTTGCTGAGCCTAAGGTAGTGACTGGATAAACCTTTTAATAGGTGACGGTTTCTTTTCAGGCTTTGCATGCTTCTATAAACGGAGAACCGGGACGAAGACAGATGGATGTGCAGTGTGCTATAAACACAGCAGGTTCCAGCTGATCAGCCTCAGCCCCATAGAATACTTCCGGCCTGGTCTGGACGTCCTCAACCGGGATAATGTGGGCTTGGTGCTGCTGCTACAGCCTGTGCTCCCAGAGGGCCTAGGTCTGAAGGCAGTCAGTCCTTTGTGTGTGGCCAACACTCATGTGTTGTTCAATCCCCGTCGAGGAGATATCAAACTGGCCCAGGTGGCCTTGCTGCTTGCAGAGATTGACAAAATTGCGAGAACTACTGAAGGCAGCTACTATCCTGTCATCTTGTGTGGAGACCTGAACTCTGTACCTGATTCTCCACTCTACAAGTTCATCCGGAATGGTGAACTTTCCTACCATGGGATGCCAGCCTGGAAGGTAGTTGCCAGCCAGAACTGGGATTGGATAGCTCTTTATTTCATGCTGCTAGAGAAATGCATGGCTGCATTCTTTCTCTTGTGAGAAAATAGTCTTAATACTGAATAAAGTTATTCAGCAGTCTTCCCCAATGTCTCCAGCACTGCAGGGGAAAGAAGCAGACAAGTGTGCCTGTTGTTTCCAGCACTGCTCTTTTGGTTTCTCTTGAGGCAGACTTGTGATAATAGACCACTTAATTTCAAGTCTTTTTTTTTTCCTTTCCTGTGGAGTTTTTGTGCCTGGGTGACTGGAAGTGTAGGGAAGTGCAACTCCGCCAAGACTTACTGAAATTTTATGTGGGCGTTTGTTCTGAAAAAAGTTTGAAGTGGGTACCTATGCTAGAGTCTCTTGTGGTTATGATGTCCTACTGTGTGTCTGTGATCAAATACATGGTTGGCTTTCAGGCTAAATCATCACTCCAATAAGATGCCTGTAAAGTATCTTGTCAAGTGACTTCTAGCTAATTGTATCTGTCCCCTGCAGCTGAAGGTTTGTTATACCTGCCCCATAATCTGAAGAGCTTAGTTCGTGCCTTTCTATGAGGGCATTCTCCTGTCTTGCTCTTGGCAAGTGTATATATGTACATTGTCTACAGCTTGCAGAAGTTCTGCTCTGTGTCACTACTGATGGTTGCTCTCCTTTTCTGGCCTTCTTACAGGTGTCTGGTCAGGAAGACTTTTCCCAACAATTGTATTCACGGAAACTGCTGGCCCCACTGTGGCCAAGCTCACTGGGTGTAACAGACAAGTGTCAGTATGTTACCCTGTGCCAGCCAAAGAAACTTGGTGAGCTCCAGTATGCACTGACAACATGAGTTTGTTGAGGATGGGCAGTTTGTGGGCCTTGCTGTCTGAGTAGCTTGGGCATATGCTGCATGAGGCACTTGACAAAGATTCTCGCCTTCTTCTTGGTATATGAATTAAATACAATTTTTCCAGAACCTATTGCTGTAGCCTCATTTCTACCATTTTCTTTCTCTAGTCAGGAGCTGAATATTCCTCTACCGGTAACAATTGCTCTATGTATCTCTTCCATATTCCCAGACTTATGCTTTTGTGCAGTCGTAAACTACGTTCAGCAGGCACAGCTTTCATCTGCAGGTGTTTGGGGGTGTGGTTTTGGATAGTATTTGCAAACCACTGTTAAGAAATCATTCCTAAGACCCAGTTACAATCATGTCTGTTCTCTGCACTCTTAGAGAGGATTAAAAAAATGGAGCCCACACAAAATAGCTTTTTTTTAAGTCTTGAATGTAGAACTTATATTCAGCCTGATCTTCAGAAATGTTTTTTCTTTTTCAGCAGACATTTCCTTGAGTTACACACTAACTGATCTGCTTGAAAGTCCCTTGAACTTGTGGTGTCTCAGAGAGGACATTCATAATTTGTGCTGACCATGACTGTTGCATTCGTAAAGGGATAGCGATAGCTGTGCTCTGTTCTTCTACTTTTACACATCTGTTCTACATGTAGGTTATTAGGTGATTTCTATTCTCATGGTATCAGGGTGCTGGGGCACAAAAGCCTCTCTCAAACCAAAGAGGTCTAAGACGCCCAAAGGTCTAAAATACATGTTGGTGTTCCCTGGAGGTGTGACTTTGCCGCAGTTACTTTCTTCTTCTAACTTGTACTTTTCTCTGCAGGGAGACGTCAATACAGCCGTGAGTTCCTGCTCCAGTTCCGCTTTTGCGATGTTGCGTGTGAACGGCCACCACAGCTGGTCCTCTTGGAAGGTGTGACAGATGCTAAACCAGGTATTAACGGGAGACTTTTCAGCTTGTAACTTGTAGCTCAGTGTAGCACCTCTCCTCTGAGGACAGACTGGGAGGGTTGCAACTGGAGAAGAGAAGGCCCCACTGAGGCCTCATTGTGGCCTTCCAGTTCTTAAAGGGGGCTTATAAAAAAAGAGGGACAGTGACTATTTACACAGGCATACAGTGATGGGACAAAGGGAAATGGTTTTAAACTTCCTAAAATTCTTTACGTAGAGGGTAGTAAGGCATTGGGCCAGGTTGCCCAGAGAAGTTGTGGATGTCACATCCCTGGAAAATGTTCAAGGCCAGGTTGAATGGGGCCCTGGGCAACCTGATACGGTGGGTGACATCCTTGCCCATGGGATGGAGGGATAGAACTAGATGATCTTTAAGGTCCCTTCCAACCCAGGCCATTCTATAATTGTATGATCCTATGATTTCAAGGAAAACATGAGGTGGAGGTAATGCCTGGTAAGGAAAGGGAAAGGCAGAAAGATGCTTTCTGTGACTGTGATTAGGTTCTATGAGAGCTCAGAGAAGTGCACTCTTACCTTCCTCATACACATTGACTGTGTTCCTTGAGATGCACTGAGATTCAGTTTCTTTTTGAGGCTGTTTCTTATAAACTTCTTTTAAGCTGAAACACATATGTATATTTCTTTTTTCTGCTTCAATATTTTGGTGGTGGAGAACAACCTGAAGGCTGTAATGATACACAGTGGCCACAATATAGATGTCTCTGGAAGCTGGTACCCAGTAGACATTGCTGCACCTCTGGGCCTTGTGACATGGCTGGTTCTGCTTTCTCCATTTCTGTTCTGCCTTTCTAGACACCCTTTGAGTAAGCTGTAGGCTAAGACAAGCAAACTTTCTTTAAGAGCAAAGATTGAAATACCCTGAACTTTGATAATATTAAATGCTTTAAGGACATGTCCTCAGCAGGACAGAATATGACTTCTCAGTTGTTTGCACTGATCTGCTCTAAAGATGTTCCTGTTAGTCTTCAGTTGGTGTTTCCTGTGGGTATTTTCCTTTAAGATGCTTGTGGCTGGAAGCTATCTGCTCTTCTTGGGCAAAAACATTCATTTGGTTTCAGGAGAAGCTTCTCAGACTTGGAATGAGCAGCCTGTTCTGGGATATGTGTAGGTCTGGCTGGAATCTCTTTGCTCCTTTGCAGACCGCCCTGCACACTGGCCCAAGCCTGCTGCCATGGTGAAAGACCCTGATCCCCAGCCATTCATCCCAAGGTAACTTGGTGCACCTTCAATGGCACCAGTCTTCAAACTCAGCCTTGTTTTCCTGAGCACTGAAAATCTGGCTGAAGTAAAGACTGAAATAAATGTGAGAGTGAAAGAGAGTAAGGAGGGCTGTCTGGAAGAGCTAGATCCACCCAGGACAGTCCCAGCAGCTGGGTGCTGCTCTGTCAGCATTGTGTCAGTGAGATTGAGAATGAAGGGCATAGACACATACAGGACTGGGTATTGAAGACAAAGAAAGTTCGCAATCTGTCTTGCTTTGGTGTAAGTGGAGTGAATAGTTCTGGAAGATTGTATGTGCTCACAAAGTAGGAATAGTTTAGACAATTGCACCAGCAAGGGAACATGCAGCTGTGACTGCAGCACCGAAAAGGCATAATTTTCTTTCCTTCCTTGGTAAACAGTGACTGTTTGTGTGCAGGTGTTCAGGTATTATCCAGCATGGCCTCAACCTGACCTCTGTCTACAGCCACTTCCTGCCACAGAGGGGACGCCCAGAGGTCACAACAATGCCCATGGGGCTTGGAGCCACTGTTGATTACATTTTCTACTCAGCAGAGCCTGTGGAGAACAAAGCGGGTGAGTGTGGCAGTGCAGGGCTTATCCCTGTGACATTGCAAGAGGACTGTGAGACAGGCCAGATGGGCAGTGCATTTTGTTAAGCTGGAGTGGATCTAGAGGATGTGTCTTTGAAATCATACACAAGGTGGAAGTAACATTTGCTCATGTACCATGAGAAGACACTGTTTATCTTTGCTGTTAACAAAATGAAGCTGCTTAGGTTCATGTAGACTTTTGAGGAAGCTAGAACAGAAGGGATTCTCTTTTTCTAGATAAATATCTTACTTGTGCTCCTGGTAACAGGCAGTGCTGGGTCCTGAGTTCAAGGCTTTTACTTGAACTGGACTTGAAGACTTCTGGTCTGTCTGAGACCACATGGTGTTCTTGGAAGGAGGTGACTCTGATTCCCTTACAATGGCACCTTCTCTCTGCTACCTGAAACAGGAGTTCTGTTGATGAAAGACTGCATGTAAATGTATCCGGGAAGTCTCTTGGAGCTGATTTGGGTCATGTCAGAATCAAGTTTGTGGAACAGGTTAGGAATGAAAAGATTAATTCCTCCTCAGGGGAGAATCTGAAGCTATTGCTAGGGCACAGTACCATGAAAGGAACTTCTCATGTAAGCAATTACCCGGTGAATTTAGTGTATCCTTGCTTCCTATGCCTGCAAGTATATGAAACCATGAACAGCAGTATTGTAGGATGCTCACTGCTTTCACATCTAGGCTCAAAGGTGCATGTGTTTGTGCCGGCTGTCTTCATTTATCAGGGAAAGAAGAGGAAAGGATTGACAGGCATCCCTCTGTGAGTGTATAGAGTTAATCTACAGTGCCAGTCTCTGGCTGATGTTTCTTTCCATTTTCTTTGTCAGGTCGCAGGCTGTACAAGGATGGAGCCCTGAAGCTGCTTGGCCGTCTTTCTCTTCTCTCTGAAGATGTCCTCTTGATGGCAAATGGCTTACCAAATCCTTTTTGTTCATCTGATCATCTCTGCCTGCTGGCTAGCTTTGGCTTGGAGATCTCCAGCCTGAGAGAGAATTAGTGTTGGTTCCCTTTCCGTAAAGAAAAGCTGTTCTGAATACAGCAGTTGAGGCTCTGGACTGCACAACCTGCTTGCAAGAAAACCGTTTTCCTTGTCGTGCCCTAAAAGTCCTTTTCTCCCCTCACACCCTCACTAAAAGCAGGGATGGGAGAGTCAGAGCGCTTTTTGCATTGGTGTTTTCTGGGTCTCTGCAAACCTGAGCTGTGTTCCCACTGGGCTGCCAGGTGTATTCAGGCATTAGCATCTCTTAAAGGGATCCTTGTTCCACTGCCTTGTTTAGCAGGTGTTTTTGTGCTGCAGGAACCAAAGTAACTCCCATGTTTATTTGGGAGTTGTGTGAGATTTTCACATTCACATTTCATTTTCTCTCTGTGTGAGATTTTCAAGGAGCTGGAAAAGAGAGGGGCAATGCTATCTGCTTTTGGTTAGTTTAATTGCTGCCAAGGAGCATGGGATGTATAAGCCAATACTCTTTCACACCAAAACAATAGTTCTTTTAATTTCTCAGTAATAGTTTAGTCCTTTCAAGGCTAGTTGTTGTGTTGCCTTTTAGATTGGATCTGCTAACTGCTTAGAAATGTTTTTTACTTAATAATCTGTAAGGGCTGACTTGCTGACAGAAGGGTTTGTGTGGTGCAACAGTTTCTACAAGAAACTGCTTGCTGTGACTAATGGACCAGGGAATGGGATTGCCAGGAATGGAACCAGGGGTTCTACTGAGCCACCCACAGTAGCTCTAGAACTGCAGCAAAAGCCTAGAGGCCTTAGGGAAGGCTTCCTTCCTTTCTAGCAGTCTCAGAATGGTACCTAATTTGTCTTTTTTAGGAAAAATATTTAGGATCCTCCCAGTGAATATCCTGTGGAAATAATTACACTGTAAAGCATGACAACCCCAGAAGGCTGTAACTCTGGTTGTCCCAAAAGAGAGATGAAAACGGAAGGCATGTGAGAGTCAGCAGAGCCATCAGATGGAAGAGCTGATCTTGTCACTTGCCCTATGCTCTTCTCTGTGCACTCCCTATTGCATTCAGCCTGCCAGGGGTCAGTAGTCAACCTGTAGCATCCATCTCCTGTGCCAGACTAAACTCCATGCTGCATCCTTCTGGACCCAGCCATGTTTATGTAGATAGAACCCTTAGGATCAACTCCTGTCTCTTGACATGCACTGGGAGGAGAGGAAGGCTGTGTAACTTGGAGCCAGACTGCAGTCACTTGGATCCCAGTGTACCTTTGGTGTCCTATCACTGTGCTTTTGTCAGCAGTGGCTTGGCCAGTACAAAAGCAGTCGAGCTGTACCTGTTCCTAGAGTAAATTCCCCAGTTCAGCCTGACATTTGGTGCTCAGTTTTTCCCTAAGAGATAAGACCAATACTGGCAGAAACATTATCAATCTTCTGTTCACAAAGGAGGCAGGAAATCTGGTCCCACCTCAGGTTTTTGTGGGAAGGTACAGGAGACTTTAAACATTGTTCTTTGTGGTCTATATTGAGGAGTTTGTTATTTTAAATGTTACTTTCTTTATTGAAAAATAAAATACTGCTAATATAAGAAAATACCACAAAGTAACTGCAGCACCTTGTATTTCTGACAGCTGAACCTCTGAAGACTAGCTCAACAAGGTTTTGCTGGCTGGGAATTGAAAAAGGGCAAATTGGCTATACAAGAAAGTAGTGAGGGTTAAAGAGAGTGAAGAAGTGAGCCTGTTACCTCCCAGCACATCCCTAAATCCCAGAGGTGGCTTTTTTGGCCTTGGGCTTGTCCTGCCCCCTCCCTCCCCTGCCCCCAAGAAGAAAGATTTGCATTTGGGAACCCTTGCCCTCCTCCCAAAGAAAGCAATACTGCTGATCTTTTACAGCTCACTTCTGTAAACTACAAAAACAACGTGTGTGTGTGGGGGGGGGTTCTGTTCTGTGCCCTTATAAGTATGTAAGGACTGCATATTCCCTTCTTGCCCTGCCAGATGGTGTGGTATTTGGTGATGTGTGGATGGCTTTTGCTACCACTTGTGAGTTTCTGTAAGTGAACAGCAATCTTGGGGGGGGTGTGAATAATTTTGCCCTTAGGTAATAGTTGTGGCATGGCACTGGTACATAGGGAGGGATGCAGAGGTGTGCATTTATATGACTATGTTTATGTCACAGTTTGATTGATTTCTGCAAGTACTCTTACTCTACTTTTGTGAGCAGTTGTATTTATAAAGGGAGGGGAGGAAAGGGTGAACTGAGAGCTTTACTTTCTGTCTGGCTCAAAAAGAGGTTACCAGAAGGCAGCCTGGCTGCAGATGACTCCCTCCTGCTGTTAACATTGTAATAGGAAGCTTAAGGTTTAACAACAACCAACCAAAAGCACAACAAAAAATTCTGTGACACATGGTCTTGGCACTTAGAACTTTAACTATCTGCTTTTGTTGTAGTTGCTGGCTGGGCCTGATGGTCATTTGATGAGGAGGTGGGTGTGTGGGTGTGGGTGTGTGGGTGTGTGTATGAAAGCTGCCCGCCCCCACCCCCCATTGAGACCCCTAAGGTGTGCACCGTACACCAGCAGATGAACTGGTTGCCCCTGCACTGCCTGAAGCACCCTGCCAGTCCTGTGAAGTAACTCAGATGGAGGACCTGTGTTCCAATATCACAAGTGCTTTTTCCATTTTATGGAAACCAAAGCCTTGACTTGTGGGCAAATTGCATGGATGCATCTCAGGGAGGTTTTAAGGTTCCAGCTATACTTTGCTGGAAAATCTGATGTTGCACAGGTCAAACTAATGCTTTCCCTTTCCATGCATGAATTAATATGGTATGCACTTGGAATGGTTAAGTTTTTGAACACTAGACGCGGAGTCACGTGCTGAGAAACCCCAGGACAATGCCTACAAGTCCCCTTATTCTTCTTTCTGGAGGTTATAGTGCTCCCAGGGTGACTTGCAGCTCCCAAAGCCCTGCTTTGTTGGGCAGTCATAGGTAAAACTAGGGCAGAAATGCAGGACCATTGCTAGTGACTGCATGGAGACACAAAGGCAGAGTTGAAGACTTGATCTTTGTGCTTATTTTGACCACTGTCCAGAAGCTCTAGTATAGATTCTTATGGAGGTTGTCTGTTTCAGGAAAACAAAAACCCCTGTGTTCTAGAGCAATTTGGGGTTAGTAGCAAATGGATCTGGAGACCTGTGAGTGCCTCTGACTGTGTGGGATTATAGGAGAAGTTTGAAGGTGGGGTGGGTAGAAAGTTCCTAACTGTAAAATAGTGACTAGCATATAGTTGTTAGGAGAAAATAATGTGTTTTGTGATGCTTTAAGAATAGCACCCAAAGATACAATCAGAGCCTGTGGTAATGAGCATCTTAATGGGATGCAGAACTGAGATTCCAGATGTAGCTCTTAGCACTGTTTCTGGACCTAAATGCATGATGAGTTGTCATTAACATGGCTTTCTAAGGAATTACAGAGGGGTCTGTAAATGGTTATGAAAGTAGAAGAGCAGTATCTGCAATGCTCAGAAAGGGAGGGTGTCACAGCGGTGATTACCAACTGCATCACCTTAGTAGTGATGCAGAGTTCAGGGAGACTGGTGCTTAGGAGAAGTGATGCCAGAGACCACTGGCAGTGTGTGTACATTCATTGTTAGCAGCCTCCTAAGCTGCAGGAGCATGCAGCTGTAGAGGCAAACATGTATTTGACAAAGTATCTTTGCTAAAAAACAGCTTAGTTTGCCCCACAGCTGCTAGGCTGTATTTAGTTTTATGCTTTTTAGATAGAAGTTGGTCTTTCTTCATTTTCTCAGTTTTAGGAGGTTCAGGAGGTTGCCCTTCATAATCAGTTTTCCCAATTACATGGGATGGGAGGAGTGGTAAACAATATAGTTGCTCTAGCTTCTTTCCTTTTCTTAATAAATGAAACTTGGCTGCTGTTTGAGATCTTTCTCTGTGCCTTTTTCTTATGAGCTATCTCTCCAGCAGCTGTTTTCCCATGACTGCTCTAGCCAGTTATCTTTCTGAGTTACTGATGTTTATTTTTTCTGCAGCTGTATTTCTTCAGTTAAAACTTATGGGTTCAATTCTCTAGGTCTAAGTTTTATTATAAATGCAACACTTTAATGGTGTCAAGATGTAATATAGGGGATTTCCTCACCCCTGAAGAATTAAGTGGGAGGAGTGGGAGCTCTGAAACGAACACTTAGATGGGAGTAACACTTGTTATATAAAACAAAAAACCCGAGATTTATTGTTAGGGCTCTGTATGCCATGTGCTTTGTGAAGGCAGAACTCTGAAATGTACTTGACTTTAGTTTCTCTTCTCTGAGGAGTCTCTAAGAGGTTGTAAGAAGTTCAGCATCTCAGAATCTCTTTTAAGAGTATCAATCAAGGTATGAGTCCTGCTCTTAATGATGTGTTGATGATGATGTTGGCAAACAGTCTGCAAAGCAGGGTGTTGCTACAGTCCAATATCTGTTCCCATTGCCACCACCTCAGTATACTGAACATTTATTGGATGTACTGTTTAGAAATTTGCAGACATATCCATGGGTCATCCAAATGCAGATAAACCCTTTTGTTGCTTACCTAAAGGGGGAGCACACAAGCGTTAATGGGATACCATCTCCTTTCAGGCTTCCTGTTGTGCAGACTAATTGAATTGCCGGCTGCCACCTGCTTCTTACCGGACTGTAGCTGCCTGGCCTGTAGTGCTTCCCATAGCACTGTCATGCTGAAATGCACAAGCTGAATTGAATGTACTGCATTGTGTTTCAAAGTATGATAGTGAATTTCTGTAGAGAACTCACCTGGTAAAATGATAACCAAGGTGACAGATTTAACAGCTGGCATGCCTCAAACTCCTTCCTTTTGTCAGCTGTACACATTTGGCTTCTCTGGTCAAGGCAAGTTGTCCTCCAGCTTCCACTGAAAATGTCATTCTAGTCTTGAAGCTATTTTTCTTTTTATTTATTTAAAAATTTATTTATTTTCTTTCAGATTTAGACTGTATATTCTTGTGCTCTTGTATAATAACTGGAAAATTATTTGTGATTTTGATATGAAAAACAGAGCAGCTTTCAAGGTCTGGGTTTAGCAAATGGGAGGACTAGGCTAGACACTGGCTTGTGCTACAACAAAATATGAATTTGTTCCATCCAGTTTTTCATTTATACACCAAAAAAAAACCCCAAAACAAAAAACCAAAAGCCTGGCTTCAAGCCTTAGCAATTTTATTCAGTTTTTTTATTCTTTTCTTTCTGGATGCAAAGCCTTATATTTATTCTATATATTCAGTTATTGGCCAGTGTCTGAAGCTGCTCTTGAACTGGGAGTAGATGAATGCAGTAGTTATTCTATAGTTACTTCTCTTCTCCTTTCCTCCCCTAAAATGAGGTTAGAGATAGGATGGCACTCACTCTTTGCCAAAATAAAATATAATCCAGTAAAGCGAACTTGGCTGAGTTAACTTAATTCTGTAATGGCCTGCTATCCACAGCATGTCATATGCCTTTGCCTACCATAATCCTGCAGTCTCTGCATGAATGGTGCTCTTAAGTCTCAGTCTCACTGTCCCATGAATGAATTTCTGTGTGCTTTTAGACATGTGAGAGCCTTAAGTCTTGGGCCTCTCAGTGTAAAAACTGACAGGGTGTGTTTCAGTTTTGTTTTTTTTAAATTTTCTTCTTCAGCATATTGTTATCTTTCCCACAATAAAGATTTTCCACTTAAGGTCCAAGCAGCATAATCTCTAACTGACTTGAAAACCTAAAACTGCAGGAACAACCAGTAGCAGGAGAGAAGCCTGATGTAGGAGGGAGCAGAAAGTCCGTGGCCATATCGCTGTTTTGCTGTTCTCACTCCACTGTCTAGCAATCACCCTGATCTATACATCCATACGGGATATAGGAGTTAGCTGATTTAAATCAAAATCTATAAGATATGGGGCAGAGGATGTTTTCAAGCAAGCATCTGAAGTAGATGTTTTAGTACTGTGCGATTACTTTCCCTCAGGGCAGAAGCTGTTCATATAATTAACTTGGCTAAGAGGGACTATTGCATGTGCCTTTCTCTTTGGAGTAACAGGTCAGATAATGTTTATTCCTTTCCTATACACACTGTAGGGTTGCCTACATCCTGGCCCTGGTCCCAGCTATTACTCATTTCCCTAGAGAGAAGGGGTATGTTATGCCTGAAAGATGATAGCCTGAATAAAGTTGGATCCCCTTGCTGGGGATCCTTGCACTGAATCTTGCAGCTGACTGTCCTTTATTAACCCAGCATTTGTCTTGAGAAGTCCTGGTGAGGTCATTAGTTTGGAAGGTCACTAAACACAGACTTGGAGCAGAATTGCTTTTCAGGCCAGGAAGGGAGACTGAATTGTACATTGAAGAGCTGAGCAGTGCAAGCAGAGGTTTGTATTAACCCCTACAGTATTGTAAGACTGAAATTTTTGATGCTGCGTGCACTGAATTTTTTTTTTCCCATGCAGCCTGACTGATGGCAATTCAAGAGGAAAATGTGAGTTCTGGCCTTTGCTAAACAGCCACATCCATCCATCCATACTTACTTACTCTCTGGCAGCTGCCTCTGTGTGCACAGACATACTCACCTGTTCAGATGATCAAAGGAGAATGAGGGTTCTTCCATGTCCATTAGTCTAGCAAGTACAGGACATCTTTACATAATCTGCCTGATACCATCACTCAAGGCTGTCCCTTTGACTTTTCAGGTGACATGTAATGGGAAGGTTTAAAGCAGAAAGAAGGACAGTACAGACAACTTGTTTTCTCTGCACAAGCTGAGAGCAGTACAGAGGGAATTTTATTGTCTAAGTGTCAAAGGAAGCAGGAAGAAATATCAACATGAGGGCCATGGGAAGTGCAGTAAGAACTAAATCTAAATAAAAATTCTGTGTTGACTACATAAGAACACAGAAGCACACTGATTAATTACAAAAAGACACACATGATACTGTTCTTAAAGAAACTCAATTTCTTAGTTCTGAGCTGTACCAGTGATAAAGATGTAAATGGTTTTGGAGCACCCTATCAGTGCTGGAGTAGAATACTGATGTGCATGGAAGGGGACCACTCTGGTCCCGCTAGCACCATCTCAACCCTGACCTAGAGGGAAACTCTGCTCTGCAGAGATTATGGGGGATTCAGTAGCCTTCTGGGCCTAAACTGCATTGCTCTTAAGCAGAAAGGGCCAGGGCACCACTGAAGGAGAGTGGTTGTGATACAAGTAAACACCTGCTCAGAAGACAGACAAAAATATTAAATTCCCTAAGGAGTTCAGCTTGGCTATAGAAGGGCCATCTCCACCTTGCAAACATCAAGCCAGAATAGCACTTGCTTTGTTAAGGAAAATTATAAATCCACAATGCAGGTCTAAATGTTGTCAGGGCAACAGTGCAAGGCCACTGGAATGTGTGGTGTTATTTCAGCTGGACTTGCACACACAGTACACCTGGGACACCCCCTGCCTATGTCTACTGTTTGATCATCAGGACACTTCAAATACTTCACTCAGAAGAAGCAGGTAGCTAAAGCAACCACCTGAAGTGATTAGCCAGAGCCACTGGAGCAAGGTCAAGCCAATCTAATCCAGACTCTTGCCCTTTGGCAGACAGGAGCTTTCTTCTGTTCGTTACGGCTTCTTAAACTAAATTTTAAGGACAGTCATGTTTCAGTCTATACAACACCACACATGAGCCTACCTTAGGGGGCAGGCACCTGATTAAGGCTTTCATCTGAAATACTTAAAAGAAAATTCATCGTGTTAAGCAGATTTGCTAACAGCAATACAGCTACTATGTGAACAGAAACTATGTTTCAACTACAGTTCTGTAATCATTTCTTTGATAGATCCAAGGATACTATGTACTGACCCACAGCCTGGCACACAGGTAAAATAGCAACTGAAAAAAAGCACTCCACTCCCACCTAAAACACTTGCTAACATACCTTAAGTTCCTAAAGACTCATTTAGCTTCTACCAGTTAAAAAAAAAAGGCTAGTGTGTCACAGACTGATGGACACCCAACCCTGCTCTTTAATATACAAAGTTTGTATCAGACTGATGCTGTAGCAGAAAGTTTTGCTCACTAACGAATCTGACCATTAAAAAAAATGCAGTTGGCCAGGTATCAAGGGACTTGTCTACATAAAAGTATAAAGAGGGACTCTTATTTCAAGGTTTGCATTACATTTAAAATAGTTTCACCAGTAATAGGTCAGCATTTGTTGAAGTCTTTCAAAGCTCACCTCAGCTTTACATACAATGCAGGCAGTGTCTATCCATTCCTAGTGTATGAACACGGCTCCCTTCCACAGAGTTCACAGGCTTGTACTGCAGAACAGACACCAGGTGAGACCTACTGAACAGTGCAATTTAAATCACAGAGCTACATGAGCGACCCTATTAATATTTAACATTAAAAAATTAATGGGATTCCTTGAGATCCATCTTTCTTGTTCTGCAGGCACTAAGGAGTATGAGTTACATTGTCATTCCTTCTCTGTAGGTCTAAAGCCTGCATAAGTGAAAAAGACTCTTCATCACCAGTCTTTCCTCTTGGTTAAAGGCAGACAGACCAGAAACCAGAGCAAATAGGTGGGGGAGGAAAGAAGTAGAGCTGCTAAAGTTTGTCTTGCACTGTACCCTCAGGTTTCTTACAGCATAAAGCTAGATTGCATTAATTCCCTCTCTCATGGAAGGATGTGGTCTTGTTTGTTAGGAAGGAAGCAAAGCTTTGTATTTAAGTGATTCATCCTGTTACAAAGATGGGGGGAGCAAGAGCATGAAGGGGAGAACTCTATGGTCCTTTTCCAGTTTTTGCACCATCTGCTAAACTGGAGATACAGAAACAGTAAGGAGCAGGAATTCTGTGACACAGAGAAACACAGTAGAAGGCTTGAAATAGTAGCCGTAGCAGAGGGCACTTATCTGCTCCTGTGTCCATCTTGAGAAGTTTATCAACATTAGATACATGCAAAGAATTAAATACCTCCTAACATATATAATTGTGCAACTAAATCTTGAAAGAGGATGTTCTTGTCTAGCTGCAGCTGAGGATTAAGAGACCTTGAACTCTACCTGTCATTCATATCTTAAACATCCATTTCCTTTGGTTTTCTAAGCTATTGGCCTCAGTTACATCCTGCAGGAAAGCACTTAATTACAAAGTAAAACAAAGCATTTTGTTTTAAGCCATTCTGCCCTGGTGATCTAACACTGCTGAACACCCCTGTTGCCCTGCTCTCATCATTAACTTGCAGCTGACCCCTCACTTGTCTCATCTGTTTTAAAGTCTTCCTCCCACCCCCACATTTCCTTTTTCCATCTAAAAATCTGAAGTCTGTCCAGTTATTGAATGTTCTCTGTATTAAGCTACTAATTACTCTCAAGAGCTCTCCGGTTACTCTGAATTAACTAACCAATTGACTAACCAAACTCAGGGCAAGGATGCACTCTAGGCACCTTTTATAATTTTTTTTTAATTCTGGATTTCATCCACTTTAATAAAACCTGACATGCAGTTTCCCCTTGCTGACTGCTGCTTGTATTTATCATATGATTCACAGTGGCATCTGAACTTTCAGTCCGCTGCATAGCAAACATTATGCAAAGGCAGTTTGTGGCTTCCAAGTGGCCCATATTATTTACAGGTAACTGTGGTACCTTTGCAGCTAACATCATCGTTAGCATCCAGACACTAAATATGTTAATTTACAGCCACACAAAAATGACTAGAGGACACGTTCAAATGAGTGCTTGGCTCACTACTGCTGTTAATTTCAATTGTTGCATATAGCTGGAATATAAGGGAGTGGACAGGTGTTGCACTGCACTGTGGAAACTGGCATCCTCTTCTGGATTAACCTTCTCTTGGCTCAGCAGCAAGTTCTGCCACCTTCTTACAGATTTTCCTCCTGGTTGTACAGCACAGCAGAAAAGTACAGACTACAAAGGGGGATTGGAAGGATGGACTGCAGTGGTATGGATACGCCTTGCAAGTTACATCACACTTAAGGATGTACAATTAGGAACCTGTAAGGCCTGAGTTAAATCGCTTGTGGGTGGTGCTTCGAGGATTAACTGCTTTAACTAGATAGAAGAGCTGATTTGTTTGGGGTTAAGAACCCATTCTCTGACACCAAAATAGCTCTGCTTATTGTGAGGATGTGGCACAGGAATACTGCAACAAGAAAAAGTAGTAGAGCTAAGCTCCATCATGTTTCTAATAAAGAAAGAAAGGAAAGAATAAGCCCGGTTCTAACAAAATTAATGAGGTGGTATTTCAGAAAGTTTAGCTCCTTGTCAGTGCTGTGATAAAACAAGACTGTTTCTCTCAAGGATACTCCCACTCCCAAGCTCAGTTTTTGCATCCCCTATATCCATGCACCCAGATCACTTCAAGACCATGCTGTTCTGACTTCTGGAAATCCCACTGTTCCCATGCCCTAGGCCTCAAACAGAGGTCTGACAACACTCCAGATTTCTGACAAGCATTACACTGCTTAATCAGTAGTACAAGACTCCCCCAAAAGAAGCATAGGAAGAGTCAAGGCCATAAGTGGCAGAAGGCCCAGCCCAGCCCTCTGGGGAAGGTCAGTGTAAGTGGTGCTGTTACATACTGCAGCTACCTCAAGAGCCAGAACACAAGCACAGCTCTGGCACTGGGGTGGAGAACTGCTTTCAGGAGGCTCCAGGCTGAGCTGTCAGGAAAGCAGCTGCAATTTCCTCAAGCAGGGCTTCTCACAAACAGGTGTATGTAACTCTAGCACTAACACTACAGGGGGAAAGGAGCAAGACCCTTGTGGAAAGGGTAAAATGCTTGTAAAACCTGTTCACATTATTACAGCCTTCTTTAACTATTTACTCTTAAAACTCGTACCTCAGTGACTGAAGTGCCTGCCACAAGCTTTCTGAGTAGCAGTCACTAGAAGTTAATAGAGAGAAGGCTGATGAAGAGATAATGCAAAGTTCAGGTTTTCCACCAGCCTCCACCTGCCCCATCTCCATTGCTGGAACAATTGAGGTCTCTGTGCCTGCTTTCATATAGCAGTGTTATAGGCATATCCTGATCCACTCAACCACCAAGGACCTACAGCAGCAGTTCACCAGCGTTGCAGTGGGCAATCATCCCACTGTCTACCCCCTCAGAGACAATGAAATGCTTTGAAATAGGTGGGACTAAACATACAAGATGTGTTTTTTCTGGATGAGAAGAGTTTGTATGGTCAATAAATCAGGCTGAGCAAATTCAGACCTATGTCTCACAAGAGCAATGATAAACAAAGTGTTCATAATGACAAAACCAGGAGTTTTTGTACAAGATTCAGGGGCCATCCCATTCCAGCATCACTTCTCCCTCAGCATCACTTCTCCCTGCAGGCCTTGCAGGGGTTGAAGACTTATGTGCAGACAAGGAAGCAGTACTGTTGACCAGATGCTTCATCTACTTGCTGTCAGGGTAAAGATAGCAAGTCCACTGACCCCACTCACTTCATATTCTTCCTGAAGCAAACTCCCACTAATGTACAGATTTTTTTTCCTTTTTTCTTTTCATTTTTCTTTTTAAAAAATACTTAAGTGAATTAAGATGGTCACCTCTCCCAGAATCAGGCAGGCGAATCCTCTGGGACCCATGGGATCCAGCTCTGGGACTGGCCCACTAGTAAGTACCTGGGAAAATCAGCACTCTCTTTTGCTCCCACTCCCCTGTCCCATTTGTCAGAATCACTGCAGGTAGATCCAGGTTCCAACTGTGGCCAGCAAGAAGTCCGTGGAGCCAGGCACAAAAGGCACAGCTCTCTTCACACCCGGATCTGGTACCCATTGAGGTCTGGCATGGCTTTGGAATCGGCAGGCTTCTTCTCACCAGACGGCCTGTGAGCAAAGAGGATAATAACTCTTCAGAAACTGTTTTCAATCAGGAGATGCTGGACATAGAGATGGCAGCATAGGAAAAGGTACAGGAGAGCTTCAGACTGATCCTGCACTACTGAAGAAAGAACTATTCTGCAGCCTCCAGTAATTCTCCCAGTCATCTCAACAGAACAGAATGCAAGTTAGGAAGTAGGAAGTCTGCTCTGGAACCCCAGATTATTATCAGGAAAACAATCTTGCTGACAGCAGAATAATTTTTGGAATTTGTTTGAGGCACAGGTCTGTGAAACACCAGAGCTCAGAGCCAACATAAGGTTAAAAGTCAACTACCAACATCACTGTCTGTTTGAGCTGCCTTCCTCCTTCCTGCCAAAACAAGCAAACAAAAAAACCCAGCTGTCCCCTCACCTCCCTAAACAATGATAAATTCACAGTGGTACTGACTAAGGAAGACTGCTACTGCAGGTCAGAGAAATAGCCTCTGTTCTAAAGAAACCCATCAGGACATCAGAAGGATCCAAAACCAAATAGCAAGGTGGAGTCTGAGTAAAATAAATGTTCTAGATAGGTCTCCTGCCCAGCGGCCCCACTCACCGTCGGTCCCCACGGCTGTTTCGCCGATGGGGGCTGGCCTGACCTCTTTGTGGGGAGGAAACATCTTTCTTCCTGTCCTTGGTGGGAGATGGTGGTCCAGTTCCTTTCCCAATCTGCCAGAAAAATAAAATTAAGAGCTACATAAGCAGAAAACCAGTGTGAGTAATAACAAAACCCACAAAAATGAACAATGATTTATTATATGGGAAAAAATGACAAAAAGGCAAGGCAAGTGCATCAAAAATGCAAAAGCCAGAAAAAACAAGTTACAGTGACAGCTATGGCTCCAAGGACTGTATACAGTCCAAGCTAATCACAACTGCAGCACTGCACAAGCATCCATTAGAGAACCAACCTGTATACAGTGGGTGGTGTAGAATGAGAAAGAGGCCCCAGCCTCCAATTTGCTTTCTACTCCATACATCTAAAAGAGTTTCCTGTCACTTCACTCCCCCAGTACACCAGCAGCCGGGCAAGACAATGGATGCAGCAGTGAGTTACTCTATCCTTACTGCTTACCTTCAGCCTCATATCACGGGCATGTCTCTCAAGCTCTTTGCGAAAATCCTCCCGGGTTAGCTTGTCTAGATCCAGGATGGAGTGCTTCCACTCAATCTGCTCCACACTGTGTGGGTCATGGGACACACAGTGGCCCAGCTTCACCTTTTTCAGAGTGTGCCAGCAGCGGCGATACGCCTCCTCAAAGTCAAAGATGAGTTCGCTCAGTGTGCGGAAGACAGGTGCTTTGTACATAAGTTCTTCACGTCGGCTGATGCCCAGTGCCCCGTAGCGGCCTCCAAAGTTCACCCCCAGCACGATGTGTCGGAAGTAGTTCCCTGAGAAGTGGGTTTTGAAGCTGATGGGGAAACGGTCCAGTGTGGTCATGTTGTTGGTGAGGTAACTGACAGCAGCCACTATTCAGGAAACAACTGGTGATAACAGTTTCCTGACAAGACACTTCCTACCTGCTCCAGACCCTCCCAGCCTGCTTAGCAAACTCCCCATTGATTCGGGTATCACACAGACAGGATTTGTTCTCCAGGTCAAGAGTCCAGCTCATTGCAAGCTGCCCTACTTTCATCTGGGTTATGGGAAAAACAGACTTGGCCTCTTCAAGGAGACAGTCCACAGAGAGAAGTTAATTTTGTTGCAGTTTTGTGATGCAGAAGTTGCAATGCTAGCACCTGAAATGTACTGTATTCCATAGCTTCCAAACTGTTAACACTGCAGTATATTCCTCAGTTTGTTTTAATCTGTTTCACTAGCTACTTTTTCACACTCCTTCAGGATAAAAAGTCACCAACCTCCACTTTTGAACCATTCACTCACCCTCTCTGCCCCTCCAGGTGCATGAAAAACCTATAGCCCAAGTACCACAAACTAAACCTGGAAGATAGCTAGGAAAGGTGTGTACTTAAAGACAATACACATCTGGAACTAACTAGCTTAGGCAATACCTTTGTAAGTGACATACACCATAATTAGAAGTTGGGGAGGATCCATAACTTATTTTAATGCAGAACACATGCAGACAGTAAGGTAACAATGCTATCCACAAAGGATTTCCTGACCTAACTCTAGGTAGTGTTTTTGCCCCTCTTTAGATGTTCTTTTATCTTGTACTATCTTGTATAGCTCACCAGAGCAGCACCATCCTTCTTGGTGAAGGAGGAGCAACTCCAAAGAACTAGTTCTGATACTTTAGAGAATTGCTTGGACTTGGATTTCATTGGTGGGGTTTTGTGGGAGAACTGGGGAGGAAAAGAGGAGGAATGTGGGGCTTGGTGACAATATTATCATCACCTTCAAAGCATCACAAGCAAGAGAACAGAGGCAAAAACACAAGGATGGGCAGACATGCACAACTCCAAGAGGAAAGGATACATTCCCAGGATCACAGCTTCCAGGCATTTTATTGGCAGGGCCTCTTTGGTCATTTCTTTGGCCAGATCCATCAGCCTGCAGAGTGGGACAAGGGAAAGATGAGGACAGTTAGAGGGCTTGTGCTATGCAATGTGGCCAGTTCAGCCCTTTTGCCCTATATATGTAAGGTAGGTTTCCAGGAGAGAGGGTGGCCCACAGAGGATAGGGAACAGAACAAAGTATCTTCTTTAAGAAGATATTAAATCCAAACCAGGTCTCTGCCACACGCTGTTGTTGCTTCCAAGGAATTAACTTCAGTGGGCTGCAGCAAAACTGCTTACTAGGCCAGCCTGGGTTCTCAGGGAGACCACAGCACTGACTCTGTGAGTTCTGGATGGACACCAATGCATCCACAAGTAAAACCCTCATAGGACCGAGAGCCAGCAGTTTGCCTTACAAGACTCAAGGACAATAAAGCCTTCTCTGGCATTAACCCTAGTCTCTGTTCCATGAGTACCATGGAGGAGACATTGGACTGATTATAAAACAAGGCATTTAGAGTCACATAAATCTATGAACTAGACCAATAGTAAGAAGCCAGTCTTGGGAGAGTCTCTGTATGCTCTTCAAGAGAGTCAGTGAACATCAGGTGCTTATTGCCAGGAACTTCTGGGGCACAGCAGTTCCCAAAACCTGCAGTGAGGAGAATACCCTTTCTCGTTCAAAGTATGAATCACCAGAAGCTTAGTGAGCCTAGATTCTGCAGAGGCACTCACAGGAGCTGTGAAGTCAGACCTGTAAAGATACTTGGCTTCCACAAAGCTTTTTTAGAGCAGGACCTAATTTCAGAATCCCTCAGAAGTTCATATAGTTACATTCCAATTAGAAGCAGGCAGAATATGCACATTTTTGCAATACATTATCATTGGTTTACTGGATTTACTGATTCATGACAAAAAAACCCCTACTCTCATTCTTGAGAAAGACCAGACACAGCTCTGCCCAGCTATGCCCCAGGCATTAGACAATAAAGTTACCTAAATCAGGATGGAGCTGCAGTACTGAAAGCCCCGAGTGCCACTAGACCTTGAGCAGGGGATGGAGAAAAAGCAGTGTGTATAACAGGGCTCCAACAACAAAGAAAGGATTAAATGCTGTAGAGCCTGCCAGCACTTACCCAGTCAGAGGTCTGCTCTTCTTAATCTCAAAGAATTGTGTCCCAGTGTGATTGTACCTGGAAGCAAGAAGTTAAGGGCTTGGCAGCTTGGAAAGTAGAGTTTGAAGAAAATTTGTCTGAAGGACTTTCATGTTATTTACTATTCTCACAGCAAAGTCATGATCCCATAAATGTAGCAGCAACACAAGAAAATCCCTACCTCCCTTTCTTGCATTTCTCCCATTTATAGTCCCTCCTTGCTTCCACTGTATTTCCTTGTCAATTCGTCTCTTCCTCATACCCACACAGGGGTTTCCACTCCAATTCCCAAAGGTTCATGCTGACAGCACATGCTCTGCTCAGCCTTCCGGTTACCAAGGCAGAATAGTTTGATAAATCTCTTCCTGCTCCAATCTGCACATAATACATGGAGCACTGAAACATTCATGGTACCTCATTCTAAGACTGACTGGGATCCAATCCAGAGCACAACCACCCTGGATGAGTGAGAGGTGCCAAAAGGTCGGCCTTCTTACCTTGAATTAGGACTGAAGCCAGAGCTAGATCTGTATCTCATCAGTGAGATTAGACTGTGTTTGCATGACATATACCTGCTCTCCAGCACAACAGGAATGGAGAAATCTCATTCCCAGAACACAGTCACACAGGCAGCTCTGCATATAAAGGGGCAGGATACCACAGATGCACAAAAGTGGGGTGGCTGAGTATCATTTAGACAGCTCTAGAGAAGAGTGATCAAGTAGGATGACCTGAGAAGGTTTTCCCATCACCACAACTCACCCACATCTCAACAATGAGGTGATACAGTTTGTGGTACATCTGACACCTGGCTGTCAGGATCTCAGATATGTGCGTTTTTACAAAATACCACTGTAAAGCCACTGATCTAGAAGAGTGGGTAGTGGGGAAAGGCCCTTGACAACATGCCCATTTGTTACATGGGGTGAACAGAGCCAGAAGGTAACTTGGGCAAAAAAAGAAAAGAAACGGAGCAGCAAAACAAAACATTATCCCCAGTCCAGCTTCCTGTTTTCAGGGAACAAGTTTCAGTTCTCCTCCAGCTACAACAGAAGGAGCCATTCTGTTTGTCACAGGGAAAGAAAGTCCCCTTGCTCTCTCTTCCTGGATTATCACACCAGTGAGTAAGGTAACAGCAAAGGATACTGAAGCTCCCTGATGTAGCGCTGTACAGCTTCCAGGCGCTCAGGGATGGGGGTGGATGGCTGGAACACAGGCACACTTGGTATGGGAATCTGAAATGAGGAGTAGAACATAAATCACTGCTTCCAAACCTCTCCAGCTTCTTGCTGAAATCAGTGGCACATAGCTATAAGGAACATGTTCCTTTCTGCTGCCCAAAGTGACCACACCAGACACATTCCTCTATTTCCACAATGGGAACTGGGAAGGGATTTCAGAATGAAGCATCACCACAGAGCTGCAAGAGAAACTATGTGAAAAGTTCATGCATTTAAGCAACGTTACACTGGAAAAAATAGATAGAATTAACTGATAAGGCAGGATGCAAGACAGGAAAGCTATCACCTAAGGGAGCTTGGCCTCATTTGAGTATTGAAACTGAAAGGCACAAAACAAAAATAAAAGAAAGAGAAAGCCAAAAATGGAGAATGAGTTTTCCAGTATCACCAGAGGGTGGAACCGTCCTGCCAGCAAGGGTAGAAAGGTCCTCGGCTGCTTTCTGGCATTTCAGGTGAGTTGGCACTGACTAGGACACAGGCTTGACAGCATGACTCCCTGCCCTGCAGTGTCTGGTGTTTTGAATTACATGGTCAAAGAATGACTTCTGGATGTTCACCTTTCAGGCTGCTGTCCCATTCTGAGGACTCAGCCTTACGGGTCCAGTCAGATTTTCCTCACCATTTGCTGCACAGGGGATAACTGTAGTCTTGTCAGCAGCTGAGAAAATGTGTCTAAGGAAAGAGAAGGGACCTGTCCACAGGACAAATAAAAAGAAGACACAAATTTGAGATGACTGACAGACTTGGAGAAACAGTCCAATATTTTCTCTCTGGAGGATAGCTGATATGTTGCATGCACCTTGCTGATATCAGACTGCATCTTTTCTCAGCAGTTTGGTTTTTAACATTTCAGTTCCTCCTCAGACTTCCCCCAGAGCTGGCCTATCCACAGCTATGAAAAAGTGAGTCAGAGCCAGTTCTTCCTTTGAGCCTTCCACTCTGCTGTGCACAACTGCCTTTGCTGGACAGGGTTTTGTATCCAGTGGCACTGCTTAGTGCACTCTTCACATGTATTTCTGTGGCCGCTCATTTCCACTCCTTCTTCTGTCCTGTGTTGGTACGACTGGTGAACCAGGTCAGGCACCTGGAGCAGCTGAAAGCTGAGCCAGCAAGCATGGGTAGTTTTCAGCCAGATCAGTTCCCTGTCCTGGCTTGCCACACGGTTGCACTCTGCTTGTGCTCCCCCACGGTACAAGGGCCAGAGACTGCTTCTCACACCTTGAGATGGGCTGGTGCTGCCTCTCGCATCAAGCAGAGGCACCGGCTGCCTCACTCGCAGGGGGCAGCACAGGCACGGTGGGAGCAGATGTGAAACTGGGTTTGTTCAGCTGCAGCAGGAGCAGGGAAGGCTCCAGAGAGTGGCACAGGAATGGAGCCATCTCTGGAAGCGCACGAGCTGAGTCAGTTTGGATGCTGTGAGCTGACACACTGAGTCATAGGAAATAATTTCCAGGCAGAAACAACGAAAGAGGTAACAATCAGGGCAGGCTGACTACTTAACTTTGTTTCATTTCTTCAGCGTGGAGACTTTCATGCTTTTGAGTGGAGACAGACAGATTAGGTGCATGTTGACAGCACAAACTAATGATCCTGGGTAGTTCCTCCTCCCTTTACTAGTACAGACCCCCAAATCCCCTTTTCCTCAAAGGACTGTGCAACACTGAGACAGCATAACGGCAATCAGTTCAGCAGGGGACTAGTTAATGCGGAAGAGCCTCCTGCACCTCAAGTAATTAAACTGATGAAAGTACACTGTGCTCTCTCTCAGATCTGGGCCTGCAGCCCAGACTGGGCTACAGTTTCTTTTGCATCAGGTCTATAGCATTTTAATAGGGCAATAGAAGCAGGAGGAGAGGAATAAGGTCTCCATCCCTCAATCCCACACTGACAGGATGAGAGACCCTTACACTTTTTTCTTACCCAGCATCAACCACTGCACATCTCAAAAGAGCTATAAATATTATGTAGTTTTCACAGTCCCTCAGAAAGCAGAGGGGAATTTATTTATAACAGAAAAGATAGGAAGTCAGATCTATTTTGACTTCCCTCTAGTTATTCTGAAGCTGGAGAGAGAGCAAGGAAGAGAGCCCAGATTTCCCAAAGTATATAACCTCTGCTGGGCTTAGCAGACCAAATGAATACATCCTTGGTCCCTCATCACTTGTGTGGAGTAGTTGCATCACCCCACTCCTAGATTCACGCACCCTGGCAGGCTGTCTATATGCATGGGATTGGGACTCTGCTTTTAGATAGGGCATCCTGAGAACAACCAAGATTTTCATATACTAGGTGGGCCACGTTGTATGTGAGGAAAGGCAGATCAGAGTGAGGCACAGGCAAAGCTCCACCCTTATCGGTATCACGGAGGTGCTCTTCTGGCCAGCCTCGTTTAGCAACAGTTTCTTTTATGGTACTTACGTGTATCCAAGCCCCTCCCTACTCTTCCTTCTGCAAATAACACAGGAGCAGTATCAGTCCTGGTTGAGAGCCTGACTGAAAAAACAGATTATTTTTTCTGGCTCTCTCGTTCTGATTCCATTAGATGCAACTCTTCCTGTCTTTGCCCTCATAACCATCCCATTTAAAACCCATAATTTCTTAATGAGCCAAGCACACATCACTTTGTACTTCCAGCATGGAGCCATTTGATGGTTCCAGCAGCTTGAAGCAAAGCAATACCCCACCCTGTTGCTGGAAAGAACACAACCTACAGGAGAGTGGCACTCTCAAGCCTGCTCACTTGATGCCCACTCACCCCAAGTCTACTGGAAGGAAATGGAGACTAGAGGAGATCTCTGAGCTCTCAGATGCCAGTGAGAGACACAGCCCCTGAAGTAAACGTGTCTAATCATAGCCTCCTGTAGTCATCATTTTATAGTATTTAGCTTTTTTGAGAGTTATTCCCCCCAACACCCAATGCTGGCTATGATCCATGGCCAAAATTTTGGAGTAGGCACGTCCCATTCCCAACACCTAAAAAGGACTATTCACTCTCCAGCATATGGAGAGAACCTGGCTTTTCAAAGGAGCTAGCCTTGCAGAGTACAGTTACTGCCCTGATTCTCATCTCTTGCACCAGCCTTTCAAAGAAACTTGATGGCATGGAGACAAGTGGCTATAAGCAGCCCTCAAAGATAAAAATACATCCCTACAGGGGAGAAGGAGTTAAGGAAACAGAGCTCATCCATCCTTGTGGTTTCCTGAATTCTGGTATCCTCCCAGCTATATGCCCAGTGAGCTTGGGAATGGGATCTCAGATGGCAGAGTGCTGAATACAGTTTATAGATCTATTTCCCAGGGGTACTAGCAGATGCAAAAAAACCCCCAACAACCCAAAACCCAACAACCCCCAAAACAAAACAGCCCAATTTCACCTCTTATTGCAAGAGCTCAGACCACTTGTGTCCCCTAACTGTAACCCTCTTGGATCAAGACTATAAAGTGAGAACAGTGGAAGTTCTTCACATAAGACCAAAAGAAGGGACTGAACACTGTATTTCCCACCTGTCATTCACTGGAGTCTTGTTTGTCAGCTTCTTTCTTCCATTTCCCTCACCTTTTTGGCCAAATCAGTCCTTATGGTTAGAAAATTAAGTAGTGTGTTCTGACTGCTCTGAAACATGTTTTCAGCCTTCACCTAGGCTCAGGACAAAGTCAGAGGGAAGGAAGGAAATCTGAAAAGGAAGGAAAAGTCTAATGGAGTTAGAATAGTGATTGTAATCAGGACTCAGGATTTGTTCCAGTTGCTGCCACAGATGCCTATAACTCTTTACTGCACAAAGGATGTTGCATCACATGCTTCTCCAGAATTCCTCATGGAAAGCAGTAGAGATCGTCTGTGCACTATATAATAGCATGTTCTTCCATACTTCAAATTACCTTCCCAAGGAGGTAAGTCCTTGCTAAAAAAGCCTGAGATGAAAAAGCTTCATCTTTTTCTATCTGAATTTCCCTTATTATTGTGATGGAAATACTCTTATAACCCGCCAGTGGAGTGACACACCAAATGTTTGCAGTGTCTTTTGTTCACAGTATGCCAATGAAAGGGAGAGATTTTTCTCCAGCTGAGGTGTAACACAGATAGCAAGAATCACAAGAATTCACATTCGAATGTTTCAGTATGGTACAAGGCTCAGTGAAATGGTCAGTGGTTCCTCTTTTGTAGAGTTCTCTGCAGCAAGGCCAGGAACGTGCTTCGAAATTTCATCTGACCCTACACCAGCAATAAGCCCTGCAAGCGTTTGCTAACTCCTCTTAAAACGTGTGGCATCAAAAATATTTTTTGACTGACACAGTTCTGTTCCAGAATGCCTTTTGGTGTGAGAGACTGTACCCAAATCGAACTTCTTCAGGTTCAAAAGCTCACCTCTGCCTGTCTCAATCCCCACTTCAGGTATTTGGACTCTTCTAAATTTAACTCTCTTCATCTTTTCATCATTTATTCAGTCTTTCTCTTTAGGCATTGACCATTTCCCCCTCTAGGCTGCTCACACATTAGCTACCTGAAGTCCGTTTTCCGGCAAGGCCGCAGAAGAAGAGAGTGCTGCTGGCGCACCAGGCAGGGCAGAGCCCCGCAGACACCCTCTCGCACTCGGAGTTAGAGCGTGGCTTTGCTTCCTGCAAGAGCACTCCCGAGGCCCGTTTTTCCGAGGGATCGCTCCCGAACCGGGGTGACCGGCCTCCTAAGGGGACAGGCGGGCGCCTCCTCCCAGCGGGATGCCGCCGTTTCCCCCTTCCCTTCATCCGCCCTGTGGGGGACGGTCCGCCCCGGGCGCTCCCGCCGGGACCCCGCGCCGCACCAGCCCCGGGGTGGAGGGGTCTCACCTTGGGCAGATCGGCGGCGCCCCGGATCCTCTGCGCCACCCGGTCCCCCTCGGGGTGGATCCTGCCCACATGCCGCCACATCCGCTCCCAGGTGGGCTCGTCCACGGGCAGCCCGCCGCGGTTGACGAAGAAGGGGACGCCACCGTCGCGAAGATCCTCCTCGCCCTCCTCCTCCTGCTGCTCCTCGTCCCGCGGTGCCGCCGCCTCGCCGGACGGGGGCTGCCTGGCCGCCACGGCCCCGTCGCC
>VXAZ01001670.1:1969007-2071308 GCA_013399875.1 Gymnorhina tibicen
GGGGCCACGAAGCGACCGCTGAAGGGTCGCCGTGAGGGGCAGGGGCGGCTGAGCGCTGCCCGCCAGGGGTCTGCGCTCAGGCTGCGAGGGCGTGAGGGACGGGTGGGGCCGGGGTGGGCGGCTGGCCGGGCTCAGGGGCGGCCCCGCGGGCGATAAAGCACTGCTGGGAGCCAGGGACAGGTGTCCGTGTTGACATAGCTTTGAGGAACGGAAGAGCTGGGATGAGCTTTCCAGATAGGAAGCAGTGGGGGGGGTGGAGAGCGTATTGGGATGCTACTGTAGCACAAAGCAGTGGTGAAGGATGGACTCTTGTGGAACCGCGCCGCTGATCGACGGGTGTGCTGCATATAGCCAGCCCTCTCAAGGGAGGGGCCCAGAAGGGCTCTTCTGCCTGGAAAGAGGCAAAATACACCGTACCTAAGGTCTGGGGATGCACCACAAGTGAAAGACTGGGTGTTTTGCTGTGCTTCATCGTCTGGTTTTGTTTCAGCCCTCTTGCAGTGCTGAGAAGTGTGAACTCTCATGGGAGGTTCTCCACATGCTGCAGGAGATTTGTAAGCCTATTCTCCAGTGTGTACCTGCTACAATGGTTGTGTCCTCGTCTGTAAGAGCCAGGCTATGTCTCGCTGTAAACAGGACTGCTGGCTGTGTTTTCTCACCACCCTGTAGTATTAATCCATTTTGAAAGCTCTAGCATAAAAGCATTCTGTAACTTAAGCACCAAGTACAAGAAATGTGTACAAATTACCGGGTCAGCTGCTGAGGAGCCCTTTGAAGGGCATCTCAAAATACTTGCATTTAGCACTCTGAACAAAAGGCTGCGGTTCAGCATCAGTGTGGGGAAATGAGGGGAAAATCCCGGTTGCCATGGAATTTGATATGCCCTGAAAACTGGGTATAGCATTTACAGAGCTGGGTAGAGGATTTCAGAGAGAAGTGCCACTTCTTCTGTAGTGCCCTGTAGGCTGTTGCTCACATGAGATCATTTCTGAAGGAAAAATACTCGAACATAGTTTTCTGTTGAACTCAACATTACCCAAAATATAGAAAGGTTGATTTTTTTAAAGGAAAATGAAACTAAATGTGTATATGTCTTGGTTTGAAAGACAGGGATCTGTTAAGGAAGGCAGGAGCCCCCCCTTGGAATGGAAAATGCAATCCCCTTCCCTCCGAATTATTACAAATTTGAAATTAAGGGGCTTTCAGGCAAAGATAGGAGGAATAGGAATAACAGGTTTTTTCTAATATTAATATATATATATATAAAATAAAAGCAATAGTACAGAGAGACTGGTTTAACCTGACAGAATCAGGGGGTACAACCTGACACCCTGCTTGCTGGCCAGGGTGTTGGTAGCAGTCCGATTCGGTGGTAGCTGCAGTTCTCTTTGAAGTGGTTCTGTTGAAGCAGTGATCTTATAGAAAAAGGTCTGGTCCTCCTCAGAAAATCCAGTGGTGCTGTAGTTCTTGTCCTCTGGGATCCCAGTAGGTAAGGCTGCTTGTGCTGTTCCAAACCCCAGATTTTATCCAGGTGGGAATGCTTGGCTCCTTCCCCCTGGGCAGAGCATCTCACAATGGGCTGGTGAGTCATGGGGCAAGGCACTGATGGGCCCATTAACAGGAGATAGTCCAGGTGCAGGTTATCTCTGAGTCATACAGCAAGGCATTGTTGGGCCCATTAACAGGAGATAGTCCAGGGGGAGGAGGCAAGGAACATTGCTACACCTGGTCTCAACAGCTCATGGTAATAGAATACACTGTAACCCAGGACAGTATCCCTGCTTCTGTCTTCCAAACAAATCACCAGCATCACTTCATATAGCCTACACGGACTTCTGTAAGACTTAAGCATGTAAGTTACTGAATAAGGGTTTCTCTCGAATGGGGACCTTAAGAACTGCAGATTTATCACCTCGGTAAGGTTGTTATTGTTTCTATTGCCTTTGCCTTTTACTTGTGAGCATTTGATGGTTGGTAGAAATTGACTCCTTATATCTAAAGAGGCAGTAAAGCCTGTGACAGGAATTACTCTACAGCCCCTGAATGGACACATTTTGCAAGAACAGTTCATAACCTCCCATGTCTTCAGTCCCTTCTGCCCCAGTGGTCTTCAATCCCTCTAGAGTCATGGGGCTGGGAGTGTGCCAGTCATGCAGTGGCACAGGCGTATTGGGAGACATCATCTGCGTTTTGGTTGAGGGGCAGGTATATAACAGCACTGTGGAAAGGACAGGGTGCAAAAACTTTAAACTTTTTTTAGAGCTGTATTGCCTCCCCTGGCTGAAACTAGGCACAGCTGTCCATAGAGGCAAGGATGTTTGTTTTGATTCTGAGCTCCAGCACTAATTCAGGGCTGGTAGTTCATATTGCCTTCTGTACCTCAGCTTTTCTACCTGTTAGAGGGAAATGCTAATAACCCTGAGTGGCAGCCAGAGATTTTGTAAAGATTAGTTGGCATTTTTGGCACATTAGCAACTATTCTTTCTTAAAAATAAAAATAGTGTGTCATAGTAGAAGTGAAATATGATTCTTGTATGTTTCATGTCTTAAAATATATTCTCAAATCTCAGTTGGAGGAAATGTAGCTGATAAGTATCAGCAGGCCTCAAAATAAGCTTTTCAAGGGGTTTTTGTTTCAGTTTGTATTGGATAATTATTAGGCAGCATCCCTCCCTTCTGACTATCGCTCAAATAATTGGTCCCTAGCAGGGGATCTGTATTTTAAGGTAGTGCCATGGCACTAAGCTTTGCTTAGCTGAAAAAGGATGGAGCAGAGCCATGCCAAGTGAGCCAGTCCCTGCAGTGGGAACTGGACACAACTGAGGTGACAGCAGAGGACAGAGACATCACTTCCCCTTCTGCACAGCTTGTGCTTCCTTGCTGTGGATGCTGTTGCCCGCAGTGCAGGCTGTGTAATGGGCATTAAACACTGCCTTTCATTTCTGGCAGCACACTGTTATGGCTAGGATGATGAGGGACCAGAAGGCCATGCAATTTCTGTTTAATAACAACATAAATCTTTCATTTACCTATGTTCTGTAGGGGAAGACTGTGCAAAAGCTCTGTGTGTATCACACCTGAGAATGGCTTAAATGGGTGAACCTTTGTTAAGACAGAGTTAAGTTTTGCTGTTAGTGAAAAAATAAATAACATTGATAAAGGATTGAAATCAAGGCAGAACTTATTTGAATAAATAAGTTATTTTTAAGATATAAAATATTTGATAAAAGTATGCAAGTGATATAGAGACCACTTGAGGAATAAATTCTTTCCTCTGTTCTTCTGTGAGAAGTGGGAGTTTTGGCTCTGTTAGAGAGGATCCAAAATTAGTTTCTGTGAACGTGGATAGTGAGTGATAGTGTTTACTTTGTTTTATAATGTTTTCTAGATTTTTAGTCATATTTAATTCTTTTACTTCGGACAATCATTTGTTCTTATGCTGTCATTTTGTGTTTTATTTTTTTAGTCTTCAAATACTGTGTCTTCGTGATCTTGCATAAGAGCAATTAAAACACTTAGCTGAGATTTCTTTTTCTTGATGGCAAGTTTAGGCCACTGTTTAGTTACATTTTCTTAGTGTGAACTGGAACATCTCAATGATCTTTAGGGTTTTTTCCAAACTACATGATTCTATGTAACACTGAATGTTGCTTAGAGCATGAGTAGGGGTTGTGCTGTCTTTATCCAATTTGGCCTAACTTTTTGTGATCTAAGGTTCTCTGTGCCACTAACCTCTGGTTTTGTAACTGTTTCAGACTGGGTTCCCTTTTTTATATTCCCGAAAGAGCTCTGTGAAAAGCCTCATGTGACAAATCAGCATATTTCTGAATTTATTTCCCAGAGCACTTAGCTTTGAGGCTATTACCTAAACTTGTTGGATTTCTTTCCGCGTTTTTAACATATCAATTCTATTTAATTCTCTGTGTGTTTGGAAGGCTTCTTTCAAAGGCACCTGTAGTTTTTCTAAATTGATTTTTCAGAACTTTGCCTTTGAGTCATTCACTGCCTCTGTATCACACTGGTTAGCCTGCAACAAATTAGGTGAACTACCTTTTTAAAGTGTTTGATTTGTTGTTTGTCCATTCCATTCCATTCCATTATTTTTACTTTTCAGTTAAAGATAGAGGATTGAAACTCATTGTCTAAATGGTGTTTATTTGTGTGTTTTTTCCTCTGTCTGTGTTTGGTTTCTCCAGCTCACAGTACTGCCTTTCATACAAATACCTTTCTTTAGCCTGTTCATACAAATGTCTTCACATGCAGTGAAATTCCCTGCTGTGCAGAAAGCCCTGCTGGGATCACCGTGCTGCTGAGCCGTATGCATATGCTGCAGTAGATCTTTGCCCCGAGCAGGAATTCTACCTTTGCCCCTAAATTTGCTCTTGCCTTGGCTCTAATCAGGACTACCTCTGCAGATAACAGCAAAGCTTTTGTTACTTGATTACAGCACATGTAATGTTTAGTCTGTCTGGAGGATCAATTGGCAAAGCAGTGCCAGAATAGCCCTATTTTGTGGGCAGCTAAGAATGACTTCCAACAGAGACTGATATAATGAGTCCACACATTTTTCTCTTCAGATGCAGTCATTCTGATTTCTTTTCATATGTAGGTCACACCTAAGAGAGAGGAGACTGAGATCCAATCAAGCTTTCAAATGTCAGCAAATATTTATGAGACTTCTGTATTTATCATAGAACCATAAAATGGTTTGGGTTGGAAGGGACCTTAAAGATCATCCCATTCCAACTCCCCTCCATGGACGAGGACACCTTCCACTAGACCAGGTTGCTCAGAGACCCATCCAGCCTGGTCTTGAACACTTCCAGGGATGGGGCATCCATGACTTCTCTGGGCAACCTGTTTCAGTGCCTCACCACTCTCACAGTAAAGAATTTTTTCCTAATATCTGATCTAAACCTACCCGCTATTAGTTTGAAACCATTCTCCTTATCCTGTCACTACATGCACTTGTAAAAAGTCCTCTCCAGCTCTCTTGTAGCCACCCCAGATTTTGGTACTACAGGAAAGACCACAGACTGATGTGATTTCACATCAAACTTCAGTGAAAGGAATATGGCTATAAATATAATGAGTATAAAGCACTGTACTTAGCTGGGAAGGAAAAGGGCTTTTTTTCTGAAGAGAGTATGGAACACAAGTTGCAAAAAATTGTACCTGTTTCAAAGTTCATTAACTTCTCCGGTGAGCTTTTGGATAAACATAAAATTTTATCATAAAATTCTTAATTTCCTTTCTGTCTATCTGATATCTTTTTCTAGAGATGGAGAGCAAACAGGCTCCTATCCCATGAAAGTTTTTTCCTGTTCTACACTGGTACAGAACAGACACTTCTGAAAGATTTAACTGGAAACAGAATAATGAATGTACCGACAGACAGGGTATTTATTTTTTATTTTTAAAGAACTGCTTTCAAATCCCAACAATGCTTTGTGTGAAATGGAAATTTAAATGTAACATTCCTCACATCCAAACAAGTGTGCTGAGCTTGGTCTGGCATGTGAGGCTTTCTTATAGGGGTTACAGTGAGCATTCAGTTGGACATACAAAAGACTACTCCTGTACTAGCCAGGTCAGGAGCTTGCGTGGAGTCTTAGGTTTAATTCCCTGTGCCAAGTCTCGTGCATACAGTTTGAGCTTCTGTCTGTCTTATCATTAACGCTGCAGATTGTCAGAACATTCTGGAATTGGTGCCTCTCCCTCTTCTCAGAAAATCCTCCTTGAAGCTGAGTAACCTTTCTCAGCAGAAATTTATTTTTCCTCAAGAAGTGTCAATTAAGTGGCACTTTCCAAGAGCATGTGTATTTTCTTCTGATATTTTTTATCATTTTCCAAGTCCTATTGATCCTGAGAAGTTTTCTCTTCACAGCTTGGTCCCTAGTGTCTCCAGTTCTAACTTTGTCACTTAGTAGTAATAGTATTTTTTTTTTAATTTTTTTTCCTGGTGCCTAAGATAAAATTATTACAGGAAAGCAACTTTCGAGTGCTGCATGGGTGTTAGAGTTCTGCATGCATTCCCTCCTCTTTGGTACTCAGTTCTGTCTGTACTTCCCCAGTTTTCTTGCTTGTATGCCTTACAGCATCTTTGCAAAACATGGAAGGGCTACTCTTCTCACTCTTTGAATGGAGAAAAGAGATAAAGAACCAGCAAATGCTTTTATTGTTGGTGAAAAGACACATGAGCAGGCTATGTGATCACTGACCCCATGAGCCAGGCAACCACCTCCATGCAATGATACCTTAATGGACCAGTACGGACTGGTGCATACAGGTTCCTCAGTGCTGTGCCATGTGTGTTTCCTCGTTTGGGAATCTGCAGCTCAGAGCACTCTGCATTGTTCTCTGCTGTGAACTGTAAACATGTCCTGAATGACTTGTCCAAGATCCCGCAGGAAGACAGTGGCAGAGGAGGGACATAATGTGAGTTTTCTCCTAAGCAGCAAGCCAACCTTCTTTATTTTGCTTTCTAGGCTACATAAATTGTAAGTGAATAAAAATTCTGTGCATGTGGAAAGACTTCAACATTTTTTTGAAAGTAGGTTAATTCCTATAGCAAGGTATGTTTGGGGTACTGGAGAGGACTGACTGCAAAAGGATTAGCTGTGCTAAAGAAATGGTTTATTTTCACTGTTGGAAGTGCTTTATTGGAGTAGAAATGCATAGATCAGTAGGACTATATTGATCTGCTCTGTTCTGTCATAGACTGAAAAGAATATAGGAATTTTTAAATATTCTAATACATTGAGGAATGTATTAGAAGAGTATTAATAAAAAGTTTCATGAAAAAAAAGAGTCTATCACTATAAACAAATGGTGCATTCTTTTTGTCAGTGTTAATCTCCTGGTTCTTGATTCCCCCTCCTTCCCTTTCCCTGTTACTATTTCACAGTCTTATCATATGTTCCCTGGTTTGCCGAAACCTGCTAATCTAGTAATTATATACTCACATTCAGTTTTGCATCACGTTTCTTTAGGCATCATATGAAATGTGCTTGATGCCATACAGCAACATCTGTTCATACAGGGGAGAGAATTTATCATTGCAGGTTTTGCAGGTGGGGTTGGGGTTTCGTGAAAGTTAAGGTGTAGTACAAAGAGCTGATCTCATTTTTTAAACTGGCTGGAAACTAAAATGAAAACATTTTTAAAAACTAAAAACATTTTCCAAGGGAATATAAGATATGTGGAGAGAAATGGCAGGTAGTCAGCTTTACTGGAATAGGGGTGGGGTGTCCAACTTAAATGCATCCATGCAACTGCACACAGTGTGGGGAATAAACGAGAGGAATTAGAGATGTGTGTGTGCCTGCAGGGCTATGATCTTATTGGCATCACAGAGATGTGGTATATACCTATTTATAGTGACTTTGTCCCTCTGCTCTGCTCTGGGGAGATGGTGAGACCCCCTTGGAGTGCTGCATCCAGCTCTGGGGCCCCAACATAAGAAGGGCCATTAAAATGGTCCAAGGGCTGTAACACCTCTCTTACTGAAAGCAGGTTGAGAGAGCTGGGGCTGTTCAGCCTGGGAAAGGGAAGGCTCTGGGGAGAACTCCTAGCAGCCTTCTGGTACCTAAAGGAAGACTATAAGAGAGCTGGAAGAGGGACTTTTGACATGGGCATGCAGTTACAGGACCATGGAGGAACGGCTTCAAACTGAAAGAAGAAGGTAGGTTTAGATACTAGGAAGAAATTCTTTGCTATGAGAGTGGTGAAGCACTGGAGAAGAGAAATTGTGGCTGCCCCATCCACAGAAGTGTTCAAGGAAGGCCAGGTTGGAAGGAGCTCTGAGCAGCCTGTTCAAGTGGGAGGTGCCCCCGCCCGTGGCCGGAGGTTGGAACTGGATGATCTCTAACGTCCCCTCCAGCTCGAAACATGCTAAGATTCTATGATAAGGAATATACTGCAGGGAACAAGGCTCACACTTTGGGAGTGTAGTGGACTTTGCAGAGGCTTAAGAGGTGTTGCTTTCCACCCAAGCTGTTCAGTTTGTTGCTGTTTCAATTGGAAATTAAGTGAACAGTTAATAAGTCTGTTCTTGTAACTATGGAGTTAATCTTTTTACCCTCTCCAGCTGAAAGTGGTGCTGAATCTGAGTCTCAGCTCCAAAACATGTTGACCTATGTGTATTTGAAAGCTACTTCAGGCTTACAAAGAGGCTGTGTTTCTGAAAACTTTGTGCCCTATTTGACGTGTTCTCTATTTCTCTGTAGTGATTATTTAGCTTTTTTTGGTTTGGTTTTTTCCCTCGAGAGTAAATTACCGTGGTGGTGGGCATGAGACCGAAATGGGTTGAGTGACATCTAGTGGTTAGGAATGAAAATGTGTGGGATCAAGCATTTTTCCCGCAGGACAGTGAAAAGCAAAGCAATTCCTAAAAATTGACTGGGATTAACTTAGAATCTAGAAAACTTGAAATTTAGAGAACATTTCCAATAAGTGCAGCTTCTTCAGTCAGCCTCTGTAAGCAGTACCTTTCCTGAATGATGTCTGATGCCACGGAATGAATTCGACGTCTGGTGCCAAGGCCCACTTGCTCTCAACACAGTCTAGTGTCTTCTTGTGTCTCTTTCTCATTTCATTGCTTGCTTGGTTTTAGGAATATTTTTACATGGCTCTCCCTTTGCCACAACCAGAATTACTTTCATACAGTTTTGCGATTATTAATTTTTTTTAGGCCATTGGAGAGAGGTGGTCTCATTAATAGCTCAGTTGTGAGAAACTGATCTTGGTAAAGATCTACAGCTTTATACTGCTGAGAACCCAGCTGTCTTATTTGTTACTCTCAGTGTTAGAAGAGTTGATACTGTTCACTCTTCACTTCCACTGGGAAGGATGCTAGCCCAGGTCTCTGCTATCTCAGGCAACCTGGTCAAATCGATTCTGTCTAAAGGTACAGAGTGGATTATACCTGTATGATGCCTCGTGGAGAAAATGGATGGCTTTAATAACTTCTTTCCTCTTGTAATTTCCAATGGTTTCTTTTCTAGGCAACTGGACCAGTGTAACTCCTCTTGCTATCAAATAAATATTTATGGACAAATTCCCGCTGGCTAGTTGCCATTGAAATGGGAGCTAGATAAAATCTCTGTCACTCTAGGGCAGTTCTTGGCTTCTTGTGTTATACAACACTATGCTTTCCAGTTAAATTTGGAATGCTGAGAAATGAGCTAGTGTATGGTCATATTTTTTTAGATTTCAATGATGAAAATGTTGTGCCTTCCTACTTGCCTTGCAGGCTTCAGAGAAAATGGAAACAGATGTTTCCTCAGACTTGAGAAAGGAGTGGGCTCTGCTGAAATTAGATCCATCTTTCTTATGGCTTCCTGGGAAGTCACAAGCATATTCAGAAATTCACCCACCCGTCCATGACAGTACAAAGCTGGGTAAGTTGTTTGGTCAAATTTAGACTAGTGACCACTGCATATGTAGTTATGGAAGATTCTGGGAAAAGAGGTGGCATTTAATACGTAGGAGGAACAGTAGCAATATCACTCTGTCTGGTTTCGTGAGTCTGACCGGGCCTTGCATACATCCAGATCACTCTGGCCAGCTCTATTTCCTCTCAGTTCTTCAGGGGTGCAGAAACGGAGAGAGGAAGATAAAGGGCTATATGGCACATGTGCTGTGTGTGTTAGTAACGTGTCTGTCACAGCTGTGGGATCTGAAAGGAAAAGGAAGGAAGCAGGTGAAATCTGTTGTGCTCAGAGGAAGCCAGCATGTGTTTGAGTGCTAGAAAATGACAGATTTTTCCTTTAAAAATCTGTGCTCTCTTATTCTGAGAGTAGGACAGACATGCTGTTGTTAGATACCTCCTTTATGAAGCTGTAAATTGAGCTAACTTGTTTGGTTGCAAGTTTGGGGGAGAAATTCATACTATAGCAGGGACAAAGCCTGGTGCAATCATTGAGTTCCTCTGGAGCGGGGAGTATTATGCACAGGAGCTGCATGTAGGGAAAAGAAGCAAGGGAATTTTTTGCAAAAATTCAGTAGTTATAGCTACTGGGATATAACAGAAACAATTCTGAATTTAGCTTCAATGCTCTGTGGGGCAGAAGCAGATCTTTAATATGTATGCCTATTGCATTAACACTTCTACACAGGTTTTTAAAGTACATGTGGTCTGACAGCGATTACAGGGGAAGCCACACCAGCTGCCTTTCCTGCAGTGAGTCTGGACTCTTAGGCCTGCAGTGGCAATGTGTGGGAGTCCAGAGTGCGGGGAATATTTCTCTGCCTGTTTTAAGGAGTTTTACCCCCCTGGACAGCACTGTTTTTGACCTTCGTCCATGGAGAAAGCTGCCAACTCTCTGGGAAGAACTTGAACGCACTGCGGTGTGAACTAGGTGATAGAATGTTATGTAAGGTAGCACAGGGTGAAAATATAAAGGTGTTGGGTTTGTTAAAGTAGCAAATAGATAAAAAGCAAAAAACTCCAAAATGGAGGATTGTTGTTGTTTTATAACCTCCTTCTTGTTCTTCATGCTACTCCATTTAATGCGGCAAAATTGCTTAAAGTGATTGGATAGAAAATTCCGCAGTTCCTGTGGACGTTTTAAAAACATTTGTTGAATATTGGTAGAAAAGTGAAAATATCTGTCATTTCAAACACTGATTGGATTGTTTAGCTTTAAAAACGCCGTGTTATCTTGATTTCGGGGGCATTCTGCGCATTTCTCCTCAGCATGCACATCCCTCTGCTGTACTTCTAACTTTTCTGATAAGACTTAGTAAACTATCTGAGGGCAGAGAAGGCTGAATGTCCATTAATTAACAAGAATCCAGGCAAGGACTCAGAAGTCCTCCCCCAGCAGGGGAGGAATGATTTAAGGCACAGCAAGATCAACAGGTGGAATTCAAAACTGAATCCCGCAGCAATGACTTTCTCCAGTCATGGCTTCATGCATCAAAGTGTAAGAAATACCTTATTGTGTCAAACCTATGGCCCACCTAGACTGGTATCTTTGCCTTGGACAGTAACAGCAGGCAATACTACATGGAGCTAGGACATGATCCTGGCCATGCATTTGTGCATTCCCCTCATTCTTCCTCAGCATCCAGCAACAGTCATTGGATTAAAATCTCTGGCAGGTGTACCTATGGCCATTCTCTTACCCATTTTGGAATGGCTGTCCATAAATAAATTCTCTTTTTATAGTCTGCTTTTTTTGTCTAGCCTGCTGATATTATTGGTCTCCTAGTCCCATATCACCAAAGTTTCACTACAGCTGTGTTTGCAAAATAAAATTATTTCTTTTGTTTGTTTGAAACCTATCTTGTATGTAGTTTCAGTGAGTGCCCATACTTGTAGTACTGCAAGGTTTGGTGAGTAACAATCTGCTCTCACTTTCTCGACTACCTTCATGATTTTGCAGTTCTCAGTTGTATCCCCCTCAGCCTGCATGTCTTCAAATTGAGGAGAGAAATCTCTCCTCATAATGCAGCTGCTCCATCCCCTAAATTCCTGTTGTACAATTAATGCGCTCGCATGAAACACGAGTGCTTAAATGCGGATACAATTCAGTCTCTCAGTAGCTGCATTTCCCAGCTGTCTGTCACAAGGCAGAGTTGGCTGCCCAGTTAAAACAGCCAGAGTGATCACAGCATAACTCTTTTTTGAGCACCTTCTATCTGACCTTTTTTAAAGCTGTAGCAAGCAAATTCCAAGAACACTTGTGGAATGAATGGCAGCAGCTTTCTCTGTTTGTGGGTGGAGACTGGCCAGTTCACAGCTGTCCCTACGGATGTTCAGCTTTTTCTTGGCCTGGAACCAACTGTAACAAAGGGCCAGCTCCTCACTAGTTGCTTGTGGAGTTTCTGGTCATTTGGGTTACAGTGCTGGCCAGACACATGTTTATACTTTTTGTGGTGATTCCTGCTGGTCTCAGTGCTGAACAAGTAAAGTAACTTCTACTTCTTGGTAGTTAGTACCCTTGCTGTGTGGGACGGGATAGCCACGGTGAGAATGTGGTCAGCTGCAGGGCAGATACATGTAGCAGCCAAACTTGGAGGCACTTGCACTGATTTTGTCCATGACACTGATGCCCTCTATCTTGAGAAGTGGATCTTTAGAGGAAGTTGATACTGCAGGCAGCATCTATCAGTTCACTAGTCCATGGAAAGTGTGGAAGTTAGCTTCCAGTGGTGTGGTTATGATAAAACTGGTTTTTATATGTTATCATTCTTGACTTCTGGCAGCTTATTGTATATTAAGATGTCTTGGTTCATTGAAAATAATGCAAATTTTTTTTAATCAATCAATTTTAATAAATTGATGAGTTATTTCCTTCATAGATGACTGAGCTGATCTTCTTGGGAACCCAAGTTGAGCAAAGATCCTTTTCTCAGTTTTAGATCCTGTAACTGATTTGACAGAATAGCAAAGGGAAGGCTGAAATGTTAAATCTTATTATATTAGTAGGAATCAAAGGGTGCAAAAGAAAAGATAGCTAAGACTAACACTTGGTCTAGCTAAACGTGTGACTAGTCTGGTACGCAGAAGACTGCAAATGGAAATTTGCTGTATTTTTTCTCTTTTAGAAAAGTAAAGATTTAAAGAATGGAATGAGAGCAAGTGTTGCTTTTAGATATTAATACAAATCACTGAATGTGTCCACCTGCTCCCACCTTATTGCTGATTTTGCCATATTCATGTGCGAACAGTGTGAGCAGCAATGGTTTGCATTGCAGTGACCCTAATTGTGTAAGGCATGGGGCACATCTTCTCTATGAAGTTCTATAAACACAGTGCTATGAAACCTGCAGCACCTTTTCTAGATGCATTCTGGAGTGTCTTCCTGTCTCTTGGTAAGAATAATACTCCCCAGAGTCAATCTCCCATGTCTCCAGCTGCTACATTCTCCCTGCCAAGAATGTAACCTTGTTCAGCCTTTGCACCAAATGGTGTCCTGGAAGCTTTGTAGGTCAAACTAAGAAATGACTACATACCAGAATAAACTCTCACAAAAAACTAGTGAAGCATAAACACATACACAGTTGGTTTACCCCTGATCTCACATCTTTTGTTCTCAAAACACTTTCTATATCTTAGGATATAAAACTGTCACTATAAACTGTAGACTCAGCATAGTTATTATAACGAATGATAATTTCCCTTCTCACAAATTCTCACTGTTCACACTAGCAATTATCTATCTCTTTTCCTGAACAGAAAGAGACCAGCTGCTTTTTCTCTTGGATGCTTTACCAATGCCTATCGAAGTCAATGCAGAGTTCTTGTACTCAGCTGTACTCAAAGAGGATTTTTGATCTTGCAGGGTTTATCTTTTTTTCAGTTCTCATGTTTCATCTAATAAAAACTACTATGTTGGTGTACAAACTCATCTTAGACTAATTTTCAGCTACAGCAATGCAAATGCTGTAAGGAATAAAAGTGATTCAGGGCAATTGCTCCCTCTGCTGTGTAATCCTCCTGCCAGAAGCTCTGCACTCGCAGTAGCCATTCAGCTTTGCTTTTCCTGTGACACAGTTATGTTGCTGGGCGTTGGTGCCTTGTGCATAGTAGAAATTTTGAGAAACCCTCAATCCCTGGACTTTCAATACCAGAACACTAATTTTTTAGTCAAAACAGTTAAAAAAAAAATCACATTTTTATATTTATAAATATTAGCATAACAATAAAAATTTAAACAATAAGATAGCTGTAAAATATTTTGAATTCTACAAGGTTCATTCAAAGATTCATTTATGAATCTTTTAAATACAGCATTTCTGGGATTTTGGTTTTATGAACCAACACTACACAAAGAAATTTTTGATTTACATGAAAATGGAAAAATCCAGTACTTTCAGATTTTCATGTACAGAAAATACACTGCTCCTTGAGAACCTTCCATATAGCATAGATAGTGTTAATAAAATCCCTCATTTGTGTTTATGTAGCATAGACAGAGTTAATAGGCTAATCATTCCGTAGTGGTGGTGGGTTTTGGGTTTGTGTATTTCTAGCTTTTAGTATTTTTATTTTGTTATCTTTCTTCTGGGAAAATTCGGTTTTTAAGGAACAGACAAGGATCTCAATATTGTTAATGTGATTCCTGTGGTAGACAAGATGTTTCAAAAGGGAAACAACATTTCCTGGAATATCGTGCAGCTGCCACCTGATCTCTTGAAGACTGTTTTCCAGGCAGATGCCCAAGGAAGAACACTCTCAACTCTTGCAAGTTCCTTGCCTTGGTACTTGTGGACTGCATTGTCACAGGGGAGTGCAGCTTCAGAATGCTGGGGTTCCAGGTATGCTTCAGATGCATCCAACATACAAAGAGCCACAAAAGTCTAAAGCAGAGACTTGTTCTTGCTACTGCAAAGCCCACCAGTGTGTTCTGAGCAATCATGTATCATTAGATGGCTCTCAAACTATAGAAGACACTTGCAACATTGAGTCATAGAATATTTTGGGTTGGAATGGTCCTTAAAAGGTCATATTGTTGACACCCTTGCACTGAGCAGTGATGTCAACTAGAAGAGGTTGCTCAGAGCTGCATCCAACCTGACCTTGAATGTTTCCAGGAATGGAGCATCTACCACCTCTGTGAGTAATCTGTGCCTGTGTTTCACCACCTTCTTCATAAAAAAATTTCTTCCTTATATCTATTCTAAATCTACCCTCTTTTAATTTAAAAACATTATCTCTTGTCCTACAACAGGACTTACTAAAACGTCTGTCCCCATCTTTCCCCCTTTAACCACTGGAAGGCCACAATAAGGTCTTCCCAGAGCCTTCTCTTCTCCAGGCTCCAACTTCAACCCCAACTCTCAGCCTTTCCTCACAGGAGAGATATTTCATCCTTCCAGTCATTTTTGTGCTTCTTCTCTGGACCCACTCCAACAGGTCAATGTCCTTCCTCCGCTGTGGACCCCAGAGTGGATTCAGTGTTCCAGGTGGGGTCCCACCAGAGCAGGGCAGAGGGGCAAAATCACCCGCTCAGCATGCTGGCTATGCTGCCTTTGATGCAGCCTGAGATATGTTTGGTTTTCTGGACTGCAGGACAACTGAATGGACAACTGAATGTTGTCAGTTCACGCGCAGTCTCTCATCCACCAGCACCCTCAATTCCTTTTCCTTCTCAGCTACTCTCAATTCCTTCATCCCCCAGTCTGTATTGATACCGGGGGTTGCCTCAACTCAGGTGCAGCACCTTGCACTTGGTTTCATGAGGTTCCCCTGGACCTACTTGAGTTTGTCCAGGTTCCTCTAGATGGCATCCCATCCATCAGGCATGTCACCCACACCACTCAGCTTAGCTCTTGCACTCAAACCTGCTGAAGGTGCACTCAATGCCACTGTCTATGTCATTGATAAAGATATGAAACAGTGCTCATCCCAGTCATCTGAGGGACACCACTTGTCACTGATCTCCATCTGGACATTGAGCCATTGTCCACTTCAGCCAATTCCTCATGTGCCAAACAGTCCATCCATCAAATCCATGTCTCCAATTTAGAGAGAAGGGTGTTGTGAGGGACTGTGTCAAAGGCCTCACAGATGTCCAGATAACATCCACAGCTCTTCCCTTGTCCACTGATGTAGTCCCTTCATCAGAGAACGCCACTGGCTCACTTGTCTTCTTGTTGACAGATTTCCAGTTTCCACTGCAGATTTCCAGTTTCCACTGAGGGAACTCCTCACAGGTGTATGAGCACAGCATATTTATCATGATGTTCTACTCGGCTTATGATCATAATGGGATCTGGAATGGGAGAGGGTATTGCTGCTGTTTTTTGATCTGTTTTAAATACATCAATGCCTGTCTTTGAAATTAATGCCTTTAAAATCATAGTGTAATATAGCTTCACTGGAATATCTTCTTCCACAAGCCATAGCTGGTTACTTTGAAAGTTTTAGAGCAGGCTCCTGTCACATGAACAGAATGTAGGACTACCTTATTCTCATGCCTTTCCCTAGGTATCCATCTTTGGTCTCTGTTTCAGCAGCACAGACAGCAAGATGAGTTCCTTACACACCTCTGTTATGGCTAACTGTTCCGGAGTTGAGTCTGCTCTGGGACTGCACATTCAGTGACTATGAGGTAGTGTAGGAGACAAGTTATCAGGCTAGACTGGCCTTTGGTCTGACCCAGAACAGTTCTTGTATCTTCCATCTCTGTTCTCTTTGTTGGGTGAACTTTGCAGAATATCTTGAAGGCTAGCCAAAGGTGTAGCCAAAGAAGAGAAATATGTCAGGACCCATCTCAACGAACCTTTTATTTGTAATCACCAGACATTTTGCTTTTTTATTTCCATTAACATGGCTGTAGTCCTTCCATCTGGCTTTTCCAGCCATGACAGGTTTACCCAGAGGGTGGATTGTATCTGTGACAACAAATAAAGATCCGTCTGTTTCTGTTCACCTCCCCCATTGTATTGCTGGAGTTTTTACATTCTATGGACTGAAAATTAAACAAATACTGACTTGAGTCCACTGATAATAAAAAATGATCTCACAAAGACAGGTGCTGAGGATACGTATACTTGAATATGTGATTAGCAGACAGACCTGTGATATCAGCCCAAGGAGACACTTAGCTTGTACGTGGTTTGAGTTTTCTTCATTTTTGCTTGGTATCGTGCTGGGTTTGCTGGAAATGTGGAAAGTGCATAAGAAAAATGTAAAGATCAGTTAGTGAAAACACTAACCCATGTTGTTTTCTTTTAGATTTAGAGTGGTAAAATAATGTACCAAAGTAGTTGAAGGGATATTTCTACCCAATTTACAAACTAAAATCTGATATAAAATCTCCTTTATTGTAGTATCTGCTTCTTTCTGTTTCTGAATAACCTTCAAGAGTGCAGTGAGTTCAGAACTGACATAAACTTAGCTAGATGTCAATGTTATATGGATATTTCATATTCTGACACTCTGGGAGTACAAGGTTGTGATGGCTTAAAAAGTTGAATCTGGAACACTGCTGAATGTTTATGTGCATGTAAAAATATACAGGGAGGTGTCAGCCAGAGCACACAAATGCATGGAACAATCCATAGCCACTGATTAAAGTTATGTTGAAATAGTGTGTTCCAGTGTTTGCCCACCATCACCCCAAACTTTCCTTATGTTTAAATGGAGCTTCCTGTGTTTCATTGTCTCCTGTCCTGTCACTGGATACCACTGAGAAGAATTTGGTTCTGTCTTCTTTCCTCTTTCTGGAAAGCTAGTTTTGCACATTTGTAAGATCCTCCTTGCACCTTCTTTTCTCCAGGTTAAACAATTTTACCTCTCTCAACCTGTCCTTCTATGATAGGTGCTTCAGACCCTAAATCATCTTTGTGGCTCTCGTGCTGGGCTTGCAACACTGTGTTCATGTCTCTTGTTCTGGGAAGCTCAGTCCTGGATGCAGCACTTCAGGCAGAATTTCACCAGTGCTAAGCAGAATGGAAGGAACACCCTCCTGAACCTGCTGGCAATGCTCTCTCTCATCCAGTCCTGGAGGATATTTACCTTCTTTGCCACAAGGGCACATTGCTGGCTCATGTTCAACCAGTATCCCTAGATCCCTTTCTTCAGAGCGTCTTTCCAACTAGTCAGCGCCAACTTTCACTGGTGTGTGGGGTTATTTCACCCTTGATGCAGGATTTGGCATTTCACTCTCTTAATTTTCTTGATCTATTGACCAGGATCCTTCTGATGGCAGCACAAACCTCTGGTGTGTCAACCACTCCTCCCAAGTTTGTACCATTTGCAAAATTGCAGAGGATGTACTCTGTCCCGTTGTGCAGACCATTAATAAAGATGTGAAATACTACTGGCCCCAGTATCAACCCCTGATGTACACTGTTGGTAACAGGCCTCCAGCTGAGCTTTGGGCCATTGATCACAACCCTTTGAACCCTTTGATGGTTCAGCAGGTTTTCACTCCACCTTACAACCCATTTATCCAGCCCATGCTTCATCACCTTCTGAGGAATTTCACAGAGTTAGTTAACAAATGCCAAGTATGAATACGAAAGTGAATCCTTGCTCTTGTAAGATACATAACATTTTTATTGGACAGACAGTAGCAAAGTGTTTCTGCTGAATTTGTTTGATTTTCAGTTAACAGAGAAATTCACAACTCCTGCTTTGTTATTTCTGCATGGCTGAGAGCAGTGTGAGGTTAATTTTTTTATAAAGAGTGAATTGATCACTATTCACTGCATAGATGATTCAGTGAAAGTATTAATTCAGTTATATAAATTATTTAGTTATACGTATTACATGTAGCTAGGCCATCTCTAGACAGCTGTGTAAACAATATTAGTAAAATCAATTCTGTGAGGAATTTCCCCAACTTTTAAAATAGTTTCATTTTCAATAATTTAATTGTCCTTTTTGCCGGGTCAGATCATGAGTGAGCTCATGTGAGTGAACTCATATTACTGTATCACTCAGAGAGCAGGGAGTTTTGCATGAGATCTCTGTGCAGAGTAACAGCAGAAACTGAATTAGTGCTCCTTCTGAGACCATTTGCTTGATATCCTAATCTCTTGTGTGGGGAGAATCAAGAGCTGTTTCTAGGATCCATCTAACTGAGCCACAGCTAGATCTCAAAGAACCAGCTCCTCCAAACTGTATGAGGTGTCCACACACTTTGATGCTTTCCAAGTGAATTTTTCACTGTCACAAAGATTGCTGCTTGCTATTTTAAAATGATACTTCTGGTTCTCAAACTTGGGAGTGAGAATCTGTTCCTGTTTAGGTGTTGGATGATATGATTGAAACACTTTTGTCCCCAAATGGAAAAGAAAGGTCAAAAACCTTCCAAAGTACTTCTTCCAGGAGGCTGATGCAATGCAGTTGGCTCTGAAACAAGCCCCTTGCTAAGAGATTCTGGTTTTGGAAAAGGACTGTGCTTGAGTATTGCAGCTCTGGACAGTCTCTGTTTTTAAGACCAGTGTGATTTCAGGCATTAGTCCCTGTCAGATACACTGAGACACCTAATGGACCTGATCTGTGAAAGCCTGCAGTTAGCAGCTGTATCCTGAGCTCTGCCAGCAGGCTGAGGTGCTCAAGCAGGAGAAATCCAGAAGCAGTGCTGCTCTTCCAGCTGCCACCAGGTGCTGTTCTGCAGGAGGCTTTTTTGCTCTCTTCCTGTCACCCAGGCTGGGTAGAGGAGCCAGCAGTTAGTGACTAGTGCTTGCAGTACTGAAGGCTAGGCTTGGGCTTAGACCAGGCTCCACCTGTCTTGTGAGTCAGTACAATTGTTCTCAGGGGTGTTCTCCCATGTTTCCCATCAAGAAGGACTCAGCTTGGTAACCCTCCAGTAAACACTGACCTGAGCCCCTCTAGAACCCACTAGTTTAGGCACCTCTAACCAGCTTTCCTTCTTCTACGTGTCTCAGCTTTCTCTACAGATATGCAGGGCCTGCCTGTGTACACACTGCTTGGTACTAACAGAGAGGAGAATCAAAAAGTTATTGGAAGTGCTTGAATGGATGCTGATCTATTCTTGTGATTGCCTCACCCCTCCATAAAGGCAGGCAAATACTGAGAGTAGCTCCGGATTACTGATACAAAACCTGAAATGCACTTGCCATTTCAGTGTACTTTCGTTGGTTTTGAAACCACTTTCTACTGGAAGATTCTCTGCCCATGGCAGGCAGGTTGGACTAGATGATTTTAAGGCCCCTTCTAACCCAAACCATTCTATGATTCCATGAAACTGTTGTGAAAAAGGCTGATTGAAAGATCTCACTGGAAATAGTGAGTTTAATGTGGAATGGTCCCACAAAGTGAAAGTGGAGCTTCTTGGCAAGAAATTTATTCCAAAACTGCATTATTTTTGGCTGGAGAATGGAAGCAAGATTATATGTGTTACAAAACACATGTAAGGAATTCATTGTACATAGGCTCCAGATCGAGACTATTCACATGAATTATTCAGTGGATTATTTTACTTGAATAAAAGTGGGTAACAAAGGACAGGGACGAGCTGTCAAACGTTTGGAGAGAAATTCCATCTTAGTGAACTATCTTCATGTTTGCTTGACTTTGCTTAGTTTCTCTTCTATGAGAAAATTTTAGTGTAGTTCTGTAAATAGGGGCCATGGGACTCCTATTAATTGACTTCTGCAGGTTTTTATTCCTTTATGAACTACATTATAAACCTACTTTATTTTCAAAACTATTTTCATTATAGTTGTGACTGTTTTCATTATTGGAAGCAGCAGACTAAAAGAAAACTGTGAGATTGTAAGTGACAGGTCTGAAGCCAAAGAGGGAATTGTTCATTGAAACAATTAGTACTGAAGGTTTCTATCACTTCTGACCACTTGTGACCAGGAATTGGTTTGGGAGAAGTTACAGAGAGTGTGATACTGAAAAAAATAAGGGAATTAGGGAAGTTTAACAATTTTCTTGTCAAAGAAGAGCTCAGAAATATGCAGCCTCAACTTTCTAGTCCTCCATACTAAAGAAAAAAAAATTTGTTTTTTTCCAGAAAAAAACATTAGCAGATGTATCCTGATTCTGCCATCAAGATCAAACAACTTTTCTTTGTGTATCAGTGTCTTTTTTGCAAAATGAGGATAAGGGTATTGGGCAGTTTTTGTGAGGTGCTTTGAGATCTGTAACAGTAAGTGCAGGCTAACACAGCACTACTCCTTTGATGCTGGATGCTCACCATGATGCAGGACTAACAAGTTGCTGGCTAAATGATCGTAGGACATAGGAGCATATGACACAAACAGTGACATTTCTGATTTTGCATAAATTCATGTGATTTATTCTGTTTCCTTTTGTATTTTTTCCCATGGGAGAAAATCCGGCAATTGCTTTTTCCAGTGCTGAGGTATAAGCTACAAAGCTGATTCTGATGAAAAAATAGCCTATGATCTCTTGATGATTGATCAAAGCAGGTGATTTTGAACTTGTTTTTAATCTATTATTTAAACAATATGCTAAGTAAAAAAGCACTTGAATAACTTCACATTTGTTTTACCTTTATAGTTCTTAGTGTTTGGGGTTTTTTTAAAATTATATTAACTGTAAACAAGTAAATTTGTAGCTTTTACTCTGTTTTTCCCAGGCCTGTTGGCATCACTTCTCTCCTTGAGCCACTGCACATAGGAGTACAGTTCACATGGTACCACCTAACAGCTCTGCTTTTTCCCAGAAGTGTCAGATCTCCTGTGTGTATGTTGTAAAGGCCCTTTCTCTGTGGGTGTGAATGGATTCCATAGGTATTTATGGATGGGGGGTAGAAATGGACACCAGAAGAGAGTGAGTCAAAAAGGGCAAAAGAGCGTGCTAAGAGGTCGTGTCTGAAAGTCTCTCAGAACCTGATTAGCTCCAGAGTCAGTAATGCTGTTGAATCCACAAGCATGGATATATTAGCATGTGAGGCAGCCAAATCTGCTAAGGCCACCAGGCCTCCAGCAAACATCAAATCAGCAGTGGGATGCCCAACTCACATGGCACCCGAGGCAGTGGTGGCTGCTCTCTGCAGAGAGCAACTACAGGTTCAATACCGGATGAGACAAGGGACCGCTTGAAACACTTTCTGAACCCCTGCTAGAAGCCCTTGTTTTATCAGTACAATTTTCTGCTTCTGATGGAAGGCTGGTGTTGGCCTCCCAGCTGTTGCTCCAGCCTGGGAACTCAAGTTAGTGTGTTGTTGTGAGCTTTGTGAAGGGGATGTATTGTGTATAGTTATCTGCTATTGAAATTAACAGCTTGATTTTATTATTAACAACAGCTTTATTAAAAAAAAAAAAAGTCCTTGTAAATATGGGTTGTTATCTCTGTCTTGCTCCAACTTGCTGTTTTCAACATATGCACTGAGTAATCCAGGCACACAGATAAATCTGTCTAAATTCCTCAATGATTCCTGGCAGGTAGTGGGACCAGAACAAGCCTGGAGGACCAGTCAGGGTACTTCAGCTGACACATACAGTGTCTGTATGTCATGGATGGGGCCTTCCTGTAATTCTGTTCATATACATTCATAAAATTAATTATACAGATTTATCTAGACTGGTCAGGTTATTTTTCTGGGTGCCACATTTCTTAGGTACTAAGATGTGGTTGTTGTTGTTGTTGCTGTTGTTGGTTTTGGTTTTTTATTGTTGTTGTTTTGTTTGTTTGGTGTTTTTTTGTTTTTTAATTTGGTAAGCTAGAATCTGGATAAAAATTATAATTTATTAAAAGTTGGTCATAAAGCATTAAATTTTTTTTACAGTGTCTGACATATGTTAGTCACATTCACTAACTTAAAAAATTTTACTAAAATATAGGCATTTTATTAGTATTTGGACATTTCATTATTAGATATCTAAATCCTGAAGACCAGAAGCAAGAGTGACACGCTGGAGGACAGAAAGTGTTATATGAAAGAAGGAAGAGCAACAACAGGTGAAAATAGTGTTGGAATATATAGCGGAATAGACTGGACAGTCTAGGCCTTAGTTTGCCATGTTTTGGAAGTGGTAGATGCCACTCTCTTCTCTCTGGCTCTTAGATGTGACTGGAAACAGGAATATTAGTTTCCTTCTTTCTCAATTCCCAGTTGAATTTCAACTGTCATTAAGTTAATGCATCTGAAGAAAATTGTCTCTTTTCACTTTCTAGCTAGCAATAGCAAAACTAATTAAGGCATAATTTTTTGTACAACGAGAGCTGGAAGTACTGGAACAATGAAAATACAAGATTTTGTTCTGTGGTGAAGACTGGAAATATGCTTGTCATGAATAACAACGTTTTATAGAAAAGAAAGACTATTATGTAAATTTGTATTTGTCAGAGCTGCAAAATGGAGACTAAGTACCAGCTATGCTGCCAGTCTTATGCAGACCTTTGATTATGAAAGGCTGAGTTCCGTAGAGCACGCCAGTGCACAAGAGACAGGCTGGTTGGAGAAACAAACTCAAGACTTTTATTCCCTGCAAAGGCAGTTCATTCAAAGAGGTGTTCAGACTGCTGGGAATATCTGTTTCACCCTAGGCATGCTTTTACTGTGTGCTTCACATAGGGCATAGTTTTAGCAGTCCCCTGAAAATTTTAAATCTGCATGAAACATGGCACAAGCTTGCAATGATGGTAGGATGGCTTTCAGGAGATCAAAGAGCAGCTTTTAATATTCAAATGCTGTGACTGTGTATCCATAACAACAACAACAACAAAGGTAAAATCATTAACCCTAAATTTTAACGGAAAAAGGAAAATCTGTTAGTTCTCTAGACCCTTAAAGTGAGATTTCAATTGACTTTGAGGCAAGGATTTTGCTCAGTAATAAAACTAGTAACTGATTCAGTTGCTACAGTAATTACTTGTTTGTGTTTTGCTGAAAGGTGATCTAGCAAAGTGGAACATGTCTCTCTACAATTCTCAGTATGATGCTTATAAAGAGCCATCTATGGGTAGCCTCAAAATTTCAGGGGAAAACCCCCGCTATTTTATTAGCTAAAAATTTCATTTTCCTTTTGCTATTACAGCATAAATGTAAGCACCTTACAATTAATGAAAATATTCATGATTTGCAAAGCTGTGTAAGACAGAGGAAAAGCTAAGTGTTCTATTAGCTGTGTCTCACTTATTCACTTCACCCTCATGTGAATTAATCCAGTACTAGGCACCAAAGCATCAAATGTAATATTAAGTACTGGGGGATGTTATTTTCCTCATATTGCTCACCTATTGTAATTTTAAATGAAAAAACCTAATAGAATCCAGCTCATGAGACAACCCTTCACTGACAAAAAGTCAGTGTTAATTCAGGATCTTCCTCCTGATTGAACAAGTCACTGTAGGAAACTGAGCAGGCACAAAATTTGCTGCAGACCTCAAAGTGAGGAAATGCTTCCCTAGATGAATAATTCCAGTGTTCATCAGCTCAAAGACGTGTGTGGAAGATGTGTGAGGAGAGAAACAAGGTGTCTAAGTACACGAGGTTCATCCCATAGAGGCAGATCTCAGACAACGATGGGTTGTGTTATCTTCTGTGATAGCTACAGCTGATCCTTCTCCTGGCCCTTACCTTGTACACTTCCTCCTTGAATAAAAATTATCAAGTGCATACATATTAAAGAGAAAGTGTAAAATATTCTTAATTGCTTTTATTAGCCAATTTAAAATCTTCATAACCTAGTTGAGATGTAAAGGTCTAAAATATTGTACTCATTAGAAGTGCTTTTCCAACATTTGTAACTGAATTCAAGTTCTTCATCTTCCAGGGTAGAAGTTTGAGTGTGCTATTACAAGAAATACAGGATGAGCACAAGGCGAAGAGAACTGTTGTCACCAAAATCACAGAGTTGCTCACTCACCTTTGTTCCAGACCAGGCATCATCCTCAGAGGAATAATTTCTCTTTCTTATTCTTTTACAAGTTAAATCCATACGCAAAGCATTCTTTGCTGATGCTCTTACTCTATCAGCTTTTCATTTGTAAGTTTGTAGTCCCCAAGACAGATCAGAATATCAGTGTTGCACATGTCCTTGTGAATCAAAAGACCTTCAGCTCTGTGGGGTTTAACCTGTTTTACTTAGGGGAGGCATGGCTGCAATTGTGTACCAGGTTTCTCCCATAATTTTTCCCTCATGACTATGTTTTGAGACTAAAGACAAGTCCATGATGAACTATGTAGGATGGGAATTTGGTGACTAATGACTTTTAATTTCTTCTGCTGTTGTGTGAATCTGTAAAAAGAGAAAATCTCAGCAGAGCATGTTGTTCAGTAGCAAGGTGAGGTTTGGATAGGGTGATAGGGCCCTTCCAAGTCTTGTGGTACCTGTCTATCTGAGTTAAATGACACCTAACCTTGGTCAGGCCTGGAAGGACACTTTTTGTTCAAAAAAAGAAAAAAATGTACACGGTGATAAGACCATTTCCTTTCTCACAGCGTCTCCTTTAATGTCAGGCCTGAAATATGAAGTCATTAGGGGATATTAAAACAGTGCTGACAAACTAATTAACAAAAGACATTACGCCGGATGGGCTCAATTTATCCTTTTTAATGGTTCTTATAAATGGGTGCCGCCAATTAAAATTAATAAAGATTTACCAGCGATTGCCCAGCATACACTGTTAAAGAGCTTCACTGAAGGTCGCCTTAAAGTCAGCCTTGTCAAAGCTGCAAGTTCAGCTCCCAATACCAAGCCATGCTGAGTTACTCTCAGTTACATTTTCCCAGGCAGTTTCTCTTTCTTTGTGTTTGGCTGAAGTTTATACACTTCTGTCTCTGTCTCTCTAAAATCTCATCCATCTGCCTGTTGACTCTATTAAAAAATATCCCCCCATGCACTATTAGATTTGTCACAGTTTCACAAAGGAGAATCTCAACAGTCAGTGTAATGAGAACTTTGTTCTTTCCAAATCTGTCTGTTAAGAAGAAATCCTTGACTAACAGCTTTCATTTTAAACCACTCTTTATTTCCTTGCTGTCAAATTAAGGTACAAGAGTGTCCCTGCTTAGCGGCAGTGTATGGATGATCAAGAATGCCCCATGTGCCTATAGCTTTGTTCAGTCTAGACCAGACTCAATTCTGCCAGGTCATGCTCTTATGGCTTCCAGCATTCCTCCATGTGTAGGTGATTAGATATTAAAAATATGAATTATGAATGCATCAAGGGAGAAGTCTGCTAGTACCCCAGTGACTAAAAATTGGTGACAAATAATAATTTCTTTGCAATCTGTCCACCAACAGGAAAACAGCTAGGAGACTAGCACCATGCAGCCACGAGCTCATCTCTGAGGTTCTGCCCTCCGTTTCCATTTTGTAAGGCAGTGGGGCAGGCAAACTGGCTGAAAGCCATTCTTTTTTTACCCATGGTTTCCTTGATAGAAATGCTGTCAGAAGGAGTGCTGTAAGTGGATAGATGGAGGTGCAGCTGTAGCTTGTGCTGGGCTGTGTTGGCAGGTCTGTGCTGATCTCTGTGTCATGGGAACGCACTGGCTGTAATGGGCAGGAGGCAGACCGTGGGAGAACATGGAATTGTCTGCTTAAGAACTGAATTATCTGGCACAATCTTTTTGTGTTGCTGCTATTAAGGACTCCCCAGAAGGCAGCACTAAGGGGCAGCTGCTGTTGTCTTCTCATGCATATTTAGAACTAGATTGCCAGTGTGAGATGGCAAGACATGCTAACGCTTTTGGAGAGTAGCAAATAGTTCCAGATTCATTACTCTTCAGTGCCTGGTAAGTGAGTGCTGTATGCTAGAAAGAGGAGCCCAGAAATGCTACCCTTTGTTTTGTTCTTTGTAAAAACACTGATGAAGTGCAGTAAATTAACAGTTCAAAAAAAAGGAAAGAGACCCATGGGAGCAATGGTAAACGTCGTGTCACATGAGCTAGAGAAACAGCTCAACTGATTTTGTGGGAGACCACCTCAGATTGCCGCAACCAGGGCAAAGTGACCCTGCTGGGTAGGTTGATGAAAGTTCAGTGAAATGAGAAGGATTAAATCTCTGACAACTTCAAGAGACCTGAATCTTCAAGCTAGTGTATAATTGTAACTATCTCACTGGAGCTGGTTCCTTACTTTTTTTACTTTTGCCACCTCATTCCCCAATTTTGAGTATGCTAAGCACATACAGGAAATCTATACATTATATTCCAGGAGTGAACATGTCCTCCTTGTGAAGCTTAAAGGACATGATAACAGAGAAAAGATTTTCAGATTTTCTGAGCAGGAAGAGAGGGAGGGAGTAGGAAGGAGAGGAAGGAGAAAGAGAAGAAGTAAAATCTAAAGAGGAATTGGAGAGAAAGTTAAACTGAATCATTGTTACTGAGTAGTCTTTCAAATTGCTCTTAAGCCATGTCTGATATTTTAGTAGCTCCTCTAAATGAACACTGATAAATCCTTTTCTCACTTACAAGCAGTATTCTTTGGCAGAAAGGTACATAATTTTTTCCAGTTAGGAGTATGACACACGGGAACTAAGGGTCAAACTTTGGATTTTGGAAGCAAATTCTCTGCTCTACTGAAACAAATCAACTGCGAAATTATAGGGTTAGAAATGTGAGTCCATCCAAGGTTTTTCAGGAATGACCTGTGGGTTCAAGCTGTCTCAATTTCTGTATTTACTTCTATATTTGCTGTGTGAAAAGACATCAGACATAGTTCTGGAGTGCAGACAAGGTACAGTGGTACAGCAGTTGATGGAAGCTCTAAAGCCATTTATTCTAAGTGGAAAAGGGCTAAATCTGTTACCAGGCTTCCTGTAGAGTGAAGCTCTCATCTATGGCTAAATCTGATGATTTCAAAATACATCTCATTACAGAGCTCTCAGAATTCCTCGAGTTGACTGAATACCTAAAAGCCCCACTAGCAGCAACATCTATGGGACCAGTTGCCCAGTGCAAATTCTCTGTTGTTTTGTCTAGTGAGTCCATATTCAAGTTGATGACAAGAAGGTATTTTCACACCACTTCAGCATTGATTTTAGTAGTATGCAGAGTCTGTACTCTTCCTATTCCACTTGTTTAAAATCTCCTTTTCTGTAGTGCTGCAAATATCCTTGAAACAAGCATTTTGTTGAATCCAGTTACTACCTTGTGTCCTATTACACTTAATGTCACAGGACTATAAATTGTTTACTGTCTCATAGTAAAATTTTGGCTCAGATATTTATGGCAGAGGTCTTAATCTTTGTAAATCTCCTTAAATGTCTATTCCTGTGCTACATTAAAATAAGGATAGTCCTTTAAGCTTGTGATGCCTAATAATGGTGCTTAGAACAAAGATTATCTTCAGATAATTAATTTTTCCTCTTAGTTTTCTTTCCTCTATTTCTAATGCATATGTGAGCAAGAGCTTTTTAGTGTCCCTGTAAGCTGTTCCATGTTTGGTATTCAGTTTTCATGTGATTCTGGAGAAAGGAAAATGAAGAAAGAAAATGCATCTTCTAATTTAAGAAATATTCAGCTAATGGCAAGAAATGTATTAAGACTTCTCTTACCCGATCCCCTACCTGTCCTGTAGCAGAGGATCCACCTACCTGGATGTTGCATATTTTTCTAGCTTTGTACTACTCTATCTTCTTCAATTTCCAGTTGCTTTGCAGGTTTGCTTGAGCTAGATCCCCACTAAAATAACAAGTTAAAGGGGCAGAAAAAAGCAATGAGTGAGAACTAAAAGTGAAAAGCAGGAGAACACCGTAATTTCAAAAAGTCTAAATAACGGGAAAGAAAATAGAATGTGAGAGATTTCATTTTGTTATTGAGCTTTGTTCCTACAAACAGTGGCTATTCTGGAGCTTTCTTGGCTTCATCTCCCACAGTGTGTAGAGCTGAGGGGACACAGTGATTAACAGTGGCAGTTCTCTCAGTACTCCTTTGGATCTTTGCATCCTGATGAGCCATATCACCTAAGCTCCTTGGCATCCTACAATCTTCTCATGCAATGAACCTACAAAAACCCCTGCTATTCAGGAACAGCCATATATAAACTTCAGTCTTTTCTGGCTTGAAAGTTTGCTTGTGTACATTTGGGTATGAGCTGTCATCCTCCCAGATGCAGTGACTGCCAACCAGACTTTTCCAGGATATGTTAAAGGGGAATATCGGGGGTATATGTGCTGCAACCTGCTTCCAGGCTACTAAGCACTGCAGTTTCCTCAAACAACCCTGCACTGAGGGATCACCAGCTTTTGCCTGCACTCCTGCTGTACAGTACATTAATCGTGCCCTCCCTAATTCCTGCTTCAAGATAAATCTCTTGCGCTCCCATTATTGGGCTAATTGCTGTGGATTATATGGCAGTCAGTTGCTCTTTGGCAGGGAAAGATTAATGGAGGACATTTCCTTTGTTTTGATTTCATTTGCTAATTGCTGTATGGAGAGGTGGTTATGTTAATTCATCCTCTCCCCCTGTTAGATAGCAGGGTTTTGTTTAGCATGTGCTGGGAGAGGAATAGTTGCCAGGAATCCTAAACATTTCTTTGTCTTGCTCTGTGGATTTGAAAGCAGGGAGGTCTTCAAGCAGTAAGATGGTTTTAGCAGTTCATAGACAGAGTGCTCATATGCTTATGTGCTTTTTCCTATGTTTCCAGGCGTAGAATGTGCTAATTATAGGTGCACAAAATGAGGCATAAAGAATTTTCTGCTTTTTTGGAGGGGGCTGAAATCGTCTTTGTACCTCTGTCAGACTCATGGCAGAAAGTCAGAACCCCACTGAAAAACCTGGGCCTTCTAATTGAGCATGTATTTCACCATTCTGGCCCCTGGACAAGAGGCAGAGTCAGAGCGTGTGAGCAGTGAAGTGTCCGGGAATTGAGTGTTGTTACTAGCTTTGTTTTTATTAGGTAATTTAAAAAACAACTGTCACCAAATATGCAGTTTTCTCAGCTTTGGATAGATGCAGAAGTCTGAGAGAACTGGACAGATAATTAAGCCATTCACACTTGTTAGCCAGAAAGGAGTCCAAGCGAGTCACTGGTGAATGAAAATTGATGCCATCTGTTGCCTGTTCTTTGGCTTTTGCAAAGTGTCTGGATGTCACTCTCTCTTGCTGAGACAGATGTTTCCCACTGCACATCTGCAGTCCAGGATTTGTGCTAACTGCCACCCTCACCACAGCAGAGATGCCTCAGGACAGAGATTTTATTGGAGTAACAACTGAAAGGCATAGTTGTGAGGAATCTGCCCAGTGCCTTCTATAATTTAATTGCTCTGTGAATAAATGAGACACCTCAGTCTCCAGAGTTATCAGCTTGACAGTTTTTACTAGAACGAAATTCTTTTGATCCAGTGGCTGCAGATATTAATTTAGGGATCCAGACATAAAGTCTTTGTTATAGAAGACTGCCAGTCTTTTTACCAAGAAACCTGTCAGCCAGTCCTCTTAGTTTGGGGAAGATGAAAAACCTGGCCATCTTTAGATCTGGATGTTTCAAAGACCTTTAAATTGAGCACAATAAAATCAACCATGGATAGTGACAGAAATAATTGTGCTAAACTGTTTATGTTTCTGATTGCTTGTAGCAAAATGGAGGATTTAGTTATCTTTGGATTTATGAACTCTAATTATTATTATTTTTTAAATTCCTGTGGAAGTCTATCTGTCTTCACTTTATGAGAGTATAGAGCATGCTTACCTGCTCTGGACTGTTCATTATTTTTCTATTTCTATGAAAACATCCTCTTTTTGATAAACTACTCAGAAGGAAACATTTTGGGGCCTCTCACAATTTTGTTGCTCCATTGTTACTGCTATTGTTTCAAGGTAGGCTCCCTTCATTATGTCACCAGCAATTTTTGTTGTGCCTGCATTACTTTTTGCATCCTTTTTATTCTTCTCCCCATTGCTGTGAGCTTAGCCTACAGAGGATCTTCTTGGCTGAGCAGTAAAATTCCACCTCCTATAACGCCCATACTTCAAATAACCATGCAACGTCATATCTGATCGTGGATATCGCTGGATTACAAGCTAGGATTCTCCAGGCACTTCCTTGATCTTCTTTAAGAAAAACATAATTTTGAGTTCAGAGTGCATCCTATATGCAAACTGTCAAAATTGCATTGTGTAGGTCTTCAAATTGTATTTCATGTCTCCCCGGAGGATGCTGATTTCAAGAAGTTGCCAGGAGGTTTTAAGATGCTGCCCTGTTTCAGGTTTCTCAGAAGATAGCTGGGCAGGCTCAGCTCTGCTCTGTTATAAATGGTTCCATTTGGAGCACATGGCAGGTTGACAAACTTCAGCCTCAAACAGGTTTCTTGGTATAAAATAGTCATTGTCTGGAACGTGAAAAGTGGTTTTCAGAAATCTCTTCATAGCTACTGAGAGCTTTAGAATTTACCGCTCAGGATCTAGCTGGGAAAACTGCTTTTTTTTTTGCCATATATATCAGTGCTAGAATATTTCTGTAATTGTGAGTGAGGGTGGTGGAAACATGAAACGTTACAGGACATTTCAGGTTAGAAATCAGTTTGAGATAGGCTGTGACTAAGAGTGTTTTACAGTAGGTGTCTGAGAGAAGGCCCACTATGAACTAAGTCATGTGGAAATGATTCCAAGACACTTAATGTATTTTGCAATTCATAGTACTTATTATGTGTGGCTCTCAAAGCACTTTCAAGAAAGGTTAATGCTGTGAGAAGTCTTTAACACAGGGGCTGTTGTTTTGCATGGAATAAACTCACAAAAGCACAAGAAGTTGAAAAGGGCAAGCTGGCTGAGAAATCCAGAGAGGAAAGTTGGTTAGGAAAAAGATGAGGCTCAGCTCCTCGGATGATTAAACAAGCTGCAATGCACGTGGTACTCATTTGCTCCAAATAAACTGAATTTGCCCCAGGAGCTCTCAGTTTATGTCTAAACTCTGCTTATTGCTCCCTACTGTGAACCATCTATGAAAAAATTGCAAGGCTAGATAGGGGAGACACAGTTCAATAGCTGGGAACAACAGCATCAGCACGCCAGGACCTCTTCAACCTACAGGATGAAACAGTCAGAGGCCTGTGAAGACTCTTATGGCACTAGGAACAACAGACAGCATTGCCATCATGACACTGAAGCCATGAAGCCTAAAGGTAAAGTAGCTAGTGTTGCCCTGAAATGGCAAAGAAAAAAATGTGCTACAGCGACCTAGCACTTAGCTAGAGGTGGCCTTCACTGTGCGTGTGTGTGTGCATCCGAAGGTTGAACCGAGATGATAAAGTTTTTAGTGGGCTACTGGAAACATGGGCTTGCAATAGAGTTTGGTACTGGGAACATGGTCTGGCATACACCAGTCACCTGGAAAGTAGTTCTTGACGAAACAACATTAACAGAAAATTCACCAGGAGAGTGGAAATCAATTCCATAGGCCGTAGAACTAAAACCAGTCATGCTAAGTATGGGTCCCTGTCCCTTGCAGTTTCTGATAAACTTGAACGCTGTAAAGGGAAGGGGGTTAGGACATTTAGTCACATGTCTCTACTACTTTGCCAGCTGTTGTTAGCTCTAGTAATAACTGATTCCTCAGGGTGACTTTCCTGATCTCCTAATCTTTTAATTAGCCAGAACTGATAACAAGGGGGTGACCTCTATAGACAGGGCAATGGAAATTATACTGAATCCCAAACAGAGGGGAGACTTACACTATTTTAGAGTTGAAAACTATTATTATTTAAGGTATTGTTCATTGTTCAGAATGTGGCATTCCCCCTCTTAAATTAAACACTGGTGGAGGACACAAACATGCAGCTTTGAAAGACACCTAATGTATTATTCATGTACTTGCTACAGAAACAGATAATGATAACCCCATGCATACCCACACTACACAGACATTTTATTTGTGCCCTGAGTAGGAGAAATACCATCTGTAGCAATGGAGGGATGGAGTTGGCATGATCCAACAAAGTTTTTGACAAAGTTTTCTAACTGCATTGGATGTTTGGACTTCCTCTGCCTTCCTTCCTGCTTCTGTGCTAAAATTTGCCTATTCACTTCATGTAGAGATGACCCCCAGTGTTCGTTGAGAAGTCACTGGCATCTAAGCATATGCTTTTGATGAAGTTGATGCTGATTACCTAAAAAGAGAATCTGTCTCACCCATAATGCTCTGCACTGTTTCATCTTCCAAGCCAGCTTCCACAGGAAGTGAGCTGCTGGACATCCTCCTTCCCAAGTCAAAGAGGCCAGAGAAATTGGTACCGACTCTCTGATGTGCAGGTTGCATTCTTGTGGATCCTTGTGAACTAGCAACCTTGTAAAGTAGGAACCAGCCAACATTCTCTCAGTAAGGAAGGTAGCCTATTGCTTTCTAACCAGTAGGGAATACACTTTACGTACCTATTGATTTGTAAGAGAACATAACAGAAAGGGATGGATTTTTCATGCTTTTCTTTTTCCTCATTAAAAAGAAAGAGAAAAATCTGGGCAAGGAAATGTAGAAATTACCATCATGGTACGTTTCTACCTTTAAATTATGCGAGAGGTGTTTCAGGCAGTTTTCTCCTCACTGAGAAGAGACCTGAGGGCAGATATGGGGTCATATGAAGTCATTTTACTTCTCTAGCAGGGCTGCTACAGCTATGGCTTTGCTTAACATGGCTATATATGGCTGTTGTATGGCTGTGACATACCACATCTCACCAGCTGCTGCCATGGGGCGAGCCCATTCCCAGGGCTCAGTGGTATCTGTGCCTTATAAGGCCAGAAGTGCAGGATGTATGGAAAGCTCCTTTATGTTATAGTACTTTGCCTTCCAAGGAGAGTTGGTGTCAAGCAGGCAGGAGGCAGACAGGCAGCTCAGTGGTGAGTCTTTCATGGCAGGATGTGGAGGATACCAGGTTATCCTGGAGTTTTGAAATGGATCTGTGGAGCTTTTGTTTTGCTGCCATTCCTATCAACCTGTGTTTTAAACAATTTTTAAAGCTGTGCTTCCTGCTTGTTTTTAGAAGAGGAAGCTAGTTGGGTTGTACACATCCAGTGAGGTGGAAATGTGTGTGTTAGTCATTCTTTTGATTTACTTACTCATGCAGAGGAGGTAGGGATGAGACATGATCACATGGGTCCAGTCACTACAGAACCACAAAACAGATTGACCCTTACCCTAAAGCTGTTACAGTGTATATGTAACTGAGTTGATTTTTATGAGAAAAGGATAATTTGTCACACAGTATTTGAAACACTTGAAGATTCTTCCAGCTCTGTAAAAATATATGGAATTATCAATGGAGAATATAATGCCCAGTTGTGCAAAACCTTGGGTGATTACTAGGGCCTGACTGCAAGAAATTATTTAGACCATGGTAGCTCAGTCTGAAATTCCTAAGGGAGCATAAGCAAAGCAGTTCCATAATTCCCCATAGTTTCAGAAGGAATGCCATTTAAAAATTAACTTTGTTGCAAAATGAAATTTAAAATGCAGAATGCAACGAGGCAGTATCCTTAATAGAGGCCAGAAGGGTCATATCCATTGATGCCAGAAAGGTCATATCCATCGATCTTTATTTTTCTCCATGGGATGTTGCCATCTGAGAGTACTGTCATGTCCCACGCTGAATTCTGAAACAGGGAGTCTGAAAGTTCATTTAATCAATCTGTAATTATTGATTTGGTTTCAGAGGGGAATGTATGCTCAGTGAAATGACAGGCTGGCTATACTTTCTAGTCTCCTCCCAGAAAGACCGTGATAGCCCAAGATTGCCAGAATCTGTCTGAGGAAAGCTGTTTGCAATGACTGCCCTATCGTCAATGATTCCTGCATTGTAATGAGGAACAAGAAAAGATTTCTTGTTCTCATACATGTTCTGTTCACTTGCTTGAACCCTCAGAAAGAAAATTCCTCCAATACAGCAGCTGGCAGGTGTCCAAAATGGATTATAACCAGAACCAGTACCCCAAGAGAGTATCTGTTCTTTCTGGGAAACAGCAAATGCACATCAATCAGAAAAGCACACACAAAAGGCAGGCCATAAAATGTTAGTAGACCTGACCACAGATGAAGCTTTCAGATCTTGATACAAATTTAACTATGTCATGCAAAATCAATTCTTCAGCTTACAACTCATCATAGCCAACAAAATTGTCTTGGGTAGATGCACCTCTTCCAGCTTGTGCAACAGCATAAACCCTACTGTTCTTAAACTGTCTATGCCTCATTTCCTTGACAGATCCTGTTCCTGTCACCAGTTCATTGGAACAAGTTTACAGAAATAAAAACATGTGGACTGAAAAATAATTTAGTGCTGACACAATGGGAAGAAGTACTAAGTTATCTGTGAATGAGTCAACAGAATCCTACAACCTCAAAATTAAGTCACCCTGTGAGAAGAGAGTACAAAGGAACATAATATGTCCAACAGAAGTTTGCTCACACAGACTTTAAGCCAAAAATGAAGAAAGAGATCCTGAGACACGTAGTGAAAAGATGAGGCTTGTAAACAAATAGAATTGAGGTAAAGAGTGGGAGGAAAATATACCTACTTATACTGTAAGAAAGTTATAAGGGAAAAGAACAGTAGATTCTTCAGCAGGTTAGAATGATGATATTAGCTGAGGATATCACTACATCTTTTTCAAGTCACATGGACAAAGCATCAAAGACAGAAAGGCTTCTTAAAGACTAACAATGGGAGATCAGTCCACACAAAAGACAGGGAAGAGTTCCCAACAACCAAAGTAACTGCTAATAAGGTAGCACAAACAAATGTATTTAGGTTTTATTTAAGCATCAGCTAGTGCTTGCACATAGATAACATGGACAAAGGGATCCCTAGCTGAAGAATCTGGGGTCTGCAGTAAAAGTGAATGGCTCCAATGAGGGATTCTGAGTGTCTCTTTTTACAGAGCACTCATCTTCAAACTGTTTTGATCTGCCATCCCTATCAATAAAAGTTTTTTGAGCATGCTCCACAAAACCTGGGCCCTTGGAGTTAGTTCCTGAATCCACTAAGCTCTGAAGGAGTTGCCTGATTTTCTGAGCTGATGCACACCCCTTGCTTCTGCTGGGATAAAACCCAGGGTGGGCCACTCTCTGCTGGAGACACCATAAGGCTAAGGGAGACACTAGAGAAGAAAAGTTACCTAGTAAGATTGATATCTCCAGAGAAAATTCAACTTTCAGTGCTTAGATATCCACTGCTTGAATTGATTCTTGAAGTCTCCTGCCATTGTTTGGGTGGATGTTTGCTAGGAAGTGTTTTTACTATTCTTGGAGTCTATGGAGGAATGAAAATGATTTATTCTAACAGATAAGAGTTTAGACACAAAAATAACCATTTCCATCTGGTTGTAAATGAGGTACCAAACCTTTCATTAGAACACTTATTCTTGATTTAAAATACTAAATCATGAACTGAGTAAAAATAGCATAATTCAACCTGTTGACTATTAAAGGTTTGACAGTTTAGGATACAGAATCAAGACATTTTTGGAAGCTGGAATATCTTCTCTATAGCCTGTTCTAGTCTTAGAAAGGTATAATTTGTAATTTTTCAGTATGATTTGAAAAATGCAGTACTTCATATTTTTTTCTCTGTTTAATCAAAGTCATGTATTTTTGAGTTATGCGATAGTATATTTAATGTTTAGTGATAATGCGATTTCATTTTGACTGTCAGCTATCTGAAAGGTGCATCTAAGTGGTTTCAAGGAATCCTTTTTAGCTGTTGCAATGTGGGAGATCATCCTGTCACGTAGCAAAAGTTTAATTTCCAGTGTGTTTACACACATAGAGAGAAGGCAAAAACCTTTTTCTTGTCTTTCCTGTGTGCCAGGCATCAAGAAGAATGTTTGTACTTAGTAAGATTTTTCAGTTGTCTGGCATAAAGAAAGCAAATGGCCTCTGTATTTGTTCTTCTTAACAAACTTCTTTTTTCCTGAGTAGAAGTTTAAAAATCCGTTCCAAATCAAGAATTTTCTCACTGTTGAGCAACATGTAATTCCAGGAAGATTAATGTAATCCATCAGATTCATCCTCTTGTTCTTTGGATTAACAAATTTAGCTAAAATCTAATTTCTTAGTCCAATTTTATTTCCACTCCAGGAGTTTGCAAGCTTACGTGGATTCAGATTGAAGACTTAAACTGAGGAACAGGAACTATGCTCTTAAATCTGTTTCAATCTTGTCGTGCAACTTTACCTTTTTAATTTCTGTGGAAATACTAATTTTATTTTGGTGTTCACCACTGCTGCCTTTTCTCCTTTTTTTTGCAAATACATACATCCAGGTATACTAGGTATGATAGCTCTCCTGACCAAGAGGACAGACTATACCTGCAACAGTTTGAGTCAAGCAATGGTGTAATTTATTGTGCACACATTTAGGATCCTAATTTTTGCATTTTATTATACTAAAAAAATCATGGGTTCATTTTTATCAGAAGATTAATTTGTGTCAAGATCTAATTGGATTGAAATTGGAATTCAATTACAATGCACAAATAGCTTTAAATGTTTTTATTCATTACCTATCCAGACTGTTGCTGGTAGTTTTACTTAAAGCTTAAGAAAATATTTTTTACTGAAAACTGAGTATCAAAAATCCATTTATACTTAGGGAATTGAACAGATTGTTTCTGTATGTTCATGTCTTTTGGTATTTTAAACTAGCTTAATTTACACTCTCACATGTTATTTTTCTTAATGTTTTCTAAAAGAAAAATGAACTTTCCTGGCGTTTCAGCCCCCAGCTGATTTCTCAGCTTTCAGTGAACAAGTCTTTGAACTGAATTAGTTGAATAAACCAAAACATTTCCCTGTGTTAAGAAAAAAGGCTTCTGTTGTCAAAATAAGATTCCTGTTTTAACAAGCCACGAATCTAGAAGTTTGGACAGTAGGTTATGTGGATTTAGTGGTTTGGTTTAAAGTGCCAACTGAGAACCTGTCCTACTTGCTCTTTTCAAGCTGATTTTTAAACAAGTTATTTAAAAAAACCTCAAAAGGGAATATGCTTCTGCACTTCAGCTGCTCTGGTTTACAGTCCAACAGAAGTTTAAATTACCTGTATTTGTAACTTTTCATACATGTCCTGTGACAGCAGCAGTGGCTGATGAAAGGAGCAGGTACCGAGTAGGTTGCATGTATACATATTATGCTGAGAACAGTAAAAATGTAATCTCCCTCCCACTACTCCTGGAGGGTAGGTGTCCATAGTTTCATTATATTCTTTCTGCCTAGAGGTGAGTGTGCTTTCTTCTAAGCTAATTCTAGGGTTTTTTTTTTCCCCTCTTCATTGTAGAGCATGAGAATAGATTTAGGAAGCCCATTACACATGGAAAGTCTTGGTTTGGTCAAAAATTAGATTAGAATTAGGGTGAAGGTATTCAGGTACTAAATGGTACAAATCCTGACTTGTAAAACCAGTCCTAGACTGACCACTCCAGTGTCTCTTCAGCTATTCAGAAAGAAGATTAAACTTACTCATTTCAAGTGAGAGGCCCTGTTCAGGTTTTCTTAAACTGCAGCCTGCATTAGTCTTTGCTTTGTGTCACCTGTCAGGTCATCCTCTTGCATTGTCATAATACTACTGGCTGAATTTCGTTTTTCTCACTTTGTAAATCTCTACTGCCTGACAGCAGGACCCAGCTGTGAATATGTGTGGAGTAATCCCAGGAGATGAATGGCTGTCCCTCAGTTTCACACTGAAATGTCTGTACTCCTGTACATGGAGTACCTGCATTGTACTGTGAACCCCCTCTTCCTTCCTTCTGTGTTCCACTTTTGTCCAGGGAGCCTTCCTGCTTTCAGGCTGAGTACCCCTGGTGAGTATGTAACATTGGTTTCTTTTTTTTCCCACAGCCCCCTTTGAATTCTCTCATTGAATGCCTGGAGCTCTTTTCAGTCAGCTATTCAGTCAGCAAAATTTATGACTACATACTGCTTTCCCTAAGTTTTTCCCATAGGTGTGTTTAAAGAGTGGTTTGAAGGAAATCAGGTTGGTGATTCTTGCTCTTTTTATGATGAATAAATGCCTCCCATTCGCAAAAAAAAAAAAAAAAAANCATACAATGACAAACAGGTACAGGAACACTTAGGAACAGAAAAAAAAAAAAAAGAAAAAGAGAAAGAAGTGCTCTACCCTCTCTCCCTACTCCCAGGGAAAAAAGCCTGCATCCCTTGCTATGTTTCCTATGGGAGGACTCTTTGGAGAGGTCGAAAAGAGACAGGGAGTTTCCCCCATCCTTCGTAACAGAATTGTTGAAGTCTTTTTATCCTAAACAACAAAAACTCTTTACTGCCTTTTTCACTCTTGCCTGCGCTTAGAAGCAGGGCAGAGTCAGAGCTCTGTGCTTCCGCTGCTGAGGAGAAGCGGGGGCAGCTTGCCCCGCTCCCAGGCTCCCCGGACAGGGTGCGCGGCGTTCCCGCCGGTCGCTGCCGGGGCTGCTCCTGCCGTTCGGCCTCTGGCCACGGGGCGGCGACAGAGCACCGCGCTTGGCTCGGCGGGGCCGCGGAGCGCCCGGAGGGCCGCGGGCAGGGCCGGGGGTTCCCCTGCCCTCGGCTGGAGCCCCGCTCTGCCTGCCGAGGGGCGGCCTGGGGGCAGGGCCGGGGGTTCCCCTGCCCTCGGCTGGAGCCCCGCTCTGCCTGCCGAGGGGCGGCCTGGGGGCAGGGCCGGGGGTTCCCCTGCCCTCGGCTGGAGCCCCGCTCTGCCTGCCGAGGGGCGGCCTGGGGGCAGGGCCGGGGGTTCCCCTGCCCTCGGCTGGAGCCCCGCTCTGCCTGCCGAGGGGCGGCCTGGGGGCAGGGCCGGGGGTTCCCCTGCCCTCGGCTGGAGCCCCGCTCTGCCTGCCGAGGGGCGGCCTGGGGGCAGGGCCGGGGGTTCCCCTGCCCTCGGCTGGAGCCCCGCTCTGCCTGCCGAGGGGCGGCCTGGGGGCAGGGCTGGCGGAGGGGACACCGGGAGCCGCTGACGGCCCCGCCGCTGGGCCTTTGCGGCTTCCTGGCGCGGCGGTTCCGCGGCTGCTCGCGTTGCCCTGCTCTGCTCCCTGCGGCGTCGCAGCCGTGGAGCCCGGGGTAAGGGAATGCTGCGGGCTCCGGCTGCAGCCCTGCATTTGTACTGGGTTACTTACCCGGAGGTTGGGGGGAGAGAAGCCGAATAGGATAGCGTGTCTTCCCTGGGAAGCTTGTCACGTCGCCCCACACAGTACTCGGGCGCTGCCTTCAGCCACCACCATCTCTCAGGGTACCAACCACCTCTTGCCAATCTCTTCTCTGTCGTGTTTCGATGCCACATTTAAAAATCACTCAGAAATCTGGAAGAGCTTTTCAGAGTAATGTCTTTAAACAGTCTTCCTTTTCATCTGAGATTGGCAGACACTTAGTGAAGATCAGTCCAGGATCCCAAGGGAGTGAAAAAACGGTGCAATTATTTCATGTTGAGAATGGTACAGACTCGTAGAAATACATGTGCTATGAGAGTGGCCCATGTTGCTCCTGTAGCTCTACGGGAAGACAGTTGAGAGAGCCTGATTTTGCACTATGTTTGCAGTTGTGGTGTTGAAGAGCATGTACTTGTACTTGCTTTCATGGAGGTTGGTAGCTCAAGCAAGGTTGTAAGGGCTTCCTGTAACTTGTCCAAGCAGCACTGCCCTCTACCTGTCTTGCTTTCTGCCTTAATGGAAGGTTTTGTTCTCAAACCCTTGCTGTATAGCCATGTAGTAACAGATGGTCATGGAAATGCTGAGTATTCAGTTGCAGCAGAGTAGCACAGTTCCTTCATCTCTTGATGGAAATGCAAAAAGCTGCAGAGACTACAGCAGTAAGGAGTGGGAAGGGCAGTTTGTGGCTTCAAGCTTCCTACAGGAGCTACCTGATGACACCAGTCTATACAGTTTTGAGGCCCCCAGGAAACTGAGAAACATGCTGAGAGATTGAAGTCCAGAGTACAGGTTTCTATTCGGGGGATAAATCTCACAGGAAACTCTTTTGCTGTCTGGTGCATGAACCCTGATATCCTGCAATCCTGTAGTATCTTTCTCAGAGCACCCCAAAGTACTTAGCTATGTTTTTAAATGTCTCACTGTCCTACAAGTTGGTTCAGAGTTTAAAGTCCTGACTGACTGAAGGGGGCCCCAAGGCATAGAACTAGGTTACATGATTGTTGCAAGGTCATACTAGTTTATAAGTTCCCATTTGCTGGCTTAAAACTTTGAAGGCTTTACAAAGCTTCAGAACATAAATCCCTTTTCAATTCTCTGGCTCTGTGATTTTTGCCTTTATTTTTTTTAATGTAAACCTATTAAATCTCCTATGGGCAGCCTTTTCTGTTTGTAAAAGATCACATAATCTAACTCATGGTGGGAGGAGACTTCCAAAGCTGTACATGCTAGACAAAAATCCTGCTGAGTTTTGTGTATTTATTTAACCTCTGCAGAACCTGACATATGCAAAAAATACTTTTGTCCTATATCTGAAAAGAACAGCATACTTGTGAACCACATGAGGATCCATTGGCCCTTCTGGTCCATTAGTTACCACAAGTGAGTGTTGAACAACACTCAAAATGAGAAAATCATTTTAAATAAGCAAGTCATGGGTCTTAGGAAATACCTGAATTACTGATACTAGCTTTTGTTCCATTTGGGCATTTCTTTACTATTTCAAGGACTGTGAGATCACCTGGAGAATATTCACCCTGGATATGGAATGGAGGACTGCTAGGAAGGCTGCAATTTCCTATTAGTACTGTTTGGTGGTGCCTTTGGGAAAGATAATATCACCACATATCTCTTCTTGCACTTCTTCCATTCCCAACCATGCTGTGACTGCATCCTGCCCTGTCTTTGTATGCCAGAAGTCAAAAAAGAACAAGGGAGTAATGGAAAATCTGATATGGAAGTCAGTTGCTAAAGAATAGGGATATAATTAATGCCAGTCGACATAGTTTTATGGAAACTAGGTCTTGTCAAACAAACTTGATCTCAATAATGTAATCTCAAAGAACGGATTGTTAAAGGCAATTGTATAGATGTGAGGTACTTACACTTTCATAAAGCATTTGACTTAGTACTGCATGATAGTCTGGCTAAAATTTTAGTATGACACAGTATCAGTAAAGTGCCTGTTAAATGGATTAGGAACTGGTTAGTGAAGAGAGCTCAAAGGCATCATTTTTGGGAAGTATCACTGAATGAGAGAGTGTCCAGGGGATTTGGCAAGAACTGATATCAAGTTCAGTGCTATTCAACAGGTTTGTCCATGATTTGGAAGTAACTATAAACCATAGCCGAGTGTTAAGTTTTGCAATGTCACAAGATAGAGTAATAACTAATGAGAAAAACTGTAATATAAAGTGATTAGCATCACAAGGAAAGTTAATTCTAACAAAATGTGTATTAGCAGTCATGTTCAAAGTAATACACTTGGGAGCAAGTACTGTATCTTTCAGTCCTCCATTCTGTAGCTTTATATTTTAAAAAAAGCAGTTGCATTCCTTAGAGTTGACTACAGGAGCAGGAAGTGGGAGTGATCTGTAGCCTATATATGTGGCACTGACAGACTGCTAGCAGAATGTTGCCTATAGCTCTAGTATATATTTTTAAAGGAAGGTAGAAAAACTGAAGAGAGCAAAGCAGAGGAACCAAGATGACTTGGAATGAGAAAATAGAGCACAGTTAGTTTCAAAAACATTGAGAATGGTTGTGCAGAAATACCTTAATGGAGAAAAAATGCCAGGTGCACTTTTACCCCCCGCCACGATCAGAGGACCCTTTCAGAACAACAGGAACTAACATCTGGAACCTAGAACAGTTTCTATTAAAGCTGCTAGAGAAGTTTATATTAAAATAAGGTACATTTATTTCAATAGAAGAATTAACAAATATTGGAAAGACTTAAAAGGATGCTTTTTGTTTTGCATATCCTCAGCATCTCTCCAGTGCCTTAACGAAAGAGTCATTTTAACTCATTGTCATTGGGCTCAAAGTGTAATTTTGTGGTCTGAAATATAAAGGAGGGCATCCATATGGTCTTCACTCCCTTAAGTATCATTCTGTGACGTGAACACAGTGCTAAAGTTTCCTGTTGGCTAAGCATCATCTTTGTCCTTGCATCGTATGAGGTCACAGGCAGCCCTGCTGTGTTTCACTGTGCCAATATTCAAAAAGAACAAACCGCATGACCAGGTGATGTATTGTGTATAGGTATACACACACTCTGTATATGTATATAACTTGCAAAAACCCATCATTCTTCCATCTTGTGCTCCCAAGCCACAAGTGTGTTTCTAGCCATGAGAAAAAGCCTTCTGTTAACAGCTTAGGCTACATTTACAACCTGCTGCCTTCAGTCAGCTTGCTAAGTCAGGCAGCCTGCTGTATTCCAATCTTGTTTTCTGGTCTCTCCACCTACATTTGGAGCTTCTGACTGTTCTGAAGACTTTGGTCCATACTGCTCTATTTCCCTCTTCTTCAACCTAGAATTTAGGTAGGTTATTTCTGGCCTTATCTACTGGTAGAAGTCAGTGTGGGGAGCTGTGAAAAATGAAAAGGTTGCTAAGGAAGTCTCAGTAGGTCCAAGTAAAAAAATGCTCTGCTGTGTCCCCTTTCTTTGCACCTATGAGTCTGCAGATCCAGGGGAGGGGCAATATGGGAAATACTCAGAGGCCTTGGACAAAAATTAATAGGCAAAGATGGGAACAGGCGCAGGAAGATATGAGATAGAGGGAGCAGAAAGAACAATATGAGGAGGCTGATAGGAGGTCTTTCTAATAGTTTTTTTTTATTAGAAGATTTCAGGAGGATAAGAAAAACTGTTTGCAGTCAATGTTGCAGTTTTGAAAACCCAGAGGCTTATGTGTCCCTCTCATGAAAGAACTGCAACACCATCCTGTTTCTTTTTCATAATGGACATGGGCTTTTGTCCTCTCCTGTTTTGTGCTGCCAGTGGAGTTGGGTTCACTGAGCTGAGGCAACAGCCGATCCTACTGTAAATACTTACGCTGCATTCCTGACAGTACCCCTGCATTCCCACAGTGGTTATGGCCAGGGTCAGTGACCCTTGCAACAGCTGTGTGCCCTTTACCCTTGCCTTCATTCTCTGTAATGGCACTACCACTGATTTAATAGCATTAATGTTTAAGCCTTTCTCAGATCATTCTACTTCCATTGGCTGTCTTCTTTTATCTTAATTTGGCTGGAAGAAGTGGCAGCTTTTCTTGCTGTTTGCTAACGAACCTGCCTAGAGCAACTTTGCAGTTGGCAAGGAAAGTGATTTGTCTGTGGCACAGAGCAAAGCCTGCCAGTGTCTCTGTGGACCAAGATTTTTTCTCAGATATGTTTCATGTTCTCAAATCCAATGACTTATTTTGTGAGTCATATTTTTTTCTGTTCCACATGTGATTAAATCAGCACTCTGTAAAGCTTTGTCAGAGGAAAAGAAAAATATCTGGCTTGTAGGATAGACAGTATCGAGCTAGTCAGGATTCTTATGTGGGATACTGCAAATATTTACTGCAGCAAATCTGAGCTGGACTCTTCCACAGGTTAGTGCAGCTGTAGGACTGTAACAGCTGTAGGACTGAGCCCTTGCCAAAGAAGCACTTAATAATTCACACAGAGTGAAAAAGTTCCAACAGGAGAGACTGTTCCCAGAAGAAGAAGAAGAAATTACACCATACAAGATACTTAGCTATGCTGGGGAAGAGCCAAGGTCAAGTTTCAGGTCCAGAAAAGTAGACCAGGAACTCAAGCCCAAATCCTTTATATCCCATGTCGGTTGCCTTCTACATGCAGGCTCCTGTGCTGCCCAAAGCAAATTTAGGGAGCCTTCTTTAGCAAATGTTTCCTCAAGACAGTGAATTCCTGCAAAACATGTAGATTGAACAAACTGAGTATTTCCCAACATAGGTGGTTATGCCAAAGGCACAAGGAAAAGAACCCCACAGCCCATAAGCAGTTCTGTGGATGAGATGCTGACAAGTAGGTAGAGAGAGAGATGTTAGGGAGATAATTAGATAGTTGCCCAAGCATGGGCAGACTTGTGGCAACTGCTTAACCCATGTCTCGCTTTTGAGTTCTTGCAACTGTCTTTTGTGTTTGGGCTGCAGCATGTGGCAAATGAACAAATTTTGTTTGGAATCGTAGGGAAGATTGGGAGGTTTAAATCATTCTCTATTGAATGCAGTGTATGCCTGCAAAATACCACACTCCCAATGCCTATTTCCTTTCTGTGTACAGGAGGAATGGAGCTGTGTTTTAATGTGTGGTGCTTTTATGTGCAGACATGAACTTTGGGATTTTAGCCTGCATGCAAATGAATCCTGCCATTACATTTGCTCTACTTTTCCTGTTTTCAGTGCTGTTGTTTTGGAGCAGTTCCTAGGGCTGTTTGTTTCAGATTCATGGCTGCTTCTCCTTTCTGCTCACTGGGACCAGGGCTGCTAATCAGTGCTATCAAAAGACATCTGAGTAGATCTTTAATTTACCACCTTATGCTTCCTAGAATTATTGTTGTGCTTGCTTGTAACTGGAAGGATGTGTTCTCTCCAGACCCTTGGTACTGCATCATGTAAGTGCAAGGTCACTTCTACAGCACTGGTTTTCATCCAGCTCCACTACTGCTTGTAAAGCATTCTGTAATAACTGCTTGGCCTTTGGAGTGAGATAGTCCCAGTCTATTGCCAGTGGACATCTGGATCAGAGTCATGGCTGGCACTGACCAGCCCCCTTGACAGTAGTCTTGGCAAAGAAGCCAGGAGTTGAACAGACCATTAGATAATTAGAATCTACTGCAGTGAATTGCAATCAAGGATCCTAAAGAAATGGATGCAGAGGGTCGTCTTGCACTCATAAGTAATAAGTACAAAGGAGTAAAACTGGCTCTGAAAATGTTGTTTTCTCTGACACAAACCTCTGTGTGTATTGCAAGCTTTTGCCGAGTTTCCTGACCAACTACTATCTACTCCTGGTGGGACTTGCAAAGCAGGGGGTTTATAGGAGACAGGCCTGGATCTTTCTGTGGCTTGTTCACCATCCATATAATGGTTAAATGTTTCAATTGCAGGGTTTTCTATTGCTAGCTGAGGAATCAGAGAGAGTATAACTCTAAAGTTTAGCTGAACTTTAAGATCTCTTTTCTCTGTTCTCCAGGTTGAGCACAAAAGAGTGGAGGGTTTTATGAGTCTGAAAATCTGACACTGAAGTTGTTGTTCTTCTAAGGAAACAAAGGGGATGGGAATTGATCATAGCATCTGTATTCAACCTTTTTTATTTTGCCAGTACTTTTATGAGTGAGAAATCTCAACCTTTTCCATTTCCCCTCTGCTCTCTTGCTCTCCTGTGAAAGTGAACAAGATTCATAGCTGGGCCTACACACTTAGAGAAGTTTGAAACTAACACTGTAAAGTGAAGCTGGATTTTCTTTAAATATTTTCTTTTAGCAAAGACGTTCCTAAATCACAGGTGTTTGTGTCTATTGTTTGCAGCTCCTCTGATAAACTGTGATGAAATATAAAGTCCTTAGTCAGCAACAGCCTGTCTGAATGGCCTTTAATGAGGCTTTGGTGTGGAGTGTTTTAAGCTTTTGTCTTCAAAATCAGAGCCTTTGCCTGTGCTGTATTAGCACCCTTTCAAAGGCCAGAATCTGTGTGAAGAAACTAAGCACCTTATTACTGTCTAGTAACATGCAGAAACCCTAATCCAGAGGGAGACCTGACTAACAGGCCCAAAATTTATTTGGAATCAAAGGTCAGGACACTTGTGTTAATTATGATATCTAATTGTTTAAGCAGTAGTTTGTAGTCAACTTTTCTCTCTGTATCAGTCCTGTGCTACATTTATTTCCTTTACTGATGGTTTTGACTGTTAATGGATTTCTGCAGGGAAGACTTCACACTCCAGATATAACAACCTCCCAAAATGAATATAACTTTTTTTTTACAGTGACCTATGACAGAGACACTATTTTTACTTCAGTTTGGGGCCTATAACAAGAGAGTTAAACAGATTTCAGGACTGTAGTTCAAACAGGTATCTGAGTGATGGAAATCCAGTGAGGAAGTCCAACTGTTGGTGAATCCTTGGGGAAAGGTCACTTTTGGCATGACTTCCATTCAGCACTCAGAGGACTGCAGTGACAAGACCTTGCCAGATTTCAAGATTCTAGTTTAGGGAAAATATGATACTAAATTTAGGAATGGTGTTTCTAAATCAGCCAAGCAAGACAGAGGAATTCATGGCACTAGCCTGGGGTCACAAAGAAAGTCAGTATTGGAGGTGGAGTATTGTGACTGCAGGCGTTTGCTTAGGCTGTGTGTCTGCAGTATAGAACTGTATAATCTTGTCTCCCTGGGACACTGACTAGCAAAGGCTTCAGAGTTGCCAGCAGACTGTTAGTGGGATCCTCCAACGGGGCAAAATCTGTACCATCCAACCCTATGGAAGCTAACTGCAAGCTGAAAGATTTTATGGTTTTATTGTTACCTATATTCTATTCCACTATGAAAGGGATTAAAATATTACTTTAACACACCTGATCCCCTGAAATACTACCAGGCATTTGAACATCATTCTTTGTGCACATAGAATATTTTTCTCACATGAATCTTGCTGATTTCCCCTCATTCTTGATTCTCTCTGCTGTTTGTCACGTATCATTTCAAGAGCTAGCCCCATCTCTGACTGCAGCTATTCGTTATCAGCCCCTTTGCCTTTACCACTTCCATTTGTAATTTAAACACCCTAATTTAATAGGTTTGTCTCATTATTTTGATTAATCATATTAACTCATATTAATTAAGAGATGGATTTAGGTAATGACAGAGGTTAATGGAGTCAGTTTTCACTTTCCCCTGGTTTTTCAGGGAAGGGGGGACTCGGGTAGGAGGGGAAAATGGAAAGAGAGACTAGGAAGAGTGAAAAAGAGAAACTGTTGGGGGGGAAATCTCAGTTAGCAATCAGAAATTCCCTGCTAATTGAATGTCTGATTTTATTAATGATGAAATTTATAAAGGTCCTTAAGAAAAGAAAAGAATTTAGCCAGTTCAGCAGTTAAGTGTGAATATTAACTAACTCCAAGATAAAAGTTAAAATATCCATTTTCTTTTCTTTTCTCTAGTTCTTTAAATAAAAAGCTGTCTTTGACACTTCATCCCATTAGAGCTTTAGCTTCCTTTGCCATCCATTGCTAAATGTCTGCAGACTGCACAGAGAATGTAATGTCCTGTATGATTTAAGAAATGCTGACCCTAGAGGGCAGGAAGTTAATACATGGATCACCTTAGTGCTTATTTTCCTTGATGCTTTCTCTCTGATGAGGCTTTGCTAAGTGGAAGAAGGTTTCCAGCTCTGCCCTATACTCTGTCTCTGCTCTGTCACGCTTGTTTCCCTGAGGCTCAAGAAAACACAAACCACAAGCAGAGTGTCAGATCCAGACTGAACGTGTGTTGGTGCTGTGGGCTACACTTCCATCTCCACAAAGGCATGGGGAATCCTGTGCTTATCCAAGACCTCCATGACAGGGTCTCATGGTTATTACTTCCGGGCATGCCCAGACTGCTCCTAATTTGTCTCTCCTGTTTGCACCAATGCTATACAGGCACAGAATCCCATTTTGGGAGGGGAACTCTTTATAGCCCTACTGCTGTTGTGCAAATGACAGCATGAGGGCAAGTCAGTGCATGAGGGCAGGTCTTTCATCCTGTGCTCCAAGACACTTCAACTGACCTGCTTCGGTGAACGTTTGAACAGAAAGTAATTTTGGAGCTGAAGTCAGCTGGTAGTGAAGTGTGGGGTAGCCGTGTAAAACCCAAGAGCAGGCAGTTAAGCCTTTTTCCTTACCAGAAAAGACATTTCCATGACAATAGTACCAGTCCATTAGTAATATTTTTGTGACAATGGTAACAAGGTATACAAAATTTAGAGAGGTAACCATACAGGAAGAAAACCTGTTATGTAAACCCTAAATTAATAAATACAAGTAAACACTTTGTACAAATTGTCACAAATCTGACTCAAAAACAATTAGAAGAAAGAAGCTGTTTTGTGAACAAACTTACCAAAAATACTTTGATAAAGTTGACATCTTTGTATACACTCCTCTTCCAGCAAATATTGCTGTTGAAATGTAGTACCCACAGGTGACTTGTGAAAGGCAGCCAGTAAAGTTTGTAAGACCATATTCTAGTTTGAAGTGTAGTGCATGATCAGCCCAAAGATTATATGGCAATAAATTACAACACAAAACACCAGGAACATGGTGACCATTTCCTGTACAGTGTTTGGGGAAATACTCTTTAAGTGAGACCAACTGTAGTCATTGTATTTGTGCTAAACTGGTAGAATATATTGTCTGTGGAAGGATGCACAGTACCTCTTGAGTATCCAGATTGTGTATCTGTGGGACAGTCCCTTGCTCTCAGCTACTTTAAAGTTTGCCACATAGACAGTCTCATGTGAGTTTTTAATTTCATCCAGCTGAAGTGCTAATACCTAACCTGACTGCCACTGAGAAAAAAATTAATATATATTTCAGAAGTTGGTTATTTTCCGGTGATCTCTCAGTAAAATTGCAGAAGTCTAAAGTGAAATTTTTCCATAATCAGTATTTCAGAGTGGATGAATGAAACACATTTCTGTTCAAAAGGCACTAGAGAAGTTGAAATCTGGTAGACTAAAGACTTACTGACCTTTTTTTGACTTTGATGAGAACATAAAATATCAATTTTTCTTTATGTATGATATTCCAAAACAGGTAAAAATATACCACATTTCAAGATTGTTGCCAACTCAGGAATGTTGTCAGTGTGTTTCTATGAAGTTAGAAAACACTATAAAATTAACATTCTTTTTGTTGTTATTTTGTTAAATCTTTGCTTAATATAAGCATGAGTCAACTAAGGACTGATTTCTGTGCAAAATGGCAGATGTCCTGAACAGTGGAGGACCACAAGTTTGAAATTCCAGTTGGTATTCCCAGTTTAGTATCTTTTGGCTCGCATATAGAAATATAAGCCTGTAGGACTTGTATTTGAAAAGCATGAGGTTCAGAAGAGAGAGAATTCTGGGTATGTAACATTAAAGGACTTCAGAAACAGATGACTGGAAGGATCTGAATGCAGCCTGACATTATGAAATGACCCAGCAAAATTTCTCTAAATTGGGAATTAGAACAATATAACTGGCAGCATGTTTTTGTTCAGAGAGCTAAGGTCTCATTCAAGCGGGGAAAGCCTTTCAGGCAGACTTTGTCTCTGCGGAGTTTTCCTTCGTGGTTGCCGACCCATCACAGCTGCCTCTCTACCTGGGAGTATTTCTAAAACTCCAGTCTCTGAAACTCTGCTTTCCCTTGAAGAATTCTTATTTTATTAAAGCATGCAAAGCTTTTATCTCTTCAGAAAAGCTTGAAACAGTAGAATATTAATGGCTCAGAAAATGTAAAAGCCTGACAGAAAAATCCAGTACATGTATATATATATATATCACATTCAATAGTACCTTGTAATGTTTTAAGACATTTAGAAAATTATTTTGGAACCCAACTCACACTTGAAGTCTTTCATTTAGCAAAACAGTCAATGATCTCCGTGAAGGTTCAGATGGACAGAGGACATCAGGTACAATGTTTTCATTGTGGTATTGGGAGGACTGAAATACTCCTTTTTTGAGAGTCCTAATGGATACTATTTGAATTAATAAGTGTCTAAAGGGCAAGTTTGAAAAAAAGCTTGACTTTAAAGGTTAGAATTTTTTTTCACACTCCATCATTATAGTTTGAGGTAGAGATTTTTTTTTTAAATTAACAGTAGATATACAACCAGAGATTTTGCATACTGAGAAAAAGTACTAAATAGGCAAGAGCAGAGTGTAGTACTGGACTCTGACTACAAATAAAGATTGGAAAAAAATAAGAGCACAGAAAAATTGTGTAAATAGGATATTTTTCACCTAAATAAAACCCCATGGTAGTTTAATCCTGATTTTTCTTGTGTTGAATTTACAGCAGATGAAAGTCAGTGGAGTTGCTGCACAGTGTACAGTAGCACAAGGTTAGCACCAAGTGCTGTATCATAAAATATTACATGTAAGTGTATACAGGCTTCTTTGTGGGTGCACTGTATCTCTTTGTCTATGCATATTCAAGTGTATATATTTCAAAGCTGCTGTCTGCATAATTCACTTCCAAACCCAGCATGCGTTCATTTTCATAACTTTTTGTTCTATTACAATATTAATGGGACTATCAATGGGAAAGGACAAGAGAAGCATTTTTAATGTTTATCTGACAGTTGCAAATTTCACTTGAGGTTGTTTACTGGGATCTGATTGTTGGCAAAGAGGAGTAGGAAAGGCAGCAAGATGAATGGGAGCACAGGAAGAAGAGATGTATTTATGGGTCCTCTTAGCACCATCTAAGAGTAATAAAAAGTCCTGTTTTACCCCTCCTTTACCCAGTCTTCAGTTTAAAACACCAAAAAATGAGGGATTATTTTAATTAATTTCTATTTAATCCAGGTGGCCTGCTCAAAGTGAAACACATTGCATTTAAATATGTGAAAAATAGGTGTATATGTATATTCTCATCCAGTATCTTTTCCCTAGTGGGGAAAATGCCTGCAAATAAGAGAGTTTGTGGACTTGTGGATGTATCTGCAATGTGATGTCAAACTGTGTACCAAATTACTGTCAGAGCTTGTCTTTTTTGACCCTCAGTTCTTGGACTATACCAAGTGAGGCTTATTTTTTTATGGGGAGAGCTAAACCTTTTCCCAATTTTGCTCTGCAGTTTTATGAACCTGGGCATTGCACATCCAAATTTTCTGCTCTGCAAAACACATTACCTCAGGAAAAAAAAAGCCCCAAAACCAACAATCTTGGAATTCTGTTTGTATTTTAGTTTATATTTTAAACTATTTGAGTTTTTCAACTAGAAATTCAGAGAGCCTAATTTTCCATGAAACAATGTTTAAGAACAGAATCAAAAATTGTAGACTATAGGTAGCACAAAAATGGTAATATGGTAGCCTAAGAGTATTGTGTTCCACTCTGGTCACCTCTGTCACAGACTACTGCAGAAACAGAAGAATTTCAGAGCTAGGTAGAGTTGTTTGGAAAAACAGGCTGTTTATCTGTAGTGGTAGTGTGAGGGGAAAGTTTACATTTTTCACGCAAAATGAAATCCATTTTAACTAGTTATGTAGATTTGAACTGCTAAATTCTCCTTCCTGGGAATTACAGCTCATGTGCTTCTCTTTCTGTTGTTCTCATTAGGCTGGGCTTTTTTGGTGGACTGTGTCTCCTTTGATGCACCTTGACTGCTCCACTAAGAAGCTTTTGTGAGGACTTAGGCCACCACTACAGAGCACTGTGGCAGATCATTTTTTCAAATAAAATATATGAAGTTTCTACAGGAAGCAGAAACTTTCCCCAAAATTGTAATTTTGTCAAAGGTAATTAATTTGGAGGAAAGCTTGCAAGAACTTTCATTTGTCAGTGTATAAAATAATAATTGTCATAGTACATAGTACATGAATTCTTACTGTGTTTTATCAGTGGGGAAAAAATAAATTTGGAAAGGGGCAGATACAAAGCCCTTGGCGGGGAAATCAAACAGCTGTACAAAATGGGGTAGTGCATGGCTTCTACCATTTGCTGTCTTTTGGCAAAGCAGTTCTCAGACAGAGTTAGACTGCTTTGTCCTGCACTGAAAATACTGTGGTAGAAATAGATGTATCACAGGTAGTACGTGGGAAAGACAGCTTGGATGGATAATGAGGGAATTTGACAATGAACCAGTCAGTCAAAACAGTGACCTCTCCGAGATGCTCTTCTGAGCCTGCCTGATCTGTGAGCATTTGGGCTGGATTGTTTTGGTAGGGACTTCCTTTTCTGGTGTGCAGTCCTGCCTTTCCTGGATCCCTGTCTTTCCCGTTCTGTGAGCTGGGGAGAGCCATGGAGGCAGAGAGTGTAGAGTCACGCACACAGTTCAGCTGCTTTGAAAACTGTCTTGTGGGAAAAAGGGGGAGGTGAGAAATGCTTCACTGCTGCTTGTGACAGGGATCCAAGAGAGACACAGAGACATCGGTGGAGTCTACACATCACTGCCCGTTAACTCCACTCACTGTTTATCAACTACCAGCACTAATTTCTGTTCAGTGTTATGTTTGGGTTAATTACAGTTAGGTTCCTTTCAGTAGTTAGGTTAATTACAGTTGTGTATTCCCTGTTGTCACTGCTCCCAAAAGAGGGTCTGATCCTGGCTCTGTTTCCTGCCTGCAAAGTCCAAATTCAAACTGGGACTAAGGTGGTCTGGGCCAGTGCTTTGTTAAAAAGCCAATGGAGCATCAACCATGTTGCAGGTGTCTTTACCAAAGGCTTCCCAAGCACTTTTAAATCCATCTAGATTTAGTGTGTCCCTGTTCAGAGATCCTTCCATGCACTGTACACAACAGGCAATACAAGCTTAGCTATTCGCTTACCCCTGGGATCCAAGTGCAAGATCTCTCTCTACAGTGCCACTGGTGCCTGACTACCTTGAGAGCCAAAGTCTCCTTATTTGGAAGGTCTCTGCAGGAAAAGAAGAATCCTACCCTTTAGTTTAATAGCGAAATTATTGGTCTAGTAACCAAACATCTATTAACTGGCTGCCAGGGCCAAACCCACTGTAATTTCTCTCCAGTTTGCCTCAAACTGGCCTTTGGATTCCAGTTCTTTGTAGTGAGATGGCCTCAGCAATCTACCACCATAAATGCAGCATCAGCAGTGCCTTTATCTCTGGCATGCAAATGTCTACATCTTCAGTCCCAGTCACTGAATCTTTCTAACCTGATTCTTCTGGTAAAGAAACGAGAGTGTTCTTTGGTCATGGACACAGCCCTCTGCACAGGGGACAGTCTCATCTATTGGTCTAATCATTAAACTGAAAGCCCCTGTCTAAAAACACAAGTCCCCCTTCAGTGCAGTCAAGTCACTTGACTTCACTGTCCCAGCTTTTTCCTTTGGGGAAAGGAATTCAGCTCCTTCTTGAAAGGCAAGGGCTGAGAAATGCAGCTGACAGACTGACGAGTGGGAATGGAGTAGGCTCATTTCCTCCTCTTGGCTGTACCTGCTTCTATTCTTTGGGCCCCTGTGGTAAAAAGTACAATCCAGGGGCAGATACCTCTCACAGCAAAGGTGGCGAATTTTTGGTAGCCTTTGGAAAAAGCTCTGCAGAAGTGCTTTCAAAAGCTGCCTTTATGGAAGAAGATAATACAGAGGTAAAATGGAGAACAGTTACATGCTGAATTCCACTGTTCTGGAACAAGGCAGTGCTCCACAATGCTGACAGGAGGTTGGTTTAAAACAGATAAACTTCTCTGCCTGGCTGCTGGAGGCTGTGGCACCTGAGAGCACTAGGATGTTCAAGGAGGGGCTAAGCAATTTGTGGATAACAGACTCATTAAATGGGTGCCAAAGAGAACTTGAGGAGGTACTGCTGAATGTTACAGCTCTGAAGGAAGAAAGCAGCTGCCAAAGGTGGATTTAGAAGAGATGGTACATGGCTCTACTTAGCTTGCTTTTTTTGTAGTGTTGTGTGTGACAGAAAACTGGTGTGGCAGGACTAAACGTGAGGTGGCTTGTGGACAGAATTACCAGAAGAGCTTGTGATCCCAGTGGCCTACACAGGTTTTACATGAAAGCAATACCTCTACTGGCTCTGAGGTGGTTGTAGCACTCTGTGAGTTTCCTCAGGGTGATATTGACTGACATTATTATTTAAGTGCTGAAATTCTCTTTAACATATCCCAGGTTGGCTGGTGGATGACACTGGGCAGATACCAATAGTGTAAGCCCATGAAAAAATATTTTCAGCAGTGCTATGTGTGCGCCAAGGCTGGAGCTTGTTCTGTGGCTTGGGATGTTGGGGACAGACTGTGGCTTTCTGCCTCTCCTGCTTCTTAAAAAGTCACTTTAGCAATGAGCATTGATGTGCATGCTCCACTGAGTATGCTGGCAGCAGTGATTCTCAACTGAGTGACATGATCACAGATGGTACCTGTTCATGCTTCATGCTTATCCTAGAAGCTTGTTTCACAGGATCATCCCAAAATGTTGAGAACAACTATGTTGTTAATGCAGGAATATTATTACAGTGCCTTCAAAGGTGTCTGTGATGCTGAAAGTCACACACCATCTGCTTGTGTGAAGCTCTGCTCTAAGACAACCCTAAGACAACTTGATTCCATTTGCAGGTCATATGCTGAAGTAGTAAAGGTGTTTGCTGTATTTATTCTCTCTTTCCAAGGGAATGTCTTACAGCTGTACACAGCTCTTCTCAGAATAGCCTTCCACAATGTGGAAATTTGGGAGTTATGTTTAATATATTTATGGTTACCTTTATTCATGGTCATAAAATGCTTTGCAGGCATTTACAGTGCATTTTCAGATCCTGTTCCTAAAATAAGAAAGTGTTATGTCTAACTTGAAGGAAGGAAAGTAAAGATAAAAGAAGGCAAAAGCTTTTGCTCAGGTCACTAGGCATTGACATATGAAGTCCGATGCTCATCTATGTGCCTGAAAATTTGGCTACACTGCTGATGGCCTGGGGAATCACCGAATAATAACTTTTCTATGCTTGGTAGTAATAAAGGTACTCTCATCTGTACTTATTAGGAGGATGGCTCTGGAGTGTGCACGATGAGAAAGTTGTACAAACTAGCAAATAAGTCTCCAGGTTTCACTGGGTGCTGGGTATGTGAAGAAGAGAACAAGGAAGCACTCTGAAGTATCAAGTGGAATTTAGCAGTAGAATTTATTCCAACTGGATGTTGTGGGTGACCAAGAATATAAATGATATTAGGTATTCAAGTCCACTGATGGGTTATAAATGGAATGGTTTTATTACAGCCTTTGGCCTTATTAACTCCCTAAAGGACTGGTCACTAGAAGAGTAGGTGGACACTTTCCCAAGCACCTGGCACGAGCTGTTGGTGAGACAGGACATTTGGTGTGATGGACCTTTAGCTTGTCTGTTCTTACGAGCTTCATAATGCACATTTTGCTATGACAATCAAAGTAAGTTGTAGTCCTGAGAATAATGGATAGTTAGTAATGTTAAATGACAAGGTCCTACAGCAACTCTTCTGCTTCAATATTCCTTGCTCTGTCCTTGCAGCACTCTGTGCAAAAGCCCAGTTTTCTACACTCTAAGAAGTGGACAAGTATCAGGTAGCACAGGTCCTGCTTTCAGAACTGGTGGTAGGGACTTGCTCAACCTGTAATGTCAGTCATACTGATCTCCTACTATGCTGTGCTTGTGAAATTGCAGTGTTTCAGAAGCAGTTTAAGGTTGAGGTCCTTTTGTGTTGATACACGAGCTGGTGTTAACGTCGTTGTTCTAGACTTTGATAAGTATGTTAATTATATTCTGTGTTCTCTAAGTGCTGCTACTGCACTACTGTTCACTTTCTGTCTTGACTTTTGCTGCCTGAGTTGTGAAGTAGCCTGACATATATCCGGTTTACAGGTGCCAGTGTTTTCAAGCGAGGTGAAATGATTCCAAATATGAATTCCAAGGTATTTTTTAAATGATCCACTACATGTGCCTAGGAGTAGTACATAATAAGCCTTCTTTCAAATGCCAATTGAGCAACAAAGCTGCTGCCATCTCAGTGTTTTGTATACTTTCGTGAAGTCAAATGGTCAGTATTAAGAAAAAGCATGTATCCCGTATCAAAAGTGTAAAACATAAATGAAGCAACTGGGGACAAAGCTTCCCCAGGCCCCTTCCTTATTTTCAAAAATCTTAAATAAGTTTAAATTTGAAATCTGGTGTTCATTCATGGGCTAGGCTTGTAACATTCAGATTTATTCCTGTGACTGACACGGCTGGGAAAGGAAGAAATTTTGGAGCATATTGAAGTTTTTTCAGAAATCGCACAACTCTGTGTCTGCTTGGGAAGAATGTAAATGTGGCTGTGTTCCCTCGTGATTGTCCAGAAGATAGCCTCTTCGGCATTCCACCGGACAGCCACCTGTCCACCTGTAATAAATGATGGCTATAAAGGGAAGTGATTGCAGCCATGATACAGCCAGAGGCATTTGTTTATATTCTTATAATATGTATCAGATTGAACAGAAATTATCACTTACAATTGACAAATGGCGAGTGGAGATAGTTGGTGGGCATGAGGAAGCTCAGTAAGAGCTGGGCCAGCTGCAAACTTTCTCCAGTGAAGGTTGTCACCAGAAAGCAGGTGTCAAGCCAGCCAGTGATGATGAATGGTGAAGCTGGAGGCTTGCTTGTGTTAATGATCCACGTACCTTTGTATTGCAGCTCATAGTCAGGAAAGCCTTTTGTTGCTACTCAGAAAGGCTCCTGATGGGTAAAGGCTGTCATTTTGGGGGTGGAATCTGTAATTAAATAAATGGGGGGCAGAGCAGAGGAGTATTCTTGAGCATTTGTCCAGAAGAATAGTACTGACATGTAGTGTTTTCCCTCATAGTATAAGTGTTGGCAAGACCAGATGGTTGAACCCAAGCAGAGCACACTTGGCTTGATGCAGAAATGCTATTATATGTTACTATAATGATACTACTGTTGTGTGAACAGGGGAAAGGGATATGCCCTGGAACATTTTCAGATCAATAAATTGCCTTACATGACTGCTTTCCTGAATGGCTGCTACTGTTTCTCCCTCTTTTCTCTGTGTAGATATAACACTTCTCCAGATCAAGAAACTGAGTATGTCCAAGTGAGAAGTCTAAGAACTGACCAGTGGGCTGGAGAGAGAGACAAGTGCATTCAATCTGCAAACAGGCTGAATGTTTTAAGCTCCCACTAGCATCTGATCTTTTCTGTCAAGTCTTGGGAGGGATACTGGAACTAAAGAAAAATCTTGGACCAGAGATGGAAAAATGTCATGGCTGAACCCCAGCTGGCAATGAAGCACCACCCAGCTGCTCCCTCATTCCCCACAACAGGATGAGGGGAGAAGAGATGAGACCCAGAAGAGTAAAAGTGAGAAAATACACGGGTTGTGACAAAGACAGTTTAATAGGTAGGTAAAGAAAAAGCCATGCACACAAGGAAAGCAAAAGAAAGAATTCATTCACCACTTCCCATGGTCAGGCAGGCGTTCAGCCATCTCCAGGAAAGCAGAGCTCCATCATGTGTGATGATTAATTGGGAAGACAAATACCATAACTCTGAACATCCCCCCTTCCTTCTTCTCCCCCCCTCCCCTGCTTATGTGCTGAGCATGATGCCATATGATATGTGATATCCCTTTGATCAGTTGAGGTCAGCTGTCCTGGCTGTGTCTACTCCCAACTCCTTGTGCATGCCCAGACGCCTCGCTGGTGGGGTGGTGTGAGCAGAAACTATCTGAACCAAAACCAGTATAAGAAACAATTTCTCAAGACAAGTAACACCATCTGTGGTGCTTGACATAAATATAAAACTAGAGTGGACAAATCTCTAGAAAATATGCAGCTGATAGAAGCAGGGAACTATATGCCCTCTATGATTTGCATGAGAGTTTTTTGCATTCTACATGCGAAGATCTATTCCTGCAGATATCTGTAGTGATGTGCCATATTCTTATTTCCTCTATGAGACTATTTGGAGGTGGGGTTGTTGAAAGAGATGAAGTAGGAGTGGCTGTGGAAGCAAAGTGCGGGTGCGAGTGCTGCAGTACAGGTCAGTTCCATTCTTTGTACTTTTCTCCCATTTTTGTATGAAGGACTAGCTATAGCATCACCAGCTATATTATATTGTGTAGAGAAAAACCCTATGGAACATGGAACAAGATCTAGAAGAACTTAATGTCCTCTCACCCTTCTGTTGGCCTCTGAAAATGTTTCATATGGGCCCAGTCTATTCATGAGTCTGTGGGATACAGAGCTGACTTGACTGAAAGCTCCTCAAGAGAGAGGCTCATCACATAGCTACTGCCAGGAGTGGGAATAGATTGGGTTATAAGGTGCCTTGTGCTCTTCTTTCTGCTTACTGAAGTACTGCCTTGTGGCTGGTAAGGGAGTCTACCCCCTAATTCTTGGAGTCTTGCCCTAAAGTTGTCTTTTCAGTTGGGTAGAAAACATATGTCCCAAGTCTCTGAGAACTCATTACTCCTGCTGGATGATAAGTTCAGGGAGTGCTGCCAGTCAACCCTGTGCAAGGACTTTCAGTCTTGGAAAGGAATGGTCTCTCAGTTTTCTGTCCAAATACTGAATACTACTAGGGAAAGGGCTATACATGAGTTGGGTGCTTGAAAGCAACATTACAGAAAAGTGAAACATTTGAAAGAAACACCAGTTTCTTCCTTATGCGTTAGCTCTGCTGATGGCTGCTACTTTAGGTTTCCCCAACAACACAGGAAGCTATTGGATACAAATAAACTCTCCTTTCTTTTTTTATGCTGCTTGCTGTTAGAAGATGAATGGTTATTTGTCTGGCTGCAAATGGAACAGCAAACTGTTCAGACTGCAGACCCACTGGCTTTGGCTTGCTTCATTGTCTTAAATTTCTTTTCACACTTGTTTGTGCAGTGAGAAGGCTCCTTTCCAGGGACCTGGCTTAGATAGAGTTCATTGGTCTACACACTGCTGTCTGGTCTTGCTAGCACAGAATGTTCCTTGCATAAGTTCATAAATCACATAATGTGTGATGTGATCAATACATCCCTTTCATATTGAAATTTTGCTAATCAGCTTCTCCAAGAAAGTAGGAGGCCAAACTTGGTACATTCACACTTCAAATCCTGTTATGTCTATCAACATGTTGTTTTTGTCACAGATGCTGGCACTGTAAAATCTCTAAAGTAGTAATTATGATGCGTTTCTGCTTATGAACCACCGTACAACAGTAGGACATTATTTTTATCCACATGTTTAGAATTATGTGTTTATTTTAGCTTTAATGTCACAGCTATGGGGTTGTATTTTAGCTTTAATGTCACAGCTATGGCCACCAACTCCTGTGCCCTGGAGAAATCCCTATTGGTCTCTGTCCTGTACTTTTGGTGGGACAGCAATACTTCTGAAACCACTCCAAAGTCTTTAGGCAAGACGAACCACCCAAGGAATGCTTTGTGAATAAGCTGCTTGGCTGAAATGTAAAGGAGAAACTCAAAAATTCCTTTGCTGATTTCTTAATATCTTATTGTTTGGAAAAAAAAAATTTCAACTATCCTTCTTATAAAGCTTTCAACAGAATAATTTTGACACTTGTTTTAAACCTGAAAATCCTTACAATAGGAAAAAACCTGTTTATTGCCTTAGCTTTACTATACTTTTCTTTGTGTGTTACATTGACAAGTTCTTGTTGTCTTTTAATTCAGAAAAGCACAAAATGGTGTTTTAAGGGTGAATCTAAGGCAGTCTGAATTTATCCACTCAGACCTGTTACTGAGAAGAGGTGATAATAAAGTACTTATAACTTTGCTTAGATAAGTGCCACTTTGTTGTGGTATCATAAATAAGGTCTATGCAGTTTTAACAATTAAATTAGCTACTGGCAGCAATTAGGTGTTGTCTCCTAAATATATTTGTTGGCAGGTATGGACACATACCTAAAATCGTGATGTGTGATAGGGTGAAAGATATGTCTTTAAAAAACCCCAAAACATTGAAAACCAAAATCACATAACAAAACAACACCTCCTCACCTTTGGTGGTTCACTTTCTGATGTCTGATGGAACATTATAGATCTGAAGGGCAGTCCAGTTGCATTCATGTGACTGGCACTTTAGTAATAGCTTAATTTGCTGCAGCTTCAGTAGAGCTGTGCTTACCCACTTTAGAGTTTAACTGAGTATTATCTTTCATGTTCTTACTGCGCAGTCTTCTTGAAGTTGAAAGTGTCTACTGCCATATTCTTTTGGGAACACTGACTTTCTTTCAGAGATACATTTGAGCTATGGAAACATTTAAAATTAAATAGAAAGAGATAACAGGCAGGCAGTGACAGCATATCTCACCAGTATAGTGCTAAATTAATTAAACACTGTGAACTCATTAGTAAAGTTATGGAAGATACAGGAGGCCATAATATATATTGATTACATAGCTGCCACCTGGATATTTTCATAGCTGTAAAGGCTTTCCCCCTAACACAAACTGCTCTCGGTTGGGTGTGGGTTTTCTTTTTCTAAACAGGACTTTTGTACATAGAATAATGGCCTTTACTCCGGTCTGGAAAGTCCTCTCTGTTTCACCAGCACAGATGTATGAAAAAAAAAAAATCAGTACAGAATGAGAGGAACTGAAAAGGATCAAATTCGTCTGTAGAGGATACTGTCAGTGGAGGTAAAAGTGAGTGTGCGCTGATAAAAGCTGTTGTAGTGCTAATGAGAAGCGATGGGCTGAGCATGGCTGCTCAGTGTGCTTCCTAGAGAAGAGTGTCTTAACTCTGCTTTTGGTCTTACATCAGACAGTGTAAAACTCATTACCCCAGGGGAGGTACCTGGACATTCCCACCTGGAACCTGAGCATATATTAACCCATTGAACTTTGTGTTTTGTGGACTTCCCTACCCCTGCATTAAGACTGTGACCATCACTTCATCCAATGGACATTGCAATTGCAACAATCAAGTCTCATCACAGAATCCAAGGGTGGTGACTGTGTAACTTTCAACTCTTACTCTTTCTTTCTTTCCTTTCCCTTATACATTTTCTTAGGTGTTATTTTTATGCTTTTATATTGTAGCTCTTCTAACCAAAATGGCTACAAGTACCTTGTTCTACCTTAATGTTCTAAAGTTTGCAAGTAAAAGTTTGTCACTGAACCTCCTGACAATTTTGTTGTTTCTTCGTACGCTGCACAGAGTAAATCAAACAACCTTCCCCTAAACCCACCGAGCAGATCAGGGCATAACACTTCCTTGCTTGGAACTGGGCCATAAGGCTTGGAGTATGAAGGAACATTTACATGTGAGTGACTGGGATGAAAATGTACACTGGAGAAGGGACAATGATGCAGTACAGGAGCCTGCTCTGTTCTTGGTTGTGCATGTTATTAGCCCATAAAGGAATAGGCTGTGCACAATCCAGCCAGCTCAGTCTTAGCCACAGATTCCTGGCAAGCAGATGCTATTTAGGACTGGCATCTATTTTAAAGAAACATAAATCAGAAAGTTATTACTTGTGAGACAAAGTGATAAAAACATAGTACATGAGATTTCCTCTTTCTTACAGGTTTACTGCTTGTTCTTTCTCCCCACCTTTTAAGGACAATCAGGGATTTGAGTAGTTTGTTGAGTTTTGCATGTGTGTTATTTCTTCTTACTTTTTCCCTACCTGCTGGTTTCTCTTCTCTTCTCTGTATCTGGGCTTTCCAGGCTGACATGTATCTGTAGCATGAATGTGAAGTTACGCAGCTCTGGTACAAGGCCATCCCCTTTCCCTTCTTTACCCCCATACACATATGCCAAATGCATTAAGAATCAGTCAAGAGGACTCCTACAAAAAAAATAGCACTAACTTATCTCTGCTCCTCCTACCACCCTAGGGCTCCTTGTGCAGTATTTAAGCATTGTTGTTAGCAGGATGGTGATCCTACCTCCCTTTGGGGTGCTTGGAAACCCTGAGTGGATTAGGCTTTTATCTCACTCTTGAGGTTTTCCTCCACAAACACACACACACACACACTCACTCTCAGCTGTGTACTTATTCTCAAATTTCAATCTAGATGGTGACCTCTGCATTTTGTTCTGTTGCAGTGGGTGGGGCACAAGGTGACCCTGTTCTTTCTTTTCGCAGACATCCTGTGTGCAGGTGAATTATGGCACTTCCCTCTCAAGTAAATCAGTGCTGCCCCCACCTGGGCTGCTGGATAGGAACAGGAGATGTAACATCTCTGGTCCTCCTTTTGTAACAAGTTTTGCCCCGTGTGAGGGGTGTGTCCCACGGCAGTATATCTCAGCATATCCTTAGTGCATAATTATGCTCTGGAGCTGAGCTTTAACAGTGATAATTACCTTCCCTGTAGTTTTCCAATAAGGAACCACCACATGCTTTAGATGGGTTAATGAATTAAGTACCCCATGTGACATCAGTCTCTCTCATTATGTTTATTCCAGGGGAATGAAGGAAACTAAGCATTATGATGGGAATTGACAACAACTTGTAGCCTCATGCAGACCACCCAGCTCTTTCCACTAAATGAAAGTGTACATTCACTCTGAGCTGGATAGCTTTTGGGTCCTGACTTGCAGCCACTAGCTCATGACACTAGGCAACGCTTCCTCTTCTCTTTGTCTCTTTCCTTTTCGCTTTGGCTCTTCCATCTGCCCACCTGAACAAAATCCAAGAGAAGGGAGCTAACAACAAATAACATGGGGTGGGAATCTTTCCACTGCACCCTCTCCCCACCCCCACTCCTGTCCATACAAGATTGATAATGAAACCGATACCTTTCACCAGCGTAATTTTCATATTTAATGAGCGTGACTCAGAAACTATTACATTAATTAGTCAAATCCCACAAACCGTTAATGGTGCACGCGGTAATTAATATTGTATTCAATTAAAAGCTGACCTGTTTCAGGTGCCTTCCCCTGGTTTGGGGGGCTCTTTGCAGATAGCGTATGTTCCAGTGCCTGAGGCCAAGCCTTTTATTTTGTTCCAGTGGTGGGCAAGGGAGGTATTTTTTTTCCTGTTTATATTTTATGGTTTTTTTCTCCATGAACATATGCTGGTTTCTCCCCCCAGCCGTCCGCCCCTCCATCTCCAAATGTGCTGCTCTCACTATACAGACAACCTGCTTGCTGTGATTTATGGGTTAGCACAGCACGGGGCTCACAGACTGGAAAATTTCCAGTTTACACAAGAATTCCCTGAAAAATGAGCTTGGTTAATTTATTTCTTTCATTAACGAGTTTGAACTGTGAGATAATCTTTCTGAAACCCACTATCCTTGCCTTCACAAACCCTGAGAAGCAAATAGGGTCCTTGTTCTGCTTCCACAGGGCTCAAAATCACACCTTAACTAGCTGTGAACAAAAATGTGTGGTCAAAAGCTATTTTTGAAACTTATTTAAAGAGGAGAGGTTTTTTCTCACCTGAAGTTAAGGGGTGGAGGGCCTAAGTCTTAATGCTAATGCTGCAGTCCTGTTCATCTGAGTTAGCTCACTGCTATATCCTGCTGAAGCCTGTGGAGTTGCTGCTCATTGGTTCTGTGGGAGGAGAGTGCAAGCTTTAAGACAAGCCCCCTCCTGTTCAGCTGTGGTTCACTGGTTGCCAAAAATCCACAGACTATATCCAGCTGTTACCTGTGCTGTTTCCTCCTGTTCAGTATAAGGTGAGGAGCTGTGCATAGGTCCAGTCCTGATGCTTCTGTCTGCTGATGTCACCTGAGGAACACTGGTTACAGGTGGTGCTGTTGCTTCAAATCGGTTTGGACCATTCCATTAGAATCATTAAGAACAGCACATTTGACTGTTTGTGGTATACCTTTATTTATTTATTTATTTCTGTACTGTGTGTTTGTTTTGTTTGTTTGGTTTTTTTTCCCGTTTCATTTTTCCTCTGTTATCCTGGTCACAGTTATGGTATGTTTCCAAGTGCTCCTATACTTCTCCATGCTGAATGTCTTGGAGTATGCTAGCTAACCCCTTCAGCATATTCAGAGATCTTGCTTGGGCTCTCTCTGATTTTCCTATGTTCTGACATAAGAAGGATGTGGACCTGTTGGAGCAAGTCCAGAGGAGGGCCATGAAGTTGATAAGAGGAGTGGTGCCTATGAAGACAGGCTGAGAAATTTGGGGCTGTTCAGCTTGGAGAAGAGCAGGTTATGTGAAGACTTCATAGCAACCTTCCAGTATCTGAAGGAGGTCTACAGGGAAGCCAGAGAGGGACTCTTCCTCAGGAACTGCAGTTATAGGACCATGGGTATAGATTGAAAGAGGGAAGGTTAGATATTAGGAAGAAATCCTTTACTGTGAGAGCAGTGAGACACTGAAAGAGGTTGCCCTGGGAGGTTGTAGATGCCCCAGTCATGGCAGTGTTCAAGGCCGGGTTGGATAAGGCCTTGAGCAACCTGGTCTAGTGATGTCCCTGCCTATGGCAGGGAGTGGTTGGGACTAGAGGATCTTTAGGATCCATTCAAACCCCTTAACATTCTGTGATTTTGTGACGTGCAAGGGGGCAATACTGAATACTGCTCTAAACCTTCTCACTAAAGTAGAATAATGAGGAGCCATTGTCACCCATGTGTGTCACAAAAGTTGTGCCTGTAGATAAATATTAAAACATCATTTGTAGTAAAATCATCCTGCTTGCTGCTGAACAATTTGGTATCTGCTTTGGCCAAAGACTCTTCCACTGAATCACTGCTCTCTAAACAAATCTCTTGGTTTCTGTTGCCATACTGCATTTTTATCCCTTAAAGAAAAATATATTGCTATTTGTCCTCAGTTTCTGCAGAACAGAAGGGAAAAATAAGCTTATCATGAAAATATGCTATTTTTAGAAAGACTTTGAATGAGAAACACGTGAAATATCATGGTGATTTCTTTCTAAATAAGTTTAGTTATCTTTTAAGAAAACTAAAAAACCCTCTTTGAGACAAAATAATACAGATGCTTTGTAAACTTTTATTATTATCCCTTAAATCAATAAAATTTACAAGTTGTTGGACTTCTGAAACAGTTTTCCATTAATGTGTGAGCTCTTTTATACTGACACTGAGCCTCCTGACAATGGCTTCCTGTAGAAGTCTTTTGTGATTCTTTTGTGAATAATTTTAGGAATCCAGGTGCTCTGCAGCGTAGCCTGAGAACTTAGTGTAGATCATGCAGGCATGCCGATATTTGACTTCAATGCTGTGTAGGACAGGGAGAATGTTGCCTTTTGTTCCTTGACAGGAATTATTATTTACTTTATTAAATACCTCAAAAGTACCAGCTGACTAAAGTATCACAAATTCTTTTAACCTGCATATGCTTCCTTTGGAAAGGCAGGTATCAAGTGGGGACGACTATGAAAATGACTGCAAGTGCTGATAAGAATATTTGTGTTGTCTGAGCCACTACCACTCAATTTTCACTGGGGGTTGGGCAGTTTTAATGAGTCCCACTCAGGAGGAGCCAGTGGGCTGTCCCCCGTTCCTCCCAGTTGGCTCCTATGCTGCAGTCACTGCTGTGGCTGGCCCTGCATCAGTGCAACACAGTGAGCACCTTGGGGCTGGGGAACTGATGAAACGCATGAAACCTCCCACAGGACCATGGTAAATATCCCATGATTCTGAGATTGTTAGAGTCAGGAAAAATTATCAACACTCTTTCCAGCACAAATCCAAATCATAGCCCCATACTGCCTGCTGTGAAGAAAATTAACTTTGCCCCAGCCAAAACCAGCACACCCTTAATTGTGACACAGATATTTCTTGGAGCTGGTTACTAGCTGACAGGTTTGCCCTTCTGTATTCTTTTCTTTCCAGAATGGTTTGCTGTCAAAAAAAGCAAGACCTTCCTACGTGTTTATATTGTCTTGTATAGTGACCATTTTGTCCATATCATCTTCAATGATTTGTGTTGAACAGAGAGATCTTTGGCTTGGAAGGTTAGCTCACCTTTCTTCCTTACACTACTGTGCTAGACTGTATGGTTAGAGGAAAACAAGTGAATTTTCTGTTATTTTTAAGGGCTGGAGTTTTCCGCTGAGGAACTGGTGATCTTGACTAAGAAAAGTGGGGGCAAAGCAAAGTTGAGCACATATTGAAGCTGAGTTCCCGTCTTTCCTCTAGAGACTGAAGTTAATGGGATGGCATGTGAAATCCCCTTGGTACACAACAGTCACTGAATATCTGCCAGTTGTTTTCCTCCCGTTATTAGGAAGTTTATTGTGCCTAAATGAAAGAATGTCTAATTTTTTAGGGGGGGAGTGACATGAAAGTGTACATACTTCATAACAGGAAAAACATAAGAATTCTCTAAGTCTTGCTGATGATGCTTTAGTCTCAGTCTAAGTGTAAGCTCTAAGATAGGTGGGCAAAAAATTCTTTGATCATGTTGTACTAAAGTGTGGAAGGTAACACAGCTAAACTGAGGAGAAACCACGGGATGAGTATTGCTTGATAAACTTGAGATGACAAGAGCCTTTTGCATATGGGTTTCTTATCCTTCTCACTTAAAAGGAAATCAAAATGTAAGTAGGAACATGTTCTTTCTGCCTTTGGTTCCTAGGATAGTCCCAGTCCTTTAACGTAATTTGCAAATGAGAACAAATTCAAGTAAAACTAATTGCCAGTCTCTAAAAAGAATCAGAGAAAGAAAATGTGATTCAGCTCTTGTGCTTGAGAAAAAGACATTTCTAGATCAAATTACATTAGAACAGTAGATCTGCTTTTTTATCTTTCTTTCTTTGTAGAAACAGCTTCATTTGATTTCCAAAAATATTGCCATGAAGAATTGGGAATACTACTTGCTAAGTAACTAATGTGGAGGATAGATGGAAACAAATAACTTGGATGTACCTACATTTTATTTTTCAGATTTTTTTATCAGGTAATGAAACCCCAAGTGCTTGGGCTCAATGTATTTATAAAAAAAGAATGTCATCCAGGACATGGTTCCTGTTGCAGCAGCTGAACCAGCAGCTGTGGTGGCCGGGGGGCCAAAGAGCCCAGCTACGGGGATGGCCCACTGGTGGGAAACTCCAAGGCCTGAGATCACCCCGTAATTCTGGGTGAGAAAAGCTGCTCCCATCAGGCCTTGTGGTTCTATGTAGATTTGGTCTGTCTGGTTAGCCAGCAGCCAGACGCCCCTTGTATCCCTTAAAGGATGTAATCCAGCCCCCACTCTGCCCCCTGCTTCTCCCCATTGGTTGTTGTTGTATTACCCCGCCTCCCTTCTGTATCCCTTTATAAGTGTGGCCCGGCTGGAAGCGGCGCCCTTTTCGTCACTGGAATTTTTCGTTGAGGTGTGGTAACAGACCCTTGGAATTCTATACAGGGGCCACCTCCTGACTGTTTGCCTCTAGTGCCGCCTGAGCGAGCCAGCTCAGTGTGAGCGTGAGCTGCGTGCTTCCACCGCACGGGTGAGAGAGCTGGCCTGCGAGTGTGCCAAGTAGCACTGCCTGAGGTTCCTTGCTAAGGAACGCTTCAGGAATAACGCAGCAACTTCTCCAGCGAACACCCACACGGCGATAGGTTCGACCAAAGCAGTTGTCTGCTTTATCTGCTTGCAAACATGATGCTAAGTTTCTAGCAGCTCTATCACAGATACCTCGCAGAGGATCTTTGTAGGGCCCATGCACAGTTCTTAGCCTTCAGCCGTCACACTTTGGAAAGGCAACAGGGCTTTAAAAATTATTCGTATCTGAGTTTTACCCTTCTTAAATCTCTTTGCCTTGACATTTCTTTTTGCTTCGTACTAATTTTCTCCTGTAAATGGCTGTTCTTGCTCCTACATCCATTGAGGTCGAGCTGGCCTGAGGCTGCTCATTTGTGCCTTTCTCATTCAACAAGTTCTTCAGGGACCTCACTGGTTCTCTCTGTAGGGAAAAAGACATTTTTCACTGCTACTATAATATGCTGAACCTGCTGTATTTGAGTTTCTGGAGGAGTTTCATTGGCATAATCAGTTCTGTAAACCTGCCTATAATATGTCCAAAGTGACAGGCATGTAAATACAGATTTGACTGCGAAAATCTGATAATGCACAGCTGTTAGGATACTCTGTCTAAGAGCATAATGTTTCTGTTACTAGTTACCTACTTTCTGTAGAGCAAATCTACAGTTAAAGAAAACAGTTGAAGAACTTACTGGAAGTCCTTTACCTTATCTTTTCTGTTCCAGCTCCAGCTATTTGTTCCCTGGATTCTTATACAGCATAGTTCATTTCATCAGTGGCTTCTTCATAATTTCTGTGGCTCACAGTCCTTTGTCTGATACCTGCTAAATCTTCTAGCCCTGAGCCCAGAGACTTCTCATTAATTTTTTTTCCCTAGAGCTTGAAAGAGTAACTCCTTGGCTGATGCCCAGTTTATAGCTACCTGGAAATCTCCTGTTTTGGGAGTATTTTTTTTTTTTTAACATATTTACATGTCTTACTGCATATGTAATGTAGACAAGGGCATTGTCTTGGCTTTTGCCAAGAGTCCTGCAGGCCAAGTTCTGGCCTGATGGAAGGTGCATGAATGTGCCCTACCTGTGAACATTCATGTACACTATCAGGATAGGTTTCACTTCTTAGGATAGTTACCCATTCTTTCTGTTCCAGTTGAGGCTCCTCTCCCTTTATCACCTCTATTGCTGTGCTTCTTTCGTTATGTGCTTCTCTCTGATGTTGCCTGTCCATTCTGCTTGGAATGGAAGTCACCAAGCTCTTGTCCCTGTATGGATCTGCACTAGCATTGTCGATAGAGTAGTAGCTGTGGTCCAAAGCACGTAATTCTCTTAGTTCAAAGGAAAAGATGTCTAGGAAAATCAAAAATATTTTGATTTTCTTTTTCATGTTTACAAAGAAGGTACATAAAGGGCAAACAAAAGGGGTTTTTTTGTACTGGTATGACTGGATAAATCCCAGCCTGGGTCAAAGTTATCTCTCACCTTCCTCCTGGAGATCTCTCTCTTTGCTTCCATGACTACCTTCATCTGCTACTATAAACATGTCCATCAGTGTAGGTGGTTGCTGTTACATTTCATTTCTCCCAGCAATCTAAGCAAGAAGTAACTCAGATTCAAAAGATTATCCTTTGTAACCCCTCATCTTGGATGGAATATCTAAGCAAGGCAAATGTAGTGGCATGCAGGATTAGGCTTGTTAACTGATGTTTGCAAGGAGCCTCAAGTGCAACATAAAATGATCTGAAACTTTCTAAGAACCATTTTGAAACCTTAAAGATGAGAATCTTCACATTACTCCTACTTGCTCAATGGTAGCTGGATTAGAGGGCATAAGATTTGGCTTGCTGGACATGGATACCTTTCAGAAAGCAGGAGACATCTGCACTTTCCTGATCACAATGCTGAGAGCTGCTTGTGAGGATGGCAGTACCCATGCATGAGGAAAGCAGTTGTGAACTCTGTGCATCTGTGTCTCTGTGTATATATTGTGTGTGTGTGTCTCCATTTCCAGCACAGGAGAGAATCCAACAATATTTCACCCAAATGAGAAATGTTATTCTGCAGATTAAAGCCACGCAGTGCCTGGTTTTGTCTTTATTTATGCCTTTCTATTTCCTTCTCTGCTGACATGGGTGCACATGCCGGGAAGCACTGAAGGACATAATTGGCGTTGTGAAAAATTATTGGGAAGCCAGGACGTTCCCTTGCAGTGATCCCCCCCTTCTCTTTCCCATCTGTCACCATCTAATGTGACAAAGTTTTTATCGGGCATTGAGGCAGAGGAGATTAAAAGTAAATACTGCAATCAGGAAGCAGCTGGGGGGAAAATGTAACACATTTCACACTAAGCTGAACAGCTCATCAACTTAGCCTTGTATATCTACGGTGGATGAGAGGGAGGGAGGACTGCAGGGGGATGGTGTGGTTCAACATGCTTCTCCACACTGGGAGTCTGAAGAGGATTCTGTACAAACAGGACTCATGCTTTCTGGCGCTTGCTTGCTTTGGGAAGGAAAAAGCCCCAGGAGTCCTGAGTTCTCCACTTGCTGTTGCAACAAGCTCCTGTAAAACACTGTTTCTTCAGTCCACAGTTCATGTATTTTTGAACTCCCTTCCTGCTTTAGTGATGATCCAGGTGCTACCATGCCCTGTTCACCTAGGAGGGCTTTACCAGACATGTGTCTCTGGCTGGTGTGGGCATCCAGATGCCATGTCATCTCTGGGGAGCTGCAGGATAGAAAGGTTGTTGGCTAAATGGGAGACACTACAGGCAGATACAATAATGTTTCAGGCTCATGAAACTGGACACTGAGATATTTAGTATGCACTGTGCTGGGCACTGTTATCTTCTGTCCAAACTGATCTGCCTGCAAAGGCCAAGAAACTGAAAACTTTGTATCATATTGCTTTATTCTTATTAGTGTATATAAAACTTGAGGTTGTTGAGCACTACCAGTCATATTCTCTTCTTGCAAAGCTTTTAGAAGCATTTGTTTTCATTCCCAAAAATGTTGCCTACTTCTTCCTTTTTTGCTGTGATGATATCACATGAGCTCAGTGCTGTTGAACAAGAATAGATTGGTGCATGTGGAGGACTGTGAGAATCTTCTCCTTATCCGTAGGATAAACAAAGCTTTGGAAAGTGATGCAGGCTTCCCTGGCATCCCTGCCCCTGTGAATGTGTCACCTGCTATGGAGGGTCAGGATCCTCCTACTTCAGGAGAATCTCAGTCTCCAGCATTTGTTTGGTCCTTGGCTTTATAGCTGAGTGCCAGTAAAAGTCCAATCTATGTCATTTTGGCTATGTCATTTTTTGTAAGGCTTTTTTTTTTCAATTTTGCAAGGAAATCCCTGTTTCTTTAATTAATTTTTTGTGGTTTCCTTAGTTTACAATTACTTTGTCGTTTTCACGTCACTTGTTCTTCAGTGTTGATGAGATGTTCTGTCATTATTAACAAGTTTTCTAAGGATAAAAAAAAGCTTAAAATCTTTACCGCTACTTTCTGAACAGTTAGATTGAACAGTGTGTCCTAACATGGAGGTCCTTTTGCTGTGCTTGGTAATCTTTCAGGAGTCTTAAAACTACAGACAGTCTTGGCTCTGAGGTAAGTTATTGTAGCTTTTGTAGTTTGTTTATTTGTGTTTTTTTAGTGGTGGCCTTCAGTTTCCAAACCCTCCTGTGCAGCTGTGGTGGGGAGCCACCTGGTTTAGCCTCATGTTGCCTTTTGGTGCCCTGCTCTGGTGGTGACACTCTGGGGCCATCCAGCTAGAAAAACTTGACCAGCTTGTAGAACATATGCCAGCAGTATGTATTTTGTCCATATAATAACACTTAGATTATTGGCTAAGGAACACTAATATCTCTGTAGCATGAAGGGAATGAGGTAAGGATGTCAAGCTGAGAAGCTTGACGTGACCTGACAACATGCACTTGCAGCCCAGAAAGCCAAACGTATCCTGGGCTGCATCAAAGGCAGCCTGGCTGCTATTCTGCTCTGTGGGGACCCCACTGGGAGTGCTGCATCCACGTCTGGAGTCCTCAGCACAAAAAAGATGCAGACCAGTTAGAGAGGGCCCAGAGGAGAGCCACAAAGAGGTTGAGAACTGGGGAGGCCTGTGAGCCTACAGACTTGGGGAGTAAGGGAGTTGATTGGTGGGACTGTCCCTAGGGATAGGAATCCTCCCCAAGTTAGGGTGACAGAAAAGGCCTCTCCCATGATCCTTTGTTTCATTATGTTAATGTACCCCAATTCTGCTTCCCCGTTGGCCAGCTGGCCCCCCTGCCCCCTTCTACCCTCTACGTCCCTGATCCAGAAACTTCTCCCTTCCCCACTCTCCCATTGGCCCTTGTTCCTTTGCCACTCCCTCAGAGGTTCCTTATTAGCTCCCATACCCCAGCCCCACCTGTGTACTGCCCTCTTGCCCTCAGACCATTGGTCCCTGATGCTCTCTCTCTGCCCCCATATATAATCCTAGACCCCCGCCATTGTTCTGTGTCTTCGTCACTGGAACCCTTCATGTGTGTGGCTGAATAAACCTCTCCCATGGAACTCTGTACGGAGACCCTTCCCGTCTCTTTGCCGTCAACTTGTCAAAGAAGCTATCCTGTGTGTGTGTGTGTGTTAGTGTGTGAGTGCAGTGGCTTTGCCAAGCGGCTTCTGCTGGAGACGCTTTCGGAAGGTCGTGGCACCCCACCAGAGCACCCACTGCAACAGAGAAGGATGGAACATCTCTCCTATGAAGATGGGCTGAGAGAGTTGGGGTTGTTCAGTCAGGAGAAGAGAAGGCTTTGGGGACACCTTAGAGCAGCCTGCCGGTACCTAAACAGGGCTACAAGAAAGCTCAAAAGGGACTTTTTACAGGGGCATGTACTGAATAGGACAAGGGAGAAGGGCTTTAAAGTGAAAGAGGTTGGATATTAGAAAGAAAATCTCTGCTGTGAGGTAGGTGAGGCACTGGAACAGGTTGTCCAGAAAAGTTGTGGATACCCCATTCCTGGAAGTGTTCATGGCCTGGTTGGATGGGGCTCTGAGCAAGCTGGTCTAGTGGAAGGTGTCCCTGCCCAAGGCAGGGAGTTGAAACTAGATGATCTTTAATATCCCTTCCAATCCAAACCATTCCGTGATTCTTTGTTTTGCAATAAGGCAAAGGGTCATTATTATACTTTCTTCAGTATCCCTGCATTATAAAAAGTAGGTAACTTATTGAGATTTTTTTTTCAGTAGCTCGTATGAGATCAATAGCTGCTTGCTAGTGTTTGGCAGCTAAATTCTCATAGTGCTTTCTGTAACAAGCAAGTACCAGCCCTCATTATGGACTACTCATATGCTCTTCTATTGAGGCAATTATATGCTTTATCTTAGGTCAGTGGGCCTTGATCTGGTCTTCTATGTCATTGTTTCTCCAAACATCTGAAGGCCACTGTCATCTTACAGACCAGAACTGGAAGCCTTGCTCTTACACTCTTTCCTCTCATACTGGCATCAAAGCCAGAAGGAGAAAAAGAAGCCACTGTCATGCAGAACATACTATACAGAGAAAGTAAAATGAGGAGGGAGGAGCTTGGGAAAAGTGCTGGATGGGCAGAGGAATGTGTGTAGGAAAGATCAGACTGGACCATGAAACCCTCTAAGGGGATGGAAGGCTTCTGTACCTACAGCGTCCTTAAAACCTCATTTGATGTCCACAAGATTTTACATCTTTTGGTATTGAGTAAGGTATTGGGCAAGCTGTTAGAGCTGACTAAAACAAGGATGGGACACACATTATTCAGGGACTGACTGCAGCTGCATTGGCCTGAACCTATCAAGAAACTGCTGGATAAATCCTCCCATGTTTTCCACCTGCCCCAGGAATGCATGTTACATGGAACCTTCAGGGTGATTCTGTCAATCCTGCTAGAAGAATTTTTTTGCCCTGTCTTGAACTGTGCCATATTTCTTCTTAGCTTTGGCATTTATAAAGAATATGGCAAACAGTCCATAATGTAATAAAGGAGGGAAAGATTTTTTCTCTTTTTATTTTTGACTGTACTTATTGCTGCAATATGTCAGCATGCTAATTCTGATAGGGCAAGAAAGAAAAGACAATGGTCAACACCTGAAAGTTTTATGTAATTCTAGCACTAGGTTATTACCTTTTACATTCAAGTGTCTGTGAACTATTTCTTTTTGGGTTCCAAGAGAACAAATTTTGGTTAAAATCCCTGAGGAGGTGGGTCTCTCACCCACACTGGATCATTTGCATGACTTTGTCTTTGGTCAGATTAGAACCAGCATTTGTACTGCAGCCATTTCGGAAGTGATACGGTGGAGAAAAGATAAGTACTCTGCTTACACTGTGGCATCTTGGTAAGAGCCACTGTTGGCATCTCACTTTCAAAGGCACCATATTTATTAGAGAATCTCTGCATTTTTTTTTTTTTAATGCACCTCACTTAATTCTCTGACAAAGTCATAGAGGTAGAGATGGTGTTGCTCATTTAAAGCTTTTAGACTGAGTAGAGAAAATATTTAAGTTGATTACCTGTCATCTCAGTCATGAGTTCCCTGCTTCACTCTGTATCCCTTAGGCTTGGAAGATGTAAAGGCTAGATTCCAGAATTGGGATTCAAGATATCAAGATGGAGAACAGCAGCTGCTGATCAACCCAGGCACATTATCTGGTGCATTTCCTTTCCCACTCCAAGTTTAACAGAGGAGAAGGAAAGTGGGTGATTTGCTTCAAAATATTAGTGCAGAGTGTCATGCTTTGGCTAAATAAGTGCTCAAAATTCTTGCCAGGAAGTTTGCCTGAGCATTCCTCCTGTTTAATTTTTTTGCAACCCTTAAGAGGCACAAGCAACCTATATTGATGGCTACTGATATTTCATTGCTAGTAGTTTTCTGTTCAATAGTAATTTTTTAAAACAGAATGAACTGATGGTTTTTAGCAGCTACTGCGTGAGGGTGCAGTCATGTGAGCAGGCAGACTCAGCTCTGGGTTATGTCCTCTCCAAGGAATGCTTTACTGCAAGAAGCCCTGTTAGAAGTAGTGCAGAAAGTAATACTTTTCTAGGGTTAGGTGGATACTCTCCTGCTAAAGATTCTGCCTTTTGGATAAGACATAGAACTGAAGTTCTGAACTCTTTTGTATTTTTATAAGTGTTCCCTGACTCTCTGCGGGGTGTATTGCTTGTGCTTTGTTTGGGCAATACCAAGTACTGTGATGAAGTGCAAGTAACTCAATGGGATTTATACAAGCTTATGAAGCGGAGAATAAACCCCATAGTTTGCACAGTAAATCAATTTGTAAAGTGCTTTGGGATCTTTCTGGATGAAAGGCCCTATATAAATGTAAGCCATGACCATTCATCATTATTGAATATGAAATAGAGATATACACTCTATCAAGCTAGAAGCAATAGGCTTGGGCTCATGATTGCTCACAAGACCCAATCAGTCATCAGATCACGACATAATGCAGCTAGAATAAAAAAAGAAAACCCACAGCAAATCATTCCAAGCAATGCAATTAATGGGCATCCAGTATAAATAGTGATCTCGGTCAGGAAGAGTGGGCTTTTCCTGAGCAGTACAGTTGATGCCAGAGTGTTAGCAGGGGAAGGAAAGATTCCTTTCCAGCAGTACACCATATAAACCTACGGCTAGATAAGAAAATATTGTATCTATGCTTTTCAGAATTGGCTTTTCTTTTTCCGTTTGGGAAATGGAATAGAAAATGGTTTTGTAAAGAAAGTGTTAGCTTTTATTCTACAATGAGCCGCAGAGATGTTAATTTTTTGCATCAAGTTGTAGTCCAGGCACCTAGCGTTGTAACCTAAACTTGGTCATCAGATGTAGCATCTGTGGCTCTTGCAATGCAACATGCACGTGCATGGCAGGGTATATCATCTGTTTCTGCTGCTTATCCTTGAAGATACCGACTGCTGTGATGTGCTTTGTTTTGTGACAATTAAGTCAAAATGTAGGCTGCTCCAGTTCTCTGCTTCAGGACCCAAGCAAACTGAGGGCTTTCTTCACTTGTGCCAGAGTGCTTTCTGTCTGTATTATTTGCCTTCTGAGGGAAGGCAGTACTTTGTATGAACTTCCCTTCCTCCTCCTTTCTGTTGTGGTTCTGTGTCTGTCTCTCAGACTGCTGTGATGCCATGGATATAATATTATGCTCTCATTTTCTGTTTGTTTGTTTGTTACATAAGAGAGATTGAGCTTTTATAAAATATAAGGGAAGGAGGTGAAAACTGAAGTAAGGAAGTGAAATAAGAAATATGAAGGATCCCATTTTGTAAAATCCATCTTACCACAGATCAACTTAGGAAGAACGGGAAATTCCCATCAGCTCTTCTACTGCCGTGACCACCAAGCAGTAGCCTCAGATTGTATGTAGTCTATCGTGCCCTAGTACAGACTTGCAGCCTGACATGTTCTGAAATCACTAGATGGGGCAGATACAGTGTCTTATACTACCCTACTGTGCCAGAGGTACTGCTAACACAATTCAATATCCCATCAGAAGTATGACTGTAGGATTGGGAGGTGGAAGATCCTGAACAGTCAGCCTGTAGTTCTGGTAAACCTTGTGCACAAGACCTGGCAGCCATCAGTGTGGCTGTGTTCAACCACACTTTCCATAGCTTTAGAATCATGTGTGTGCTAATGGCAGATGAAACTCAGTTACTGCTTGGCCTTGTCAAAGTGAAGCAAAAAAAATCAGAAATTAGAATCTTTAAGGTTCAAAAGGACATCCAAGATTTAGTCCAATCTTTGACCAAACACTACCATGTCAACTAAACCTAGGCACTAAGTGCAGTTTTTTCTTGAACACTTCCAGAGATGGTGACCCCACCATCTCTCTGGGCAGTGCATTCCAATGCTTAACAATCCTTCCCTTCAGGAAAAAATTCTTCCTGATGTCCAACCTGAACCTCTCCTGGCACAGCTTAAGGCCATTTCCTCTTGTCCTGTCACTTTTTGCTTGGGAGAAAAGGCTGATCCCCACCTTGCTGCAACCTCTGTTCAGGTAGTTGTAGAGAGAGATAAGGTTTACTTCGAGCTTCCTTTTCTCCAGGTTAAACACCCCTAGCTCCCTCAGCTGCTTCTCATCAGACGTGGGCTCCAGACCCTTCACTAGCTTCGTTGCCCTTCTCTGGACATGCTCCAGCACCTCAATGTCCTTCTTTTAGTGAAGGGCCCAAAACTGGACACGGGACTCTAGGTGTGGCCTTACCAGCATCGAGTACAGGGGGACAATCACTGTCATGGTCCTGTGGGCTACACTCTTGCTGATACAGGCCAGGATGCCATTGGCCATCTTGGCCACCTGGGCACATGCTGGCTCATGTTCAGCTGCTATTGACCAGCACCCTCAGGTCCTTTTCCAATGGGCAGCTTTGCAGTCACTCTGCCCCCAGCCTGCAGCACTGTGTGGTGTTATTGTGACCCAAGTGCAGGACCTGACACTTGGCCTTGTTCAAACTCTTACTGTTGTCCTTAGTCCATTGATCCAGCCAGTCCAGATCCCACTGTAGACCCTTTGTGTCCTCAGGCAGATAACACTCCCACCCAGCTTAATGTCTGCAGACTGACTGAGGGTGCACTTGATCCTATTGTCCAGGTCACTGATTAGAAGGATCATATCAGAGAAGTTACTGAAATTAGCTGCAGCCCTGCTCTGTAAGATATATAGCTTGCTAAGGTGCTCAGGTTGTAAAACAGACAGCCTGGTTATAAGCAGGAGGTAAAGACTAAATGTATTTTTAACCCACTTGCCCTCAGGAGAAGTTTTATTCTGCACGATGTCCCTCAGTGGAGATGGGAAGGGTGTCTGGGCTTCTATTTTTCCTATATTTGGGTGCAGCTTTTGGTCTCCTCTGCCTCTGAAAGTTATGTTACAGGCTAACAGCAGAGGTCTTGCAAAGACTTCTTAGACTGAATTGAGTCATGATCACAGAGTAAAGAGCATGTATTGAGCAAACCATTAGCATCTTCTCATCAGAGATTAATTAATTAGTAAATACCCATTTTAGGTCCTAGTAGGTTTCTGAGAACCCATAATAAAGGCAGCAGGTGATACCAAGGCTGATAAATAAAGCAGAAGCATGTTTTCTCCTAATTTTTCCTGTCTTTTTTTCAGGATGGGAATTACTTGCAAGGCAGGATCTCAGCTGTAGTTTGTTCTTTTATGTTTGAAAATGGTACCATTTCAAACTACCCTTTATGCTTATGTCTGACCATACATATTCTAGCTCTCTTTTGGTTTCCCATGCCACACACCTTTAGAGTGCCTCTCAAATCCATGCACATGAATCCTCATAGATGCACAAACTTTTATTTCACAGCTCTGAAATTTTCTTTGCACCATAACGTTGCAGCTGCATTGTTGTTTGTAGCAGCAATCAATGTCTTTTCAGTCAAGCTTTTAATTAGTTAATGCAGCTAATTTTATAGTTTTTTGATTAATTGATTAATCAAGTAGTTTTTTGCGATATTTCTAAAGGTAATGTGTGGTATAAGTATTAAGTAATAGGTTACTATTAATTGTTGATTTTGTTTTGACACTGTCCTGATTGGCCAAATTCTACCAAGTAGTTTATTCACATTCAATTCTTTAATACTAAATTTGCCATGGAGTTCTTTCAATTCATGTGGGTGGATGCTAGTTATATATAAGGTCAGAAAAAACAAAATAGATACCATAAATTTGTGTTTTTACACAGAGATAATCTGTACAAGGCAGAGCAACATAAAAAAGAGACACTATTAAAATTATCAACTTTCCATTAAAACTCTGCCATGTCACAGGCACCAGTTGGCAGCATAAGCTTCCACAGTTTTTGTGTGCATCTGTTGTTTAGACCATAGATTCATATGTGCAAGAACATATCCTTACAGAATGCTGGACCGTTTGCAAGGTAGTTTCTTGTATATAAGACCAATATATTTAAATAAGGAAGTCACCAAGTGAATTTCTGTATTTGCCAATGGTCATTTTCTTTGGTTAAGGCTATAACTGGAAAGCTTTACCATACACTGCAGCCAGTGCTCAGTGTGAGCACAAATAATCTGGTGGCAGCTGTGGAGCTTTGATGACAGAGTTTGTACTAGCCTCATGTTTTCCCACTCAGCACAGTTCCAAGGATTTTACTAAATTTGTGTTAGCAGGTTTTGTAAATGTATCTGTATTCACCACAAAATCACATCTTATTTAAATCATGTAGAAGAAAGGTGAAAAAGGCCTGCTTGCCCTCACTGCTCCATATTGTGGTCTCCTCTCTGGAGAGCTAGACTGTTTTCTGTTGCTTTCTTGACAAGACAGGCCCTCTTTCTTCCCCTTCTCTCTCTGTTCATTTAAATTCAGAGTGAGAAGATGAGGAGAACGCTGAACTCCTGACCTTTCCTCCACCCCTCACTCCCCAGCCTTGGCTTTGAACTAGATACTGTGAACCAGAGACCTTTCTTTTGCCCACAGGTTAGAGATTGTGGTGCAAGGATGTGTCCCTTTTGCTTCCTTTGATTCTGCTTGCAAATATTTGGTCCTTGTTTCCTCTCCCCAGTGGAGCACAGATGATCAGGTTGTCCTGCTACATCTGGTCCATGAGGCCTCAGAGAAGGCAAAAGTTGTGGCATCTGACACAATCATTTAAGAGGCAGATACTGCATTAGGAAAAAAGTAAAGTAAGAGGTGGGGGGATACAATTTGTAAATTATGGCTAAATATGCCCTAAATGGTCAGTTGCAAACAAATTCAGCTGCCCTCCCATCTTTTTTCTGTTCTGTACATGAGGTATGTTTACTGTCCTTGAATTAGAAATCACATGCTGATTTTGTTGCTAAGGCATGTCAAAAAGGGTGCGTAATTTTTGCAAGAAGTATCGGCTGGAATCCACGTGGTTAGAGAGCAGCTCTGCAGTAAAGGACCTGGGGGTTCAGATACACAAGTTGAAGATCAAGCAGCAGTGTGACTTTGAGGTAGTGAAAGCCGAGCACATACTAGGTTGCATTAATAGGATTTTATCCAGCAAGTCAAGGAGTGATTATTCCCCTCTATTCAGCAATCACAGGACTGTACCTGTAGTCCTGTCTTCACTTTTGGAGTTCTTAGTGTAGGTGAGATGTTGACAAAGTGGGGCAAGTCTAGCCAACAATGACAAAGGTGGTTAGAGGACTGGAGCACATGAGATAAAATGAGAGACTGGAAGATCTGAGTTTATTCAGCTGGGAAGAAGAAGCTAAAGGAGGTCTAATTTTAGCCTTCAGCTGCCTAATGGATAGTTAAAGAAAAGACAGAGAGCGTCCCAGCAAAAGAATGAGAGGCAATGAATACAACCTGCAACAGGGGAGTTACGATTGTTCTAAGGAAAAAGTTCATCATAATGGGAGTGGTTACAGAGAAGCTGTCTTCTTCAGAAGAGACTCACAATTCGCCCTGAGCAGCCTGATCTAAGTTTGAAGCTGGGCCTGCTTTGAGCAGGAGTGTGGATCAGAAGACCTCTAGAGTTCCTTTGCAATCCTAATTCTAAGTGTGATTTGTAGGACAACTATACTAAATGATGCAGTGAGTTAACTTGGAACATGGCAAAGCAGAATAAAGCTAGTTTTTTGCTTTAGCCAGAGAAATGGGCAAAGAGCTGAATGATGTACATGAGTTTTGGTACTTTAGCCTTCTCTTGAACTGAATCAGAAGACTATCCTGAAGAAAAGGCTCCCTGAAGTCAACACATGCTTTATTTGGTATTATACAATGGGTTTTTCTTGATGGATGGTTGCATGTGTATGAGCTGCCCTCCTACACCTAGCTAATGATGAGTTTCAGTGGCATTAATTAGAACTAGAGGGGGCAAGTGTGCCCCTGTGAGTTTATTTGTGCTTGATAACTACCTTAGAGAACTGAGTAGCATAAATGAGGGGTCATAATCAAAGATTGAAGTCCTTGCTCTGTAAAACGCCCTACTAAACAGAGAATGCCATGGAAGCTAGGCTTGCATTCAGACATTGTTTAATGTCTTCTTGATTGTTTTTGTGCTGCTTTATTCTGTCAGAGGGAGTATCAGAGTATCATAATCTTTCTTCAGTTCTCCTGACTGAGAGAGCTTTCGAAAACAGAAATCCTGAAGGAGTTCCTGTAGTTAGTGCTAAGTTTCAGGTAATATGAGAAATGCATTTGTACTCTCTCTTTGTGAGTCTGTTTCCAAATGTTTGCTTATTTTTACTCACTTTATGCTTACCATTTTTAAAATACTCTAGGTAGGACTTGGTCTTCTGCCAGCCATGGCCAGCAGTACATGCCATGTCTTGGGATATTCGAAGCAGGCATAGGGAAAACTTTCCTAGGGAACCTGTGCTGCAGTGAAAAATGTTACCCATAGATACAGTGGAAGTTCAGGCACTGTAAGTTTCCAAGACCCAGCTAGACAAAGGCACAGCTGACAAGTTCTAGTGATGGTAGATATCCCATTTCATGACTGGGCTAGATGTCTCCCAAAGCTTCCCTCCAAATGATTTGATGAAGTCACTGCATCATGTCAATTCCTCCTCTCGCAAGACCCCTGTTCTCACAGGAAGAGTAGATCTGTTCATAGGGTAGCCACGTGTCATATCAAACAATGCTGCAAGGACCAGTTGAGCTGAGACAGGTGGCCTGTGCTGCACCTCAGGGCTGGCCTGGTTTTGCTGGAGAAGGTGTGGTGTGAAGGCACTTTAGGTGCTATATCTGTTTTCTTCTGGGAAACTGCTGGCTTGCTGCATCTCCGCATCAGTTTGCCTCCATTTTCTCACTCTGTGTGTCAGAGGCATGGAGCCAGCTGCAGCCTTGGGAATTGCTAGGGAAGTCAGTGTGTGTTTCTCATAAACTCGTACAGCTCAGCCCTTTCTTCCTCTTCACGCTGGAGTTTTTTGCCTCAAGCTTAGAACCACTCTGTGAAGATCAAACTGTAGTGGGGAGCGATCATCCATTCCCTCCTGGAGAGCAAGAAGGATATGAAGGACCCATGGTTCATCCAGCCTAACAAAGAATTGATGACACTTGCAGCACTGTCTAGCCCTGCTGCACTGAAGACATAATATCTAATGGGAAGGCTCCTAAGGCCTGCCTGTTGGAGACAACTAATTAAGCTGATAGATGACCTCTAAGTCAGCTTAGTGAAATCAGTGTTGGTTCCACTACAACATCCTTGTCGGAGTGTGAGAGCAGCTCCTTACATTTTGGCTGGTGAAGGTAGAGAACTGGTTTAAAATGAGATTTTGGTTGAACTGGTATACCTTTTTCATGTATACAAGTGTTTATGTATTATTTTCAAGACTTCACTGCTAGGTTTATATGGATGAAAAACTTTCACTAGTCACTACCTGGATTATCAATAATAATTAAAGAATAGGATGAGCTTCAGTGCAGTGGTGTATTGCCAAGGCTGCAAATAGACGTGTTCTCCTGCTCTTCTTGGGTTTGAAAGACAAAACCAAGGAGACTGGCTGACCTCATGCTGCTGGACCCAACAGTGAATATGAGACCAGTTACTGTATCACAGACCTATTCCATTGTTTTGCTTTTGTACATTTCTACATTGTTACATTACACAGCTGCACCTCCAGTAGGATATGCCAACCCTTTCCGGGAGGAAGCATGATGGCTCTGCAGGGCCACACACTCACATGCAGTAACTGTGCACTTACCCAGGTTTCACACTAGGATCTCTGGAGGAACAGCCCAGAATTCTCCGTGTTGCACTAACTTGAAAATATCTTTTTAGAAACTGGTTTCCACTGCACCATGCAAGAACTTCCCAGACTCTCCTAAGGCTGTGTGCACAAGTGCTGTCTGTGTGCCTATGTACCAAGTGAGTCCAAGTGTGCTTCACCTTCAGCCCACCACTGCCCATGACTGAGCTGTGGGACAGCACATGTGCAAGTGCTGTTCTGCTTGTGACTGCATTGCTGATTGCAAGATCATTCAAAGGAAGGCAATGGAAATGTGATTGAGTGATTTAACTGAACAGTACAGTGAGCACTGAAAGTTTGTCAGGCTTGAGGTCTTCCTTTTTAAAAAAAATGAATAAATTCAAGCACTGGTGAGCCACGGCAAAAACCCCCCCCCAAGCTTGTGCAAATATTGACAGGATTATGTTGCAGGAAACACAGACATTGAGACTTAGAGGTGGCAAAACAGTCAGCCTTTGAAATGACGCTGTGCATGGAGACTATGGGGATGTGTGGCGGTTTAGGCTTCTTTCACGTGTTATGGCCACAGGATTTGGTTCAGGTTGGTTGGGATGATCCTATTGTGCTATGTAACTGTATGTGTGCTGGCATGGCAGACTGATGAAGAGATCAGTTTGTGCTAAAATACATGACATACTCACTAAATCAGTAACTGTAACTTCAAGTAATCAGTTCAAAATAGTCTGGAATAAATCACTCCTTGTATGTACACATTCCACTCTCATCCCTCAGCTGGAAACCATCTTGTATCACATTTGAAGGGAAAAAGCATGACTTAGCACTTTGCACAGAAGTTAAAGCTATTCTGTGGCACATAGTAAAGTTGTTACCTAAAGTTATTGGTTAGAACTCAGGACCTTTTCCATTTATACCACAGCTTTCTCAACACTGAAAACAGAGGTAGGTTTTATGCCCACTTTGTATTCCTTGGGCATGCCCTGATCGATCCTTAAAATGGAATCACAGGACATGCCACACCCTAACGGACTTTGTGGCCTGTTCCAGGACTTCCTCTGACCCTGGGCTTTTGGGACTTTCTTCACTGGTATCTTTTTGCCTTTTTTCAGAAGCTCACCATGAGTGATGGTAAGGCCTGTTCTTGGTGTGGTGTGAGCTTTCAGCCTGATTGCCTGCAGAAGAGGTGGATGTACCTCATCTGTTGACTTCTGCTCTGTCCTTGTGAGATCATCTCTACTGCAGGTGTGTCCAATTGAAAACTGTAATTAGGATTACACACAGGAGAGCCAAACTTACTGCAGTATGGGTCTACATGGATGTCTCAGAACATCCTACGTTAACCCACTTTCCAGGGGCCCTTTGCAGTTGTGGAAGTTTTTTAAAATTTGTGTTTTCTTTATCAAATTCATCTGACTTTTCAAATAACTGAATTTTCCTGTAATGTTGTCACAAGAGGGCAGAATGGGGGTTTGTACATGCAGTAACATTTAGCACAACTGAACAAATTGCTGTGTATCAGCTGAGCTGTGGTAACAGCTGTGTGCACAACTAGCCTGCAGCAGACATGGGGTAATTCCACTTAACGCTGTCTTCTCCTAGGTTAAGTCAAATGACCTTGCATTTATCACATGCCAGAAGCATGCACATGCTCAATTATCAAGCTAGGATTATATGCCACAACTTCTTAAGGCTCAGTAACTTAATCCTCTATTTGAGCCCTAAAGGCTGTTTGTGTACCTTGAATGGGTATCTTCCCTATTTTTATAAAGCCAGACTGCACTGGCTGTCAGAGTAGCATATTCTGCTCTTTGGAATGATCTGAAGAATCTGCAGCTCATTTCCTTACAAAAAGCTGGTTTTGAAAATCTGGGACTGTGTGAGTAGTCCTGTCCCAAGCGAGGTTATCTTCACCTACTGATAGTTCCCCAGCATGAACTACCTCACGGCTGATTTATTTCTACTGTTGCAATAATCTCAACTTAAGGGTGACTAAAGTTGTTGACTTCAATCTGTTTGGCTACTACAATAACCACACAGATCACTTTGAATTAATTCATTGGCAAATACATAATTCAAAATAATTGCTGTGATTTTCCTTCCCATTGTTAATGGACTTTGAAACCATCTTTCATTTATAAAGAAATCACTCACAACTTTGGAATTAATAAAGCCCTCAGTGAGAAGTGCCTTCTGAACTAGTCTGCAGCTATCTGACCAACTTCTAAGACAAGTTAAATGGATACACATTTGCCTTTACACAGACAATAGGCACTCAGATTTGTTGGGGTTAATTCTAGAGTTAGTTCAAAAAAGTGCACAACCCCCCAAGAAAATAAAGGTTTTTCAACTTCTGACTCTGGTAAATAATCATTAGTGACAGCACAGAATTGCATGTCCTCTGCTTTCTAGGTGAGAACCATGAAGTTGTAGTCCAGAAGGGATCTAAAAAAAGTGTTCTTTAAGATGGCTAAGTCTTTACTAGCAGGTGGCACAACTGTAGGAGGTGCTGCATGTAGTGTTTTCCCACTGATCTGCTTGAAACTACAAATGAAAGGAAAAACAAATAGAGAGTAAGTTTACAAACAGACTTCATGCCTGAGCCATCCAGGTTCCTGAATGAACCACATCAAAACCGATCAAATACATTCTTCCCAAATTAACATCTCTTCTAGTTTGTTAAGCAGAACTTGTAAGACTCTAATATTAGTGTCTTCTACAGTTCTACATACAGCTATGTCTGCAATCACCCTTACTCAAGATGCATCTCTGAGGAGACTACATTGCGTGGTCCCACCATGCAATGGGGAGGGCCACTCAAATAGAGGTGACTTGTTGGTGGGATTTGTAGTCTCTGGGAACAGTGCCACTGGACAGAACAGGAGTGTGTGAAGGATTTTACTGTTCTATAGTAAATTAGGAGCTTGTCTTGAGAGCAAGTTGCTCTTATTCAGGCCAAGTTTAGGTGACCTGAGTCTGAATCATGGATATTGTTCCTCCTGTTTTCCCTTTTTCCCAGCTGCTCCTGAACACTTGAGATAGCACTGGCTTGTTACCTGCTCCTCTTTGTGGGTACAGAGGAACCTGTGCTCTGTGTGTGAGCATGCATGTGTGTGTCTGGCTGCCTGTCATTACAGCACTAATGGAAATACTGCACGGATCACAACTCTCAATTAGCTCCTCGGGAGATTGCTGTGACAGCCAGTTACTGAACAGCAAGGCCTGAAGGAATGAATTAATTTGTAGTACACGGCAGTTAGAGTCACAGTGTTAGCAATGGAATAAGACAGCAATAGACCCTGATTAGACTTCAGCGGCATGGTGCAAGGGACTGTTACCTGGGGGACTGTTACCTGTTACCTTTCTTTTTTTGTCTATCACTCCTCCTGGGGTTAGAAAAGATCTCGGACCGTGAATGAATGAGTTTAGAGCTCTTAGTTTGGTTCCTGGAGTCACTGTCTGCCTGAGGCTATTTGGCAGCCGGCAGTGGGCTTTCATTCAACACAGACAAGGGCATGCTGCTCTCCTCCTGGCCTGGAGCCAGGCCGCAGCCACTAAGTGAGTGGTATTCAGGGGAGGTAACCCGATCTTTCTGTCCTCTTCAAACAGCAGCTCTCTTCCTTATTAGTTCAGATAACTGTGTATCACAGAGGGTGTCCCAAAGCTGGTGCACCAGGGGATGCTGGTGTCTTGCCTTTGCAGTGATACATTTATACACAGACATAGAGGAGCAAAACACGCTTGGTAAGGCAGTCTTGGGAATCTTTATAGACAGTGTAAAGTTTCCAGAGCTTCTGCCCACAAGCAGCCAGATGTTCCCTGTACCCTGGTACCACACTGTTCAAAGATTTGCAGTCTCTTATTCTGTCATTCACAAAGATAAGTATTGGCTTTTATCAATTATGCAATCACTTTTTCTTAAAATTTGTTTTTAACGTATTTTATAGAGATGGCTTATTCATGTGCAGAAAGGATTTGTCACAGTGGGACACCATCCCTTCTTTACCCTTGATCAACCACCCAGTGAAAAGTCATGTGAAGCCAATGTAGTTTTGCACGTGGTACTTGTTTTAGCTGAGTCAGATCTGATCCTCTGAACTGTGTGACGTGCAGTGCTGGGAAGGAGCAAGGTGAAAATAAAAGAACGTTCACAGAGCAGTTCTTGTGGAAGGTAAGAAACATTAAAAGAAAGTTTCTTGTGAGACTGTTGCTCTGGTAGGCTAAGTTCTTCATGTTCTGGAAAGAAAGATTTCTGAGTGGGGAGGGAAGGAGAAGTAGTTAACTGACAATGCAACCCTTAAATGTGGTTGCCCTCCATTTATCTGTAAAAGGACATGGAAGCAGCACCAGCCAAGTCTTTTTATGCCATCCTGGTTTTTGGGCACAAGAGGAATCTTCTGTTTTGACCGAATTCCCAAGAATCATTCAGTCTGTGATCCCTGCATTGTCAACTGACAAATGGAGCAGTTAACATTACCTTTGTTAATTACCTCTGTTAATAGAAGGCAGGAAATCAAGCTCAAGCGCCTCTCAGCACTGGTGTCCTTGTAACTTGCAAGTCATTGAAGTGGTTGTAAACGGATTTGCAGCTCTGGCAGTGCTCCTCCCGTGGGCAGTATTGCATTGGTGTGCTTTTGTTTTCCTTCATTTTGAGTGCAAACAAAAGTCCAAACAGTCGATCTTTTCCTCTTTGCAGCCTGTGGCACTTCTTTGATCGTTGTGTCTGCTGCTTGTATGAAGCATGTCCCTTGCTGCACATTCTGGCCAGTAAGTGGTGCTCCCCCCTTCCTTCCTGCGGCTCCATCCTTTGTGCAGAGCTGAGAGTGCTGTCATGCATTGCTGGTGCTTTCAGGTGTGTCTCACCCAGACAGTATGTCATGCTTTGATGTAGTGTATTGATGCAATAATGGTATTTCTAATGGGAGTCCTAATGGTGTGTTGTTAATGACACTTCTTGGCATTATCCCATTGTCCATACCATACTTACTGTTGCAGAGGTCCTTGAAAAGGTTCCTCTGATGCAGACCACCAGATGAGATGCATCTCGACTGGGTTTATGTGTGTAATGTTGAATGTGAAGAGAACATTTATGTGGCTGACATGTCTATAAGGAGACTAGAAATACTAGGAAAATGAGACCTTGTGATATGGTAGTTTTTGGATCCACACATCCCAGTGCTGTTTTCTTGCCAGTTGAAGAAACATGTTTCTTTGCAAGGCTATGTGATTTGGCTGGTATATGGGATGTGCCTTCTCCACTGGCCCTTTAAAGACAGGATCTTTTCAGTAACGTTATTCCACAATGACTTTTGATGAATCCAGTTGTGATTTTTCCACTCTTGATCACTATTGTCCTGGTTTTTTTGCCTGGATATAAAACTCTAACATGCTGACCTGGTACCTGTGTTGAGTTTGTTCTTCTATGTTAAAAACATGACACCAGGACCAAGGCAGAACTAGTTTATCCTTAAGTGATGGTACAGTTTTTGGAAGTAGCAAAAAGCTACCCAAATAGTTATGTTGCAGAGACAGGGAGTAAGACGTATCTGAAGAATAGAGGGGAAGAAATGGACTAAAAGAGAGAAGCAAAGAAGATGGGAGTACAGAAAAAGAGGAAAACTGATAAATAAAAAAAAAGAGAGAAGTGACTAAAGCAAGAGAAGAGAGAGGGAGATTCTCTCCTGATTAGAATTCATGAACTCCATTCTTACATTAAGTCTATATATGACACCTGGCCTTTAATGTGAAGCTGCCTACGAGCATTAAAAATTAAAAGCAGAAGGTAGGATCCATCCATCTCGGGCAGCGCTGCTCCCCTCCTATCTGAGCTCTGCACAAAGCTATTACACATTGATAAATTATTTTGGGTAATAGCTGAGATATTACATTGTTTCTGAGTGAAGGTAAAATCTCTCCATGACATGGGCATTTATCAGGAGCGCATTTCATCCTATTTATTATGGCCGAGACGAGATCGCAGGCTGCGGGCAGAGCTGGCACGTTGTGCTGATCACCTCCCCCATCGCCTCCCTTCCCTCTGTCACTTAGATGATGGGATATTGATGGAGCTCATGACAAGTTAATTATTAACTAAAGATATGCAGTTCACCTTTGCCAGGGGAGGGGGCATAGAAGAGAGCAATGATAGTTCTTAAAAAAATAAATATATCCATTGTATCTTAGGATTCCTTTCTCCACCTTCCTCTCCCTTCTACCTGTGGTATTTTACAGCCCCCCAAATAAATCAGATACATTATATGGATGTATGTATGGTCTAGAAGGCCAACAGAAATGGAAAAAGCTCTAAGAACCTTTCGTTTTCTTCAAAAAAAGTTTACACAGAAGTTTTTATCCATTGACTTGGCACTGGAAATAACTAGGGAGAAATTTTTGTTGTCTGCCTAGTAATGGTGATTTCTCTCACTCTTGAGAGGGCCAGAAAGAAGAAGCACAGAATTTTGGTTCTGTCCAATAATAAATACATTCTTTCTTTATAAGGAAGAGATATCTTGACACCATCTGAATATTTCAGCTACTCCCTTCCACTGAGTGCTGGATGTTCCCCTGAAGGCTGGCTGGTTGTGCAAGAAGGTGATGGCTGCAAAGATAATCCTTGCTTGCATGCTCATCTGAGCTCCCAGGCTAAACAGGATGCGTTTGCCAGCACATGAAGGAGAGTTGCTCAGTTGATTGGTTCTGATCCTGAAGTTTGTTGACTAGGTTGGAGCCAAGGCAGTAAAAGGCAGTCGGGTGCCAGAGGTAATTAGTACACCATTTTACACTCAGCTTCTTCTGGTTTGTCCATAAAGTATCTTAATATTATGTTGTTCAGGTAGTTCTAGAAGAAAGGAGCCATGGCTGTCAACTGCCATGAATTAGAAAATAATTGCAAGGCAAAATAAAACAGTCTATCAAAGGAATCATTCCCTCCATATGGTCACTTAGCAAGACCTGCCAAGTAAGTTTTCACCACTTAAGAGTCCTTCCAGAAAAAATGCATGTCTGTTTGTTTTTGAAAACCCAAGCTGCTCTAGATGCCAGTTTAAGCTACAGGCGTACCAAATTTCGTGCAGGTTGGATTTGAACCATATAGCTCATTTAGGACCCATCTAATTCCCTTCCCTAAAGAAAGCATAAGGTTATTACTTCTGCATTGGAAAAAAAGAAAAAGATTGTTTTTCTATTTGTCTTTTTATGAGCTGTGGTAAGGGATGTAAGATCACTACCTTTGTGTCTGCAACAAACTGGTCTCTCCAGAGTAAAATTGTACATACTTTCTTCATGCTGTTTTACTTGAACTATTCCAAAACCTGTGAAAGCTGCTGTGTGGTCTCTATTCTTTTGGTGTAAAATATACTCCTGTGAAGCAGCACTGATCAGGGTAAGGGAAAGCCAGTACCATTCTTTGGAATCCACCAGTTCTGTTCCCTTGGATTAGTGCCTTATACAGAAGTTTCAGGAGCTAACATTTTGTTTTATGAATTTTTGGCTTTTCCTAAGAAATCTGAAGTTTTGGTTCTGGGGTAATCCTGAAAGTTCCTTTAAAAAAATTAAATTGTTTAAATAAGTTTCATTTCCTATTCTATACCTGTGAGGACTCTGTCTTTGAAAATACAGATTTCTACTTATTTGCCTGAAAATGGGAAATTTTAAGTACTTTTAAGCAGATTGATTTGGATTCTCAGGTGTAACTCTTCCTCTGTGAGACTCTGCTAGATACACATGCATTTAAATCGCTGTGTATAAAAGCAAAACTTTCAGAGCCTTCATTTTCTTCATATACTTTGGCTTTTTGAAATCTCTGAAAATCTAGCTGCTTGCTAGCAAAGGTATGAGAAAGAGAGATGGGATTGGGCCCCCACGTACAGATAAAGTGAGTGCTGTCTGAAACATGGTGGGTAGATTTGCTGTCTGGTTTCCGAGTAAGAAACTGCCCATCACTGCAGTAAGGCTAATCTCCCTGTCCTTGTCTGGTCATAGTGATCAGTTTGCCCTCTACTTAATATAATAAGATATATAATAAAAATGTATTAACAACTGTGAACCACCCTCATCCCCCTTCCAAAACCCCCTGGGATCCTCCAAGGTTAGAGGATGTGCGGTATACTCACCTCAAAGTAAATTCACGTTCATTATCTTCACCTTTATTGCACACCTTGTCCTTGTCTGTTGCCTCTCTTGCAGCTGCTTTTTACTCCGGGCCTTGGTCTGTAGTCCCTGCCTGTGCAAGGTAGCTGTGTTGATATCACTGGCAAAATACTAATGGTGTAGTACCTGGTGGTCCCATTTATCTTCCAAAGATACCTTTCTGGTGAGCTTTGTGAGAACCACATCAGGCTGTGAACTTGTAAATATGTGTTCAGGGGGTCTGGGTTCATATGCTGTCTGTAAGTCCTCCAAGGCAGAGGCTCCATCACTGTTTCCAAGCAACGTGCCTACCTGCTGGTTATGGTAATGACAAGGCTTATAGCTTTTTTCCTAATTTTTTACTTTACCTAGACTTTCTTCCTGGACATCTCATAACTCAAGCGGTAATTTCTTATTCAAAGAATGCCTCTCACACTAACACAGGTAATAGCGAGCGTTCAGTACTCCCAGGTTGTTCATTAGCACACAGTTCTGTATTGGTGTGAATAAGGAGGAAATGGAGAAGGGATTGCTCTGTTTGAAGTTGGAAATCATTGTGTTTAAAGAATAAGCATTGAAAGCCCGTAAGAAGAAGCCTTGTATTGAGAGACAATAGTGTGAATACATTTTTGTTGAGGCCCAAAAGTACCTATCCATAATATTAATATTTTCTGACAAAAAGATGGTGATGTGTGATTATATTACCTGCTGATTCTAGAAATATAAGAGAAATCTGAGTTAAGTTTATACAAGCTTTATTAGACTTAGGTCAGTTTTGAATGTAACTCGGTGTGATTTAGCTGATCTGTACCTAGGAGAGTGTATTCAGCCTGGCAGCACAGGAAATGTCATAGGGCAGACAAAGCAGCAAATCAGACAGACCAAGACTCATCAGAACAGGGCTCCTTCACAAGAGCTAGAACTGGATGTGCAGTTTAATCAGTGTTGTGTCCTGTTTTATGTGATAAAGTTTTCCCTGAGTGTGAGCTGTGCTGGGCAGGCATCCTACTTGTTCCACAAGGCTTTATGGCTGTGCTGCCCTAGATGGGAGGTCAAGTGCTGCTGCAGTGGTGTGCCAGATCTGGTATCCTTTGCTAACCTGGTTCTTTGTCATTTATTGTGACTGACACAAAAACAGTTGAGAAGGTGCAAGGACTCCAGGCAGGTGGCAAGTTAAGGAACAGCTGGACTGTAAAGTTACATCTACTGAGACTGTATATGTAGAAATTGGCTTTTTGTGCAGGGGCTCAGCTGTTGGTCTCCACACCAACACAGGTCTAGATCTATCCTTAGACCTGCCTTACATTTTTCAGTTGTGCCAAGCTCCTGGCATTAGTAACAACTGAGGTGAAGATTGCACTCATTATTTGTGTTTGGAAATACTACTTTGTCATCTTCTCATTGCGGTGAATTGCCCCTTCTTCCTTTTATATTCTAGTTCTAGACTAGTGGAAATAACCTAACTCTTAGCTTTTCTTTTCCTGTTCTTTATTCCTCAGTATCTTCAGCAATTTGCTCTTCATGTCTTTCTTACTCGTAAGGGAAGATAGCAGAAACCTAGCTGGTCTGTCTTCTGTGGTAGCCTTTATACTTTTTCTTTTGTGTTCCCTGAAATGCGTGGCAAAACCACTTCATCCTTCAAATCTTGTGATCCACTTCCGTATTTTGATGCTTTTAGGAAAATAACTGGTTCCGATGTCAGTAAGAATCTTTATATTTATTAGTATTTATTTGTCTTACAATTTTATATTAAAAGCATATTTTAAAATTATTTTTTCCTAAAGTCATCTACTCTTGCTTCTGGCAAGTCTGTCACTGTGTGTCACCTTCTTTCTGCCACTTCTTTCAGTCTGGTGTGTTGTGCCTCAGCTCAGTCTTCACATAGATTTAGGTGGTAAACTGAACAGCGAGACCTTGTGCTTGAGGGAGGTGTGGTGGCTTTGAGTGGTACCATAAAATAAATCATTCCTACTAATGATGTGCTCTAGGCCAGACGTGGCGCTACCTTCCAAACATGGCAAGCACACAGTGAAACACATGATGGACCGCTATGCTCATTCCGTACGCCTGCAAGCGCTGGGCACCCCCATGTCCCCCACCTTCTCCCCACCGTGGCATAAATGGAGGATCATGTTCCATATGCTCCCAGGTCAACCCTCAGAAACAGTTTAAGTAGCTTGGAGAAACACACAACAACTTAAAGAGTTAACCCTACAGTGATTTGGAGGGAGAGGGGGGAAACAGTGTAATGGAGGGGTGAAGAGTTTCCATAAACCCATTGCCTCAGCTCAGAGAACCTGCTAAGGGGCAGTGGTCAGAGAGAAACAGAAGGAGAGAGAGAGATATCAAGTGTAGTAATCAGAATGAAAAATGGAGCTCCGGTTACTTTAAACAAGAGCTAATTTATCACGAGAACGAGTGGATAAGTAGCTGAGTTTCAGGCGTTCAGTAAGTTCCCCGTTCTGCTCCAAAAATTATTCCACCCCTGTCTCCATGCTCCCATAAATCATCCCCTTCTTCACTTCTGCTCCGATTACCAATTACTCCTGCCTACGACACGCTTTCCCCGCCCGACACAATCTGATGGGCCCCTGCCTTTTAATTTTACAAATGCTTTTTCCTTCTTGCTTCTCAGCTCCCTGTCCCTACTCCTCCCCTCCCCAGTTTCTCTCTGTATCTTTGTTTCCCCATTCCCTTCTCGTCTACTTTTTTATTTTTAATTTGAAGAAAGGGAGGGCAGTAATGTTTTCTGGCACCTCCCCCCATGAGGTTGACTGAGCTGAAGGAGAGGAATAGAAATTAATTATTTTCCCAAACCTGAACTCTCTTTGGGTTTGTGAATCCTCTCCCTAAGCACATGATGAATTCTAGACCCAGTACAGCTGTATCAAAGGTGAAAGTCTTGTTCTTGAAAGGATGTGTTGCTTTTTGTTGAGTCTTTGAAGGAAAATATAGGGTTTTTTTCTTTTTTCCCTTTTCTTTATTGTACGCAGAACTTTTTGCAGAACAGAGATATTTTGTGAGCTGCACAGCTGCAGGCAGAAGAATTTTAGTTTATATTATATTGTGCAGTTTTTCTGTGTATGCCTCACCACTGCTAATATTTACACTGGAGTACTTCTAGCTAGTTGTCATACAAATGCATAAGGACTGATCTGTACTGAAACCCTCATAATTTAGAAAAGGCTCACACAAGAAACTTTTGTTGGCTTCAGTGATTCCATATATGAAATCAACTTAAACCAAACTTGTACTAATTAGCAAATATCTACTTTTAGGGGCATGTGTTGAATTTATTGATATAGCTACACCTTTCTAATATAAAAACCTTTGATGCTGCTTGTGAATGGTAATCTAGTGTATTGTAAGTCTGGTGCATTATTCAGGTGCTGGATGCATATGCACATGGATTGCATATATAAAAATCCTAGAAAGAGATTTCAAACATCAAAGAACTGGCATACAATAATGTACTGTTTTGCTTCTATACATTTTCTTTTCACAACATAAATTACTTCTAAATGTTTGCCCAAGATACAGTTGGAGTGTTTGAAATCACTGTATGTCATGTTTATGAGTTCAGCATAGACTCAACAGTTCTGTTGATTGTAGTAAAATAGTTTCTGGATGCTTCATTAATTGAGACTTAAATAGCCTGTGGAAAGTAAAAAAAAAAAGGTCCAGGAGGACTAACTTGCATCTAATAGATGCTGGTAACTGCGATGTTGGAAGAGCCATCCCAGCTGAAGGGAAATGTTTATGCAGGTCATCAGTCTGGCCTAATGTGCACAGAGCTGTTATTTCTACCTGTAAGACATTCAACGAAATTGCCATGAGACTTACTGAATCCAAAAAGAGAAAATTCCCTTCCCCTTCTGAGAACAGGGTAGGCAAACTGACAGCTCTGCCTGCTCTGCTGCAGAGAAAGCGGCTGTCCGGAGCTGATTTTTGTGCAGGATAATGGATGGAGGAGATGGATTACCAAGTGATAAATCACACAAAGGGATTGGCTGGTGCCAGAACCCATGAGCAAGAAAATAGCTGGCATGCTCTGCAGTGGGTATTACCATCTCCATCTAAGGAGTCACAGCCTTTAAGCATAAAGAGTAAGACAAAACAGGAGTTAATTATAGTGTAGCTTCTTGACATAAGGCTTCTACAGCAAAACAAGAATGGCAAAGGGAACACATCAGTTCATGTTTATCGGACAGTTTATCTTTTTCTCTTTAGGGAAAGAGTTGAGGAAATCCTCTCTGTTCTCATTTCCCCCTTTCATTCTCATTTTGTCTTTATTCACATTTTTTAAATCCCTAAGTGTTATTTTCTGACCAAGGAGTATCGCAGGAATCTTTCAATAAAGAAATAGAGGAGCTAACTGAGCATGACTCAAGTCATTCCTATCCCACATGATACATATGTAGTCCCTCCAGCCTGTCAGGGAAAGAATGGTTGCTGGCATTCACTATGTAACTCAGTAATCAATAATACTGCTCCACATCACCCTAAAGACCAGTGATACTCTGAGCTCAGTATACTCTGGGCTGGGAAATCCATGCATAGAAGAGAGTTACTTGGAGATGGTGGCAATTTGGCTTCATCCTACAGCATCTTCCTGTGATCCAAAAGACAGTATTATGTTGGGTACTTGTAAGTGCACCCAAAAAGTCTGCAGAAATGCACTGTCCACATGAAATCTTTTTCCTTTAAGAGTAATACAAGAATAATAATTCTTCTACTGACTATGCACATGAAAATAGAGCCAAAAAGAGTGCCGTGTTTCTGACATGCAGGGAAAGTTGCTGGCTCAAGGTCAAGACTTGTCAGGATGAAGTGTGTTCTGTTTACCTGTCTTTAATAACAATACTTTATTATCATTAAAAGCATAATGGAGAAAGAGGTTGTTGATACTGTTATCTAAAAAGCTGTCTTTGCTGAAGAGAGAAGAATCACAGAATCACAGACTGGGTAAAGTTGGAAGGGACCACAGTGGGTCATCTGGTCCAACCTCCCTGCTCAAGCAGGGTTGTCCTAGAACACATGGCACAGGACTGTGTGGATACACACAACTGCATCCAGACAGTTCTTTAATATCTCCAGTGAGGGAGACTCCACAACCTCTCTAGGCAGTCTGTTCCAGTGCTCAGTCATCGGCACAGTAAAGAAGTTCTTCTTCATGTTTTCAGGTGGAATTTCCTGGGCATCAGTTTCTGCCCATTGCCCCTTGTCCTGTTCCTTGGCGCCACCAAGAAGACCCTGGCTCCATCCTCTTGGCACCGTCCCTTCAGATACTTACAGACATTGATGAGACCCCCTTTCAGTTGTGTCTTCTCAAGGCCTTAACAGGTCCAGCTACCTCAGCTTTTCCATGTAAGAGAGGTGCTCCAGTCCCTTAATCATCTTCGTTGCCCTCCACTGGACCTGTTCCAGGAGGTCCAAGTCTGTCTTGTACTGAGGAGCCCAGAACTGGACACAGCACTCCAGATGTGGCCTCACCAGGGCTGAGCAGAGGGGTAGGATCACCTCCCTCAACCTGCCGGCAATGCTCTTCCTAATGCAGCCCAGGATCTTTTCAGGTGTCCAGTACTAGGCTGGCATCACAGTGGAAATGGTACTAAAGTAAATAGAATTATTCCTGACTTGGAAGTATCCTAGTGCACATGGCCTGTGTAAGCATGAAGATGATAATGGTGTTCCTCTTTTGATAGAGCTGTGGCAGAAAGTTGTTGGCAAAGAATCAGGAGGGTTCGAAGATACACAAATGGCACTTGTGCAAGGTGTTTCCAACATGTCAGATTTCCTGAAATGTGCAGCAAAAGTAGAGCTTATGCAGCTCTCTAGGAGGCTGGGGAGGTGCTGGAAGTCCCCAAAGAGTTAATGAGAGCAGGTCTTTGAACTCATCTTTTCAGGACAATAGTCCTTCAAATTAATCTTTTCAGGACAATAGTCCATGGACATGAAAACTTAAAAGTTTTGGATATAATATCTGAAGCTTTGATGACTTGATACTTTTTTAGTAATTGTAACCTGACACTGTTGTTTTTAATAATGTAAAACATTTGACCGAATCTTGACAAAGTCATCCATTACACGTGGAATTAGCCCATAACTTGTTTCATGACTTGTAGAGCAACCAAGATTCACCCTCCCCAGACATATGGGCACTGGGTTAACATCTGACACACCAGCGGGGCCTCACCAGCATGTGACACTGACTCTTTTAGACAAAGAGCCTTGAAGCTTTACCTATATTTTTTGAACATAATTTTTAAAAGGTAATTTGATAGTAGATTAATCTTCCAGCTGGCTCCTCCCAAGGACCTGGCATATACTGAACATTGACATGACAGATCCACTACCTTGCTCTGCTCATTGTTGAAAAGGCTGTGTGAGTGATTTAATGTTCAGAGTTTTCCCCAGAAATCCTTACTATTTCACAGCAGTCTCATTCTAGAGAAAAAGAGAGTGACCTTAGTTTGCCTTGAATCAAGCATTCTTAAACTTACGTTTATTAGATGCTCTGACAGGTACACTGTCTTATGGCCTTATGAAATTTGCCATGGAAAGAACTTTTAAAAGGGTTTTTTTTTATTGTTATGAAGATTTGGCTGCTAGAAATCTCTGTTTCCTTCTTGCAGCTTGTGTTTTTCTGGGACAACACTGACACGGTATCAAGGCAGTAAACATGCAGGCTCTGTGTCCAAGCAGAGACAGACAATTGTGTTGCATAGTCTGAAACCTGGCAGAGCTACCTAAGACTGCAATAAGAGACAGCTGGGTTTGCCTGGACTGCCTTCCACCCCATCTCACCTTCCTTTGGATCTGATAGGGAGCTTCCCCAGGGCCCCCACATACAAGAAGCAAGGGCATTGCATTTTCTTTATCAACTCTCAACCCTCCTTTTGTGTGACACCAGCTGTCCACTCCCCACTTTAAAATGTACTGACTCAGCTGGTTGGGAGCAAGAGCAAATCTGAGAGCTTCACTGGTAGAATACCATTGAATTTGAGGTGGAATGATTTTTTTTGAAACCTAGATTTGATGTGGGGTCATAGATGTGCCTGTGGCTTTCTCCGCAGAGCAACTGTGGCAGAAGCAATGGCCCTTATGCTTTTCCAGGCTTCCTGTTCTCAGTACTGTCACCCTCCAGTGAGAATACTTTGCTCAGAATCCTGGAGAGATTTGTCCCTCCCACCTCAGCGGGGTGCACATTTGTGCATCAGGAAGGGGGCTGAGAACTTCCTATCTGTTCTGTAGGTCACTGAATGTTTATGATACTGGCCCACTGTGAGAATGGGCCCTTCCCATATCGAGAGATCTTCAGGCTAATGCTACCTGCCACATCCATTTTGTCTTGAAAACAAATCTCAGTGAGGAAGGTTATCATGGAGCTCTTTAACCGATCCCCTCACATGTCCATCACAACAAAGAAAAAACATTTAGGCTTTACTGCCTACTTGCCTAACCATCACTTAGGAAAGAAAAGAGCTGACAGGATTAGGGATACACTGGGATAGAGGAAAAAGGCTCTATTTCAGAATCCTCACCTAGAAAAAGTACCCTTTTTAGTTCTTTTGGTTTTCAGTGGCAGTAACACTGTAAAGGGACAGGACTCAACACTTGAACTGCCTAAAGCATAGTTTGAGTGACTCCTTTAATGCATTCAGTCTCTTCCTACACCAACACTTATCTGCCATTTTCTAATTATCTGACATTGAATTTTCCAAGTAATACTGTATACTTATTAATTTTCTGCAAGGAATCTTGTTAAAGAAGCCCATTTTACTCCCCCAGAGGAAGAAGTGGAGTTAATGTGTGCTATGAGGAGAGAAACAGTTTCTTCAAGCATACAGCAAGATTCCTGCTTGCAAAACTTTAGCCAGAAGGACATCAAGGTACAGTGAGACAAGTGGATTTCAGAAGTAATACACCATAAATTTTTTTCACTTAGCACTTTCTGGAAGTTGACTCTGGGATTTTTTATGACAACTGCATGTGTAACACTGACCTTTCTATAGTTTTAGACTAGCAGAGTCTAACTGTTGTGAAAAGTGTTAACACTCAAGTCTTCATTAACAGAGAGTACTGGGATACCACAGCTACAGATAATAGGGAAAATGGAAAATACATTTCTGAAATCTGTCCTTGAATATGTTACCTTCTTGTTAGCAGTTATGTAGAGTTAATCTTACTGACTTTGGAATCAAAAAGAAGCATTTATGATGTTTTACATTACAGTTTGATCAGTCAGGAGGAAAGGATGTGGAGTTCTGTTTCTCCCTTACCAACTGAATCTGTGACTTCCTGGAAGAGATGTGGAAGGAGGCAGGGGAACAGTTGCATTGTGCCTGTAGCTTTAGTCAGGGCCAGGCACATTTATGCAGTAGACCATTTCTTACTGACAAAGCACAAGGAATAGAATACAGCGTGATTTTGTGAGACTTGATTGAGTTTCCTCATGACAAGTAATGACAGCTTTATGAAAACAAGCACATCATTTTTGAAGTCATTAGGCTTCAAGTAGTCACACCTTCCCATATGGGTCTAACCACCATTTTATTTATAGAAGTACAGGAGAGAGAAATAGCTATGTGCATACATTGTAGCATGCACTGATGGCCAAAAGTTTTCAACAGAAACCATTCATGTGGTGCTCCAGAGCCTAGCTATGGCTATGTGATCTTAGAGGTTCTACAGGACTCATCTATTTCTTCTGGAGGAAGAGCCCCCAGGGGTTTTTGCAATAGGCTTTCAACTTCTGATTAGGAAAGATTTTGAGCTTGTGCAGCTTTCAGTGAAGTAGCTGGTTTCCAGGTGCTCAGTACTATTCTGATTTGGAGCTTAGCTAGATTTTGGGGTAGCCTGGCTCTTTTTAGTTATGTGCGTATTAATGAGGATGTTCGGGGTGGAGATTTTTTATTCCTTTCTATGAACATGCCTTCATTTTTATAATAAGACATGTCCTGTAAATTAACAGATAAACGTTTCTTGTGGTCACTTCAAATGCTCCCCGTGGCTCACAGTATAAAACTGTGATGCTGTGTAAACCAACAGCCTGCCTAATTCAGCTTGCTTTCTCAAGTCTCTCCTGCTGTGGGAGGGCATTTCTTGGGCCACCTACCAAGCTGCATTTTTATTGTTATTAAATGCCTTCATCCCTAAGTGCTAGAAATCTATCTCCTTTAATTCCAGACACTAATATCTCTGGAGAAATTCTTCCATATTAATTCAAAACAAGAAGAGGCTAGATAAAAAAAATGGAGAAGTATGAAGAGTCTGGTTGTGCAGCTGAGCCCCCAAGAACGTGTAAGAAAATATAGTATTATAGTAAAGAGACCACTGCACATCATCATTGCTCACCCCAAAAAGGGGACAGAATTGCCTAATATTATGCTGTATACCATAGACCATTAGCTGGCAATAGGGATTTTTCTCTAACTTATACAGTAGTTTTGTACTCTTAAAGGAAAAGGACCTGCACAAGAGCAAAACAGAAGATGGCATAAAAAGCAAAGAGATAGCTGGCTTTGATAAGATAACTGGCTAGAGCTTGTTTATCACAAGTTCAGAAAATCGTTAGATAAGGTGGCACGAGGTGATTAGTGGAGAAATCATAAGGGTGACTGAGTGGGGGAACAGCAACAAGTGCTGCTGAAAGTCGAAATACTATGCTGAAAGGAAGCTTTTCTCAGAACTGATCTTCTCTTCACCATTGGCCTTGGCCAAATGATCGACATGGTCCTGATGAAAGGTCCAAAGCCAAGAGGCATTTTCAGCATAGAGATGCTTCCAGTAGAGAAATGGAATTATTGTGCAATAGTTCAAAAGCCTGTTAAGACCACTCCTGAAGCAGCACATACAGTTCCACCATCCATCCCAGAGGGGTGGGTAGAAAGGGAACTGAGCACAGAAAGGTACCAGGATGACCAGTAATATGGGGAATGTGTTTTGCAGGATAATAAGAAATTTGCTAGTTTAGCCAGGCAAAATGAGGAAAGAGGGGATATGATTTCTGTCTATAAATATATCAAGCTGCAAAACTCTCAAGAGAGAGAACAGCTATTTAAGCTTAAGGAAATGCTGGCACAAGAACAAATGGGTATAAACTGGCTGAGAATAAATTAGTCTGGAAATTAAAGAAAGGTTTCTAGCCATCAGAAAGAGAAGTGAGATTCTGTAGTATACTTCCAAGGGAAAAGAAACAGAATAAATTTTAAGATGAATCTTGATTTTTTATGGAAGGTCTTCTGTGATGGAAGAGAGTAGACTTCATGACCAAGGAGTCTCTTCCAATATTGTACTCCCACTCCACTCCCCTTTCCTCACCCTATACTGTGCCACTTCTCTTCCTTGGTACCCTGAGCTCCACCTGCTCCTGCTCTGAAGGCACCATGGATCCCTTATCAGAATTCTGCACTGCAATAGGTTGTTTTTAATCCTCCCCATATCTCTCTATTTTTTTTCCTTGCTAAGCTTGCTGGGCTGTAATGTTTCCCTTCGTGTAATCCATCACAGACACAATGTCGCTTGTGCAAATTAAAATGCACCTTGGAATAATAAAAAAGGGTGGGTTTTTTTTTTTTTCTTCCTTCCCAGCAGCAGTTCCTCAACACAAACCATTTGTCTCTGGAAAGAAATTCAAGAATGTTAACCCTGTGTATGCTCCTCTGGGGTACACAGCACCTCCTGTGGGAACAACACTTAAAGGAGACCTTGCAGTTGTGGACCTTGCAGATGTGGACCTTGCAGACAGCTGGAACTGTAACCCACTACTTTTCTGTGGAAACATTGGTGATAGGGTCCAGTGCAACAAATTAAAGATATCCCATGTCAGGACAAAGAGATACAATCCAGAAAAACTACATAGCAAACCTTGTGGTGCTCCACAGAACTCATATGGTCTGAGGTGAACACTGTACGCTGGGACCTTTAGAAGGAGCCACTGGAAACTATTTGAGTGACAAAAGAGTCACCAGGCTATCCTATACTGCTGTACAGTTCTGGAGGCTATAATTGGCTCGTGGATCAGGCACTGGTCACTTGTGATATAGAAATAAACTTACAATGAACCATTGCTGAATGAATTCCATCCTTGATGAGATGCTGCATGTAAAAGGTTATGTCAAGGACAGGATTTTATATTTCTTCCTTCTTTCATTTTGGGGGAGGGTGTGAATTTCTCCTCAGTGGCATATAAATTCCATTAAGGTGAAGGTGCATTTTAAAAATCCATTTTATGTGATAAGAAAGGTCCAGAGTTGGACTGAGAAGTAGGCAGGCACTAGAGGATTTGAGTGCTTGGCCCTAGAGACAGTGTGGCATTGCACAGCCATCTAGGCTGCAGTGACATGGGAACAGTAGTGTGGACAGTAGACCAAGATGGACTACATTCCCTGTGGAGAAGCACTGGTGCTTTGATAGAAGATGCTTTCACAAGGTCATCATTGAGAGACAGGACATCTTTATTGTTTGTGGCATAGGCTTTTGGCTTTTGGCTTCAGCTTTTGTGCATCCTAGATTTTGTTCAGACACAGATGGAGGATTTTCTTACTTTCCAAAAGAACTGTTTCACCCCAGACTTTGAGTCCCATCACAGATGTTTTACTTACTATCATAGTAACAGGGCCAGTGGGTCACCTCATACTCCCACAGGGTCAGTATTCTTTACTCTCCAGTTCCTCTCTTTCTTCCTGTTTTCCAGTTCAGGAGCTTACTAAGCTCTTCAGTGTGTGATCTTACTGGGAACTAATGTTGGTGTTAGTGCAGTAACACTTACATGGCTTTCCATGTCAGGCACAGGGCTGGAATCATCCACTTCAACGTGGGGAGTAAGCATGTCCCCAAAACAGGAGCTAGACTAAGCTATGCAGGATGCAGAAAAGACAGCTGGTGTGTGAGAGAAAAAGAGGGCCAACCTTGGCTGGAAAAAAGCAATTCAAAGCTTCAGGTCTCCAACAGAGGGGGTATCTTAATTGTTCTTTATCCTTCTTGAAATAACAAGACCAGTAGTGGTTAGACAAATGGACGTGTGTTCAACAGTTCAAAATGCACGGGCATGCTGAATGTCACTAGCTAGGCTTCCAGAGGAAGCTCTTCTCTCTTTGGGATGGCCTGATTTTGCCCTCACTAGTTCCAGCTTTTTTTTTTTTTTTTTTTTTTTT